>JAHLJS010000004.1:4903493-5050816 GCA_038502445.1 Eremochloa ophiuroides | reverse complement strand
AGCCAGCCCGACCTTCCTCCCTCACCTCACGCGCGCGGCCCACGTTGCGGCTCGGCAGAGCGCGCGCAACCGGCACACACACCTCGCGCTCGCTGCCAACCCGACCCCGCCTGTCAGCCGCTCTCGCCCCCCCACTTCTTTCTTCCTCACGAAGGCGACGCGCCTGCCGGGGTGTCACGCGAATGGCGTGACCCGTCCCACAGCCGACAGCATGGCAGAGCCCTGACCCCGCTGTCCCCCTCCTGTCCCCTCCTTCCTTGGCCGCCAAGCGAGCCCGCGTGCACCCTGAAGCCCTAGCGTCGAGCGGCCGAAGCCCTCTGATCTACCGAGATCAATCGCGGCCGTCCGCCATGGAACCTACCAAGCTCGCCTATAAATTGGAGCACCCCGAAGCCCTACCCTCATTTCCCCTCGCCGCCACCGCAGCACAGACCGGCACACCGCACCAAACCGAGAGAGAGAGCGTAGGAGAAGGCGGAGCAGAGGAGGAGAAGCTGCCGGAGCGCCGCCGCCGCGGAGCACGCCGGAGCCGGACACGGAGGAGAAGCCCGAGCTGCGGACGAGGAGCGGCACGGCACTGCGATCGCTCTGCACGGCTCCGACTCGCCACTGCACCGCCTCCTAGCTTCACCGACACCACGGTGAGCCACCGCACGCCATGTCCGAACCTTGCCCTGCTTTTGCCATGGCGTTCCACCCTCGGGACGCGCAGGCACGAGCCTTTACCGGCTCGGGAAGATCACCTGCACCATGCACTCATTCGACCGGCCGAAACCCCCGGACTACAAGCTTGCTAGACCGAGAACGCAGCACGACGCGTTCTCGGCGGAGCGCGCTCACCACCGACGCGTTCCGACGCCGAATCACCCGTTCCGAGTAATCCGACTAGCACCCGTATAGGTTAGAGCGTCATGGAGCACCGCCATGACCCCTTGAGCTAGCTACGCGGATCTAAGCGCTAGAGGAAGCCTGAATCGCCCTGGCCGCGTGCGCCGCGACCTTACCGGAGCGCCGCCGCGAGCCGTCGCCAAAAGAAGGTCATGCCATGGCTAAAGTTCGCCACTAGAGTGTTGTATGCTTCTCTGGCCTCACCAATTTGACAAGACCGCATTCGATTGAACCAATACTTGGTCGTAGCCGCGTTGCCGCTTTCCGCCTCGTCGGCGACACGCCGCCGCCACAACCGAGCACCTTGGAAAGCTCGGTAGCCAAAATTGGTAGTTGGTATACCATCGCCATAGACCCTGGACGCGTAAACATCTCCTAGAAGACCCCCTTAGCCCCGCCAGAACCTCACAGTCGCGACGACATCGCCGCCGACACGTTCCGCCTCGCCTAAAATCCGTTCCAGAACCCCCGGTCGCCTCGCGCTGCGGAGAAATGCCGCCGAGGTTCGCCAAGTCTGCCTCGGCACCGCCGCTATATAGCCGAGCCCTGTCTTGCCGAAATATGGTCATCGCCGCCCTGTCATCGTCCGCCGCACCGGAGAGACACCGCCGCCTTCAACAGACGCCCTGGAACCCTGCTAGCACCAAATCCCGATTCGCCCGAGACTCCCCAGGAGGCTCGGAGAGCAGCACCCTCGGCACACCAAATCTCCGATTCGCCCGAGCCTCCCCAGGAAGCTCGGGAAGCAGCACCCTCGCCACACAAATCTCCGATTCACCCGAGCCTCCCCAGGAGAGCTCGGGAGAGCAGCACCCTCGGCGCACCAAATCTCCGATTCGCCCGAGCCTCCCAGGAGAGCTCGGGAGAGCGGCACCCTCGGGCGCCCAAATTTCCGATTCGCCCGAGCCTCACTGGGAGCTCGGAGAGCGCACCCTCGGCGCCCAAATTTCCGATTCGCCCGAGCCTCACTGGGAGAGCTCGGGAGAGCAGCCCCTTCGGCGCCCACATTTCCAATTCGCCCGAGCCTCCGCGGGAGACCTCGGGAGAGCGGCACCCTCGGGCGCCCAAATGTCCGATTCGCCCGAACCTCCGCGGGAGACCTCGGGAGAACGGCACCCTCGGCGCCCCGAATCTCCGATTCGCCCGAGCCCCGCCGAGCTAAACCGAACTACGCCGAGCACCGCCAAGCTACCCCCGACCACCGCCGAACTATGCCGAGCTCCGCCGAGATACCCCCAACCACAGCTGAGCTACCACCGACCACCGCCGAGCCACGCCGAGCTACGCCAACTCCGGCAACTCTCTGGGAACCAGCATCGAACACCTGGTGGGCGACCATCGAGTCTGTGTTCTGTTGAGGCACCACTTGCCGCACTACTGGACCCGCGCGCCACGTGGACCAATCCCAAGCTGCCCCTGATTAACCGACCAGTTTTCCCATTTTCAGAAAATAGGATAATCTTCGGAAATTCATAACTTATTCATACGATGTCCAAAAATTCGCACCATATATCAAAATTCTCAGAAAATGAGATCTACAATCTAAGACTGTGTTTGTGTGCATTTGGCTCTTTATTTTATTGGATTTTCTGAAATACTCTATAGGAGTCGCTGACGCGACTCTTTCGTGTTCGATTTCAGAGCCGGAGGAGGATCTGACTAAGGAAGACGACCACGAGTACTTTCAGGAGCTAGAAGACGACTACGAAGGTGCCACGTCCCACCAAATCCTTAGATCCTAAATACGTATTGCAAATGACATTGTTGCTATTGCTTTATGATTATGTATGGATTGGTTGCATGGTAGTATATTTGAATTCCCTGCCTTGATAAGACTTTACCCTGCTATCCGCTGTTAGGTTAGCTGCTGCTTAATTTCTGTTACTCTTCCACTACTTTCTACTTGCTATATGCTATGTGGTGGAATTGGGACGGTGTATAACTGATTATAACCACTGGGAGAGAGTGCTGCGTGCGTCTTGGGTGCGTGGTAAGGGTTGATGTCGACCAAGTGGGATGTGAGACAAGCCCGTGGGGCAAGTTGTGCCGGGGGTGCAACCTGGGCATCCCCAAAGTGAGATACCTGTGGCGGGTAAAGTTGTTGAGGAGGTTCCGGGTGGGATAGCCTTGGTGGTTTGAAGCCCGTGGACGGAGGTGCTGTGATAGCACGGGGAGAGTATCCCCTAAGTGGAGATGCCTGCTTGGTCACAACCTAGGATCTGACCAGTGACCGAAAACATCTGGATTCCCTTGCTACTCGCTCGCTTCTGATGGGCGGGAGACGGCTGGACTACTTGGTAGGGCGGTGCCACTACTGCTAGGTTGAGAGTGATAAGGGTGGACGGTGACGGATGGCGGATTCCCGTACCGTTCTAGATGCGCAGTACCACTGATGGGGCCCGGTACTGCGTCTCCCAGTCTCAGCATGACGGTGTTGGATCCGGAATATCCCAGGGCTGAGTGGTAGGGTGGCATCGACCTAGGCAAGCAAGCACCCGGAATTCTGCCTAGATGATTGTACAGCATCGATGATGGCTAATCTTGTGAGTAGTAAAACCTCTGCAGAGTGTATGGTTGATCGATCGATACATAAGTCAACTCGTTGGCTATGGACCTTTCCTAATGTTTTCTGCAACCACTATTAGATGAGAGCATTCTTTTCTCCCCTGGATAACATTGTTCCGGCAGTGTACCCGTTGTGGTAGTGTGCCGCTGAGATAGGCCCGAGAGGGAGTTGGGCCTGTCGAATGAGAGTGAGGTGTGGGTATGTGAGGTGTGGTGATGGGAAAGGGATAATGGTGTTAACTGGTGATAAAACTTGACTAATTAAACATTGATTATAGCTGCATAGGAAAACCTCAGCCTATAGGTCTGCTTGTATAGCCTTGCATCCACTTTCCACAAAGCAAATGCTGCATAGGTGGGCTCCGTGGCCAGTACAAATCGTACTGATAAATTTGCTGTCAGGTGACGAGAATGAGTACGACTTCGAGGGGGATGATGACGAGGAATAGGGTCACGTGCTACACTCAAGTTGGCCGTGAAGGATGAATCGCTTCCGCATCTTCTAAAGCTTCTCTGAATGTTGATTCCGCCAGTGTGGCGATGTAATAAATGTTTATGTAAGACTTAATTATCGTTGTATGGATCCTGGTGTCAACTGAGATATGGTTAATTTCATGGATTGTCCCAAGCAATCTGTTGAATTACAATCGAGCCTGTGGATTTCCCTTCGTGGAAATCAAGGTCGTTTCAGTTGGTATCAGAGCCATACTTGACTATAGGACGAGACCCATAGGAAATGGACGTTAGAAAGGAAGCCAGACTCTCTTTCGGTTATATTACCGACCTTGCATTCACTTTTTATGCAATGGCTTATCTAATACAAGGACCTGCTAATCCGTTTCTTGAAAAATTTGCAGATGACCAGCCTTGGACCACCACTTCGTCCACTGCACGACGGCACTATTGAGATCCCGATCAAATGGCTATTGACCTATGCACCAGTAGCTTATGGACCCTGCGTAGCCTTTAGACTAGTGATACCATGAGTTGTCCTGTCATTGGCTATCTGCGCATAGCACGATCTTCTTAGCATAGGAACATCCTTTATATAATAATAACCATGTGATGAGTGACATTTGGATCTTAGCTTCTTATGGATCTCTATGCTTCTTTGGTTGAGTGTAGGATAGCCTGAAAAATATTTTAATTCATTTAAATCGTTGAAAATATCTAACTCCTACTTAAACACACTACAAGATTATTACCGCACTGAGCACGTACCTAATAATTTCAGATGTCGATAAGACGTTTGCGCGTTTGGAGAACCGCCAGCCCTCCCCTGCGCCTGCGCCAGGACGCGGGCGTGGTCAACCGTGGACGCCCAGCTGGCAGGCGAGCTGGAGTTAACTTGGAAGAAGAGCTGCGCCGGGCAGAGGATGCACCGCCAGTGAACGATCCGCCACCACAGGCGAGAATGTGCCTCCGCCACCGCCGCCACCAACGTTGGCGGAAGTGATGGCTCAGCAGACCCAGCTGCTGCATGCCATAGCTACTGGGATTACAGGCACCACGGGCCACCCCAGAATGACTTCCAAAGGAACTGGAGGTTTCCTGAAGCTGAGGCCACCTACCTTCGACGGGACCGACAGCGATCCCCTCGCTGTCGACGATTGGCTTAAAGAGATGGAGAAGAAGCTGGACCTGACCACTTGCTCCGACGAGGAGTGGTTGGGATTGCTATCCACCAGCTGACCGGTGCTGCACGGGCATGGTGGGACAACTACACCAGCGCTCACGAGGATCCAGCCCGCATTGACTGGGATGAGTTCACCGAGGCTTTCCGTGACCACCACATTCCTGAGGGAGTCATGGAGGCCAAGGAGAACGAGTTTCGTAACATCTCCCAGGGAGCTGATCGGATCCACGAGTACACCACCCTCTCAACTGCTTGCTCCGCTATGCTCCTGCGTCTTGCGTGAGTTCCGAGAAGGAAAAGATGTACTACTACAGGAAGGGACTTCAGACCAAGATCAGGTTGTGTAATACCCCGGGTATTACGGATAATTAAATATGCCATGTCATCATGTTTAAGTTAATTAATTTGCATATGATTGTGCTTAGGACCCTAGAGTGGTTTGGGCTAATGTGATTTTGAATTAGGAATTAGAAATTCGAATTTAGGATCCGAATAAACCCTAATCTTACCCTAAAACCCTAATTCAAAATCTAGAAGGAATCTTGAGATGGCACCTAAATGAAAGTTGTAGATCTTTTAAAATGTGACAACTTTTATTTTTGGAGATTTTGAAGTTCTATTATAAAAATTTGAATTTAGCTCAAATCAATGAATTGAAAAATGAATTTGAAACACCATTTCAAAAATTATATGGAATCTGACCAAACTTCCTAAATAAAAGTTGTAAAGCTCACTGAGTAGAACAACTTCTATTTTGGCTATTTTTCAAGTTGTTATGTAAAATCAAAAGTAATTTTAAAAATACGATTTGAAATTCAAAAACCTAGTTTACCCCTTTTGCTGTAGTTTCAAAACTACTTCGAATTTGAACTTGGTTCCAAAAGCAAAGATGTTCAGAATTTCAAAATCTACAACTTTTGTTTTTGAACTTTTTCAAGTTTGTATTTGAAATCGGTCGCAATTTGGTCAAAACCGACAGCCCTATAACCCTACTGCTACAGTACTCTGCCCCTCCCCTACTCTGCTCGCACAGCGCCGGCAGCGCCCGTGCCGGCCGCGCGCGCGCGGCGGCCGTGCCGGGCGGGATCTTGCGCCCCGGTGGCCGTTGACAGGCGATACGCGTGCGCCGCGTCGTGCCGCGCCTGCTCCCCTCGCCTTTGCCCTCTAAAAGGCGACGGTCGCCCCTCCCCGTCATTTTCTCCTTTCCCGGCCACCTCCAAGCTCTCTCGGTCGCCGGCCAAATTCGCCGAGCCTCCGCCATCTCCGCCCTCTCCATCTCACAGTGTGCTAGCTGGCGTCCGTGCGCATCGTTTGCGTCCACTGGTGAGAGCCGTGGAGCTTCGTAGCCGCCGGAACGCTGTTGTCTTCCTCGCGGGCGGGCAGAGCGCCGCCGCGAGCTCCGCCGTCGTCACGAGCTAGATTGGGTGAGCTCCGGGCCTCGGTTTGGCGCGCAGCATGTTTCCCGTGACCCCTTGATCCTCATCCTGGTGTCGGTGTGTCCTCTTGTTCCCTAGGTTCGCCGGAACGCGAGGTCGCCTTCGTGCCGAGCCGCCGGGATCCGCCGCCGTCGTCAAGCCGATCCCTCCGAGCCGTCTCCGTCCTCACCGGCCTGCTAGTCAGCTTCGTGGTGAGCTCCTAGACCTCCCCAACCCCTTGGATTCCTTGCTATTGGTTCACCGTGGCTGGAACGGCTTCGCCGTGCCGCCGCTCCCGCCATGGCCGTGGAGGGCTCGTCGGTGATGTTCGAGGCTAGGCTAGAGTCGTTAGGTGGTTAGAGTGATCCTAGGGGTATGGTTGGGCCGCTCGGGTTCGTCGTTGGGGTCGCCGGCGGCGAGCGCCGTCGCGGCCGTGCGCGTGCGCGTGCGCGTGCGCGCGCACCGGGGGCCGGCCGGAGGAAGGGGACGACCCTGACCGGCCGGACCCGCCTGTCAGCGTCAGCGGGCGCGGGCGTGGGCCGCGCGCGCGGGTGGACGCGCGGGAGCGCTCGCGGGCCGCGGCTGGGCCGGCCTGGCCAGCTGGGCCGCCTCGGTCGTTTGGGCCGCCTTCTTTATTTTCCAGCGAATTTTTCAAATGCTTTTCTTATTTATATTTGTATGAATAGTGCTGATACTTGTTATTTTCATATGAATAAATCTGTTGGTTCAAAAATTTTGAAAATATTTGTGTATGCTCTCTGTAACATGTAGTATTTGTTAAAAATATGAAATGTGGTTCCCCAGTACATTTTTCCTGGTAAATAAATCAGTAGATTAATTGATATTAGCAAGTTTGTGCATTTTTAATTAATTCTCTGTAAATCCAAAATCATGAAATTAATTGTGGCTCTGTTTCTGGATAAAATCTATCTGTTGGTAAAATTTGGGCACATTTGAACTAGTTTGGTCAGATAGTAAATATATGTTAATTAGGGAAAAATAAATAAATGGATAGGAGAAATGGATTTAGGTTTGTTGTGTGGCTTTTGGGTTGAATGAAGACCAAGGGTCTTTCACTATGTGATCCTTGGCAAACTTGATAACCTAGTACCTTGTAGTAGTCATCAAGCTGTGCAGCGGCTTTCTATGACTGTAAAATAGGTTTTAAAGTAAAACGCCGATTTACTTTTTGAGATCTCGTTTACGGCTTCTCCGTGAAGGAAAGTTGTACTCAAGATATTGATATTTGATTATCGCATTTCTATTTATGTATTGCATCATGTTAAGCATGCATCATTGCACACGTGTAGTGACCGGGAACGACGAAGTGAAGGTCGAGGCCACTGCGGGAGAGGTCAATCCGGAGGCGATCCAGGGTTTCGACATCTGCGGGACTGATCCCGATCCCACCCTCTTCTCGATCCAAGGCAAGCCCCGGTGCATTAACCCTCTATTGTGAAATTCCTTATAATTCGAGTTAACTTATTGCATTAGGTTGATAGGAGTTGATTGAAACCTATCCAGATGCATTGTCCCAAATAATTATCCTGAAAACTGATTTAAATAAATAAATGATTTGAAAAGTGCTTAGACATGCTTAATGAAAATTAGAATTTCATAAAAGAAAAACTATTTTCTGTGCTATGGATGTACATATACTCTATGACTAAGTGAAGAGCTTGTTATCCGTTGGTTGATGTGTATTCGGGTTAGAGTCCCGGTGCATGATCGCCTTCGGAATAGTTTGGAACTGGTCGGTATCACCGGAAATGTGTTTCGCCGGGTGTTGTGCTCTTGGGACGGCGTTTCCCATGACTTGGTACCCGGCAGGCACGAACCAAAAATAAAAGTAGGGACCGCTCGTTGTCGGAGTGCTGGATCGAGATGAACAGCCTAGCCACATACCAATGTGGAAAGCCTAGAGTTCGGTAGCGCTATTGCTGGAACCGACAACCACGCACTGGGAGTGGAGAGATGGCGAGAGTAGCTTGTACCCACGTGGCCGGCGTGCCTGGAGACGAGTGGTGTACTGTGCTCTCGGGTGGCGCAGGACCGGTTCCGGGATAGCAAAGCCGTAACGACGGGTTGGTATATGTATGCCGGCGTGCTGCATATGCAGTGTGGTTAGAATCCCCAGCTGGGTTTATTTCTGGATTCGAATCGACGTGCTCCTCGGTTAATGGAGACTCAATCCACTTTCCTACCCCGAGAAGTGGTTCTCAACTAGGTCAACTGATCGAATGAAGGAAATGGATGAATGATGATGGTTGAGGTTGATTATTAGAACTATGGATACAATTATAATATCAATAAAATAAAATATTGCTTAGTAATGCTTTTCCGCAAATTCTTATCCTCTGCTAGCCCTACCTATGACCTGCATTCCTGAGTCTCATTTTACACCCTTAGTCGGGTAAGTCTTGCGGAGTACCCCAAGTACTCAGGGTTTGTAACCCATGCTGCAGGTGAACCGCCATCGGAGGTCTGCCTTGCTCCGTGCTGCATGACCATCATCCAGGAGGGCAGTGAGGAAGAGTAAAGTGGGACCCGTGGGCAGGGTCCAAGTTATCATATTCATAATGTTGTATAATTATTCAACTGCTACCGCCACTATCTATGGTTTGTAATAATAGTACTTAAATTCTATTTGGAACAACTGGTTTGTAAACTTAAGTTATGTAATATTCCGCTTCTGTACTCTGATGTAATTTATTATGAAATGTTGTAATCCTGTGATGATTCTGCAATGGTGATCCTGCGGAGTTTAGGGCGCTGATGTAGCCCGACAGATCTGCCTAGATCATTTGGGACACGGGCCCGGCTGTCAGAAGTCATTAGTGACAATGACAGGCGCCTGTGGGCCAGGTGATTTAGCCGGTTCTGTTACAGTTGGTATCAGAGAATTACCTTGCTAATCATTACGGATTACTTTTCGAAAACTTCAAAAGGTTTTGGATCATAAAACTTAATATGTTATTTTGGGTCCAAATTGCTTCTATTCTTGACTTATTCCGTAGTATTAATTTAACCTATATTTAATATTATGTGGCTATAGTAGCATGAGGAATAATGCTATTATTATTAGCCCTATGTTAAAAGTTTATTTATTTATGTATGTGTTTACTTGCATAATTTAAAATTCGTAAGTACGTGCATGCATCATGTTAATCACACATTAAATAACTTCCTCCTTAAAAGTGGGTTTTTGGGATAAGTTACCAAACCTATTCTTGCTAACCCGTATTACTTATAAATCCACTTACCTTCTCCAGATGGCCCGTTGCAAGCTCACCGCCAGGAAGATGACAGGACCGCGTGGTGTTCCGCACCACCAGTTGGCGCCACGTACCGGGGAGGGCGAGGCTTCTGGGAGTCGCTCACCCCGTCGCAACAGTGAGGAGTTGGAGGCCGAGGTCGAGAGACTTCAGGAGTTGGTTAGGCAGTGGGAGGAAGAGTATCAGGTAGCTCGTCGCAACCACTACCAGGACGTGAGGACCAACCGTGACCTGCGTCGGGAGGTCGACCGCCTGACGCAGCAGCGGGATGAGGCTTGGGAGCGCGAGGATGCGATCGTCGACAGGATGCTGGAGGCGGAGCAGCGTACCGCGCAGCTTGAGGCGGACAACATCGCCTTGCAGGAGGAGGTGCACCAGCTCAACGATCAGCTCTACCCTATCCCGGCACCTGAGGAGGAGGATCCGGAGTTTGGAGTTGTCCTTGGTGAGGATGAGGACATGGAGGACGTTGGCGAGGAGGTTGAGCCTCTCGAGGTCGAGGAGGCAGACTCTGAGGAGGACTCCGAGGAGAGTGACGAGGACTCCGAGGAGAGTGACGAGGACATCGAGGAGGACCTCGAGGACAGTGACGCTTCTGGCGCGTCGGAGATCGACGAGGACTAGGCCAGTGTGGCCTAGAGTTGTCAGCTAGTCTCTCTTTTGTCTATCTTAGGTGCTTGTCTGGAAAACCTTAGTTATGGGTTGTGGCTTTGCCTGGGTGCAAGCCTTATTGTATGAACTTGGTATTGTATTATTTCTGTGTGTGCTACTATGTTCCACCTATGTAATATAAGTCCTAAGTGGTTTGCTTGCCAACAGATGGGAGACAACTCTGCTCATGGGACCGGTGCTCCCCAAGCACCACCACTTCCGAACACTCTGGCAGAGGCTATCACCGCGCTTACCAACGTCGCAACCATGCTAGCTCAGAGTCAGCAAGACCGTGGTGGACGTCGTGGTCGCCGCGACAATGAAGAGACCACCTATGTTGACTTCACTGACACTCGCCCACCTGTGTTCACCAAGGCAGACGAACCTCTGGAAGCAGATGATTGGCTCCGCACTATGGAGCAGAAGTTCAGTTTGATCCGCTGTACTGAGATACAGAAGCCCCTGTTTGCAGCTCAGCAGCTCCGTGGTCCTGCGACCACTTGGTATGCCAACCTGTTAGCTGCACAGGATGATGGACATCAACTCACCTGGCAAGAGTTTCGCGAGGCGTTCCGTGCTCATTACATCCCTGCGGGTGTGATGAGGCTGAAACTGGACCAGTTCCTAGCACTGAAGCAGAATGAATCCACTGTCACTCAGTACTTGGGGCAGTTCAATCACCTGGCACAGTATGCCCCCGAACACACCAACACCGATGAGAAGAAGAAGGCCTGTTTCATCAGAGGTCTCAACTACAAGATTCAGCGCAGCTTGTCCAATAACCTGAAGTGTACTTTCCATGAGGCTGTTGATTGTGCCTTAGCTTTTGAAGAAAGCAACCGTCAACTTCAGGAGGAGAAGAAGAAAAACAAGAGGCCTGCATTCTCTGGCAGTCAGAAACGCCAGAAGTTCATCTATCACCCCACTCACCAAAATCGTCCATCCTACCCCCAACAGCAAGTGGTTGTGCGCACCGCCGCCACCTCCCACACTTCAAACCAGCAAAATGCCACTCAGCCGAATGCCCCTGGCGTTCGTGTCACTACTCCTCAAACCACCTACAATCATCCTTGCTACAACTGTGGCAAGATGGGACACTGGTCACGCAATTGTCCTTTTCCCAAGAGGTACAACCAGAATGCACCTGGTGGTCAGCAGCAACAACAGCAGCAGCAGCAGGGTCAGCACCGTGGTCGTCCGCAGCATGCTCAGAGGGGCAAAGTTGTCAAGAAAGCAGGTCAGGTCTATTACACTCAGATTGAGGATATTCCTGCTGGAGAGCCCGTCATGATGGGTAGGTTCCCTGTTGCCGGTCACCCTGCACTTACGCTTTTTGATTCTGGTGCATCACATTCATTCATCAACCGAACATTTGTGGTAAAGCATGAAATACCTATTGGGGAAATAAAGGAAGATTTCCTTATACATTCGCCCGGGGGGCGTATGTCTACTAAAGAGGTAGTTCAGGGAGTGCCAATAGAGTTGGGAGGGCATAAGTTCCCTACTACTATGATAGTGCTAAAAGATCAGGATATAGATGTGATATTAGGTATGAATTGGATGTCTCAGCACAAGGTCTTGATTGATGTGTTGAATAGAACCGTAAGGGTGAACATACCTAATAGTCAAACTCAGCTTCTCATCCAACTTCCCCTACCAATAAGAAAGGTGGAGAAATCCGTGCAAAGGCTGTGTGCTACCTCAGTAGAAGAAGTGATGAAGATTCCTGTGGTCTGTGAATTCCCAGACGTGTTTCCTGATGAATTGCCTGGTTTGCCACCTGATCGGGATGTTGAATTTGCCATTGAGCTTAAGCCTGGAACAGCTCCTATCTCTCGTAGAGCTTATAGGATGCCTCCCAAGGAATTGGCGGAGCTTAAAGTGCAGCTACGAGATTTGCTTGATAAGGGTTTTATCCGCCCTAGTTCATCTCCTTGGGGTTGTCCTGCTATCTTTGTCAAAAAGAAGGACAAGTCTCTTCGACTCTGTATCGATTATCGTCCACTCAACGAGGTGACCGTCAAGAACAAATATCCGCTACCTCGTATCGACCTACTCTTTGACCAACTGGCTGGGGCTAAGGTGTTTTCTAAAATTGACCTTAGATCCGGCTACCACCAAATCAAAATTCGTCCCGAAGACATTCCAAAGACAGCTTTCACCACTAGATATGGCCTATATGAATACCTAGTCATGTCTTTCGGTTTAACCAACGCACCTGCCTACTTCATGTATCTCATGAATTCCGTTTTCATGCCCGAGCTCGACAAATTCGTTGTCGTGTTCATCGATGATATCCTTGTCTATTCCAAAACACCTGAAGAACATGCCAACCACCTTCGTATTGTCCTAACTCGCTTGAGAGAGCACCAGCTTTATGCAAAGTTCAGCAAGTGTGAGTTCTGGTTAAATAAAGTTCCTTTTCTCGGACATATTCTCTCAGCTGAGGGAGTATCTGTTGATCCAAGTAAGGTAGAGGAAATCCTAAATTGGAAGCCACCAACCACTGTTCACCAAGTCCGCAGTTTCATGGGCATGGCGGGATATTACCGCCGTTTCATCCCTGACTTCTCAAGAATAGCCAAGCCAATCACCAACTTACTGAAGAATCAAGTCAAGTTTGTGTGGTCGTCAGAGTGTGAGACAGCATTCCAAACCTTGAAGAAGTGTTTGACCACTGCACCAGTCCTAACTCAGCCGGATATCGAGAAGCCATTCGATGTGTATTGTGATGCGTCGGGTACTGGCCTTGGTTGTGTTTTGATGCAAGAAGGCAGAGTTATTGCATATGCTTCACGACAACTCCGACCTCATGAAGAAAACTATCCCACTCATGATCTTGAATTGGCAGCTGTGGTTCATGCATTGAAGATCTGGCGTCATTACTTGCTAGGCAGCACATGCAATGTGTACACTGACCACAAAAGCTTGAAGTACATCTTTACCCAAGAAGAGCTGAACATGAGGCAGCGAAGATGGCTAGAATTGATTAAAGACTATGATATTGAAGTACATTATCACCCTGGCAAGGCAAACGTAGTTGCTGATGCGCTCAGTCGGAAGGCTCATTGTAATTGTTTGACTGTGAGGCCTTACAATCTGTCGTTGTGCTGTGAGTTAGAAAAGTTGGGCATAGAAATAGTTCCACAGGGCAGTCTGGCTAACATCAGTATTGAAACTTCCATCCGTGATGAGATCGTGACCGCTCAGAAAGGAAGCAAGGGCATTAAGCATATCAAAGAAAAAGTCCAAGCAGGAAAAGCAGATTGTTTCAGGATTGATGATGAAGGCATCGTGTGGTTCAAGAATCGTTTGGTAGTCCCAAAAGTCCCAGAGCTACGTCGCAAAATTCTTGATGAAGCGCATCTTACAAGGTACTCTATCCACCCAGGAAGCAACAAGATGTACCAGGATTTGAAACAGAAATTCTGGTGGACTAAGATGAAAATAGAAATTGCACAGTATGTGTCAAGATGTGATACCTGTCAGAAGGTTAAAGCTGTACACATGAAGCCTGGTGGAGAGCTACAACCGTTACCGGTTCCTGCATGGAAAAGGGAAGACATTAGTATGGATTTCGTCGTGGGATTGCCCAGGACATCTAGGGGATTTAACTCGATCTGGGTCATTGTGGATCGTCTCACGAAGCAAGCCCATTTCATGCCAGTTAAAGATACCTACACTGCGGTTACTTATGCCAAGATGTATATAGAACACATGATGAGACTTCATGGGGTGCCGAAGACAATTGTCTCTGATCGAGGTACTCAGTTCGTATCCAAGTTTTGGAGATCCTTCCATGAATCGTTGGGTACTAAACTTCTGCACAGTACGGCCTATCATCCGCAGACTGACGGACAAACAGAAAGAATTAATCAAGTGCTTGAGGATATGTTGAGAGCCTGTGCACTGAATTACCCCGACAAGTGGGACGAGTGCTTGGCATTGGCCGAATTCTCGTACAACAACAGTTACCAAGAAAGCATCAAGATGGCTCCGTTCGAGGCAGTGTACGGCCGCAGATGTCGTACTCCGTTAAATTGGTCCGAACCCGGTGAAAGATGGTTTTATGGAGTTGACCTAGTCAATGAAGCCGAAGAGAAAGTTCGAGTAATACAAGAGAATCTAAAAGTGGCTCAGTCTCGGCAGAAAAGCTATGCCGATCAGCGGCGTAGACCCCTAGCATTCAAGGTTGGAGACTATGTATACTTGAAGGTTTCACCTATGAAAGGAGTCAATCGCTTTGGAGTCAGAGGTAAGTTAGCCCCGCGCTACATTGGACCATTCTTAATCACCGAGCGTGTGGGAAAAGTTGCCTATCGGTTGCAGTTACCAGATAACCTGTCAGAGGTACACAATGTGTTTCACGTATCCCAGCTAAAGAAGTGTTTGCGAGTTCCCGACCAAGTGACTGATGTAGAAGGTGTGGTACTGGAGCCCGAACTGACATATTCAGAATACCCAGTACGGGTCTTGGATATCAAGGACCGTGTTACCAGGAGAAGAACCACCAGGTGGTACAAGATCCAATGGGACCAACATTCCGAAGATGAAGCTACCTGGGAATCCGAGGACTATCTCGCAGAAAACTTTCCAGAATTCTTTGCCACCTTATGAATGTAATGGTCTGACTAGTATCTTCTGTATCAAAAACCCTTCTACTTATTTTGTGAGCTCGTGTAAAATATTTTGTCCCATGTATTTTCTTTTCCATTACTTTGTTTCAGTTTCTAGAATAGCTAATCTCGGGACGAGATTTCTTTTAGGGGGGAAGGCTGTAATACCCCGGGTATTACGGATAATTAAATATGCCATGTCATCATGTTTAAGTTAATTAATTTGCATATGATTGTGCTTAGGACCCTAGAGTGGTTTGGGCTAATGTGATTTTGAATTAGGAATTAGAAATTCGAATTTAGGATCCGAATAAACCCTAATCTTACCCTAAAACCCTAATTCAAAATCTAGAAGGAATCTTGAGATGGCACCTAAATGAAAGTTGTAGATCTTTTAAAATGTGACAACTTTTATTTTTGGAGATTTTGAAGTTCTATTATAAAAATTTGAATTTAGCTCAAATCAATGAATTGAAAAATGAATTTGAAACACCATTTCAAAAATTATATGGAATCTGACCAAACTTCCTAAATAAAAGTTGTAAAGCTCACTGAGTAGAACAACTTCTATTTTGGCTATTTTTCAAGTTGTTATGTAAAATCAAAAGTAATTTTAAAAATACGATTTGAAATTCAAAAACCTAGTTTACCCCTTTTGCTGTAGTTTCAAAACTACTTCGAATTTGAACTTGGTTCCAAAAGCAAAGATGTTCAGAATTTCAAAATCTACAACTTTTGTTTTTGAACTTTTTCAAGTTTGTATTTGAAATCGGTCGCAATTTGGTCAAAACCGACAGCCCTATAACCCTACTGCTACAGTACTCTGCCCCTCCCCTACTCTGCTCGCACAGCGCCGGCAGCGCCCGTGCCGGCCGCGCGCGCGCGGCGGCCGTGCCGGGCGGGATCTTGCGCCCCGGTGGCCGTTGACAGGCGATACGCGTGCGCCGCGTCGTGCCGCGCCTGCTCCCCTCGCCTTTGCCCTCTAAAAGGCGACGGTCGCCCCTCCCCGTCATTTTCTCCTTTCCCGGCCACCTCCAAGCTCTCTCGGTCGCCGGCCAAATTCGCCGAGCCTCCGCCATCTCCGCCCTCTCCATCTCACAGTGTGCTAGCTGGCGTCCGTGCGCATCGTTTGCGTCCACTGGTGAGAGCCGTGGAGCTTCGTAGCCGCCGGAACGCTGTTGTCTTCCTCGCGGGCGGGCAGAGCGCCGCCGCGAGCTCCGCCGTCGTCACGAGCTAGATTGGGTGAGCTCCGGGCCTCGGTTTGGCGCGCAGCATGTTTCCCGTGACCCCTTGATCCTCATCCTGGTGTCGGTGTGTCCTCTTGTTCCCTAGGTTCGCCGGAACGCGAGGTCGCCTTCGTGCCGAGCCGCCGGGATCCGCCGCCGTCGTCAAGCCGATCCCTCCGAGCCGTCTCCGTCCTCACCGGCCTGCTAGTCAGCTTCGTGGTGAGCTCCTAGACCTCCCCAACCCCTTGGATTCCTTGCTATTGGTTCACCGTGGCTGGAACGGCTTCGCCGTGCCGCCGCTCCCGCCATGGCCGTGGAGGGCTCGTCGGTGATGTTCGAGGCTAGGCTAGAGTCGTTAGGTGGTTAGAGTGATCCTAGGGGTATGGTTGGGCCGCTCGGGTTCGTCGTTGGGGTCGCCGGCGGCGAGCGCCGTCGCGGCCGTGCGCGTGCGCGTGCGCGTGCGCGCGCACCGGGGGCCGGCCGGAGGAAGGGGACGACCCTGACCGGCCGGACCCGCCTGTCAGCGTCAGCGGGCGCGGGCGTGGGCCGCGCGCGCGGGTGGACGCGCGGGAGCGCTCGCGGGCCGCGGCTGGGCCGGCCTGGCCAGCTGGGCCGCCTCGGTCGTTTGGGCCGCCTTCTTTATTTCCAGCGAATTTTTCAAATGCTTTTCTTATTTATATTTGTATGAATAGTGCTGATACTTGTTATTTTCATATGAATAAATCTGTTGGTTCAAAAATTTTGAAAATATTTGTGTATGCTCTCTGTAACATGTAGTATTTGTTAAAAATATGAAATGTGGTTCCCCAGTACATTTTTCCTGGTAAATAAATCAGTAGATTAATTGATATTAGCAAGTTTGTGCATTTTTAATTAATTCTCTGTAAATCCAAAAATCATGAAATTAATTGTGGCTCTGTTTCTGGATAAAATCTATCTGTTGGTAAAATTTGGGCACATTTGAACTAGTTTGGTCAGATAGTAAATATATGTTAATTAGGGAAAAATAAATAAAATGGATAGGAGAAATGGATTTAGGTTTGTTGTGTGGCTTTTGGGTTGAATGAAGACCAAGGGTCTTTCACTATGTGATCCTTGGCAAACTTGATAACCTAGTACCTTGTAGTAGTCATCAAGCTGTGCAGCGGCTTTCTATGACTGTAAAATAGGTTTTAAAGTAAAACGCCGATTTACTTTTTGAGATCTCGTTTACGGCTTCTCCGTGAAGGAAAGTTGTACTCAAGATATTGATATTTGATTATCGCATTTCTATTTATGTATTGCATCATGTTAAGCATGCATCATTGCACACGTGTAGTGACCGGGAACGACGAAGTGAAGGTCGAGGCCACTGCGGGAGAGGTCAATCCGGAGGCGATCCAGGGTTTCGACATCTGCGGGACTGATCCCGATCCCACCCTCTTCTCGATCCAAGGCAAGCCCCGGTGCATTAACCCTCTATTGTGAAATTCCTTATAATTCGAGTTAACTTATTGCATTAGGTTGATAGGAGTTGATTGAAACCTATCCAGATGCATTGTCCCAAATAATTATCCTGAAAACTGATTTAAATAAATAAATGATTTGAAAAGTGCTTAGACATGCTTAATGAAAATTAGAATTTCATAAAAGAAAAACTATTTTCTGTGCTATGGATGTACATATACTCTATGACTAAGTGAAGAGCTTGTTATCCGTTGGTTGATGTGTATTCGGGTTAGAGTCCCGGTGCATGATCGCCTTCGGAATAGTTTGGAACTGGTCGGTATCACCGGAAATGTGTTTCGCCGGGTGTTGTGCTCTTGGGACGGCGTTTCCCATGACTTGGTACCCGGCAGGCACGAACCAAAAATAAAAGTAGGGACCGCTCGTTGTCGGAGTGCTGGATCGAGATGAACAGCCTAGCCACATACCAATGTGGAAAGCCTAGAGTTCGGTAGCGCTATTGCTGGAACCGACAACCACGCACTGGGAGTGGAGAGATGGCGAGAGTAGCTTGTACCCACGTGGCCGGCGTGCCTGGAGACGAGTGGTGTACTGTGCTCTCGGGTGGCGCAGGACCGGTTCCGGGATAGCAAAGCCGTAACGACGGGTTGGTATATGTATGCCGGCGTGCTGCATATGCAGTGTGGTTAGAATCCCCAGCTGGGTTTATTTCTGGATTCGAATCGACGTGCTCCTCGGTTAATGGAGACTCAATCCACTTTCCTACCCCGAGAAGTGGTTCTCAACTAGGTCAACTGATCGAATGAAGGAAATGGATGAATGATGATGGTTGAGGTTGATTATTAGAACTATGGATACAATTATAATATCAATAAAATAAAATATTGCTTAGTAATGCTTTTCCGCAAATTCTTATCCTCTGCTAGCCCTACCTATGACCTGCATTCCTGAGTCTCATTTTACACCCTTAGTCGGGTAAGTCTTGCGGAGTACCCCAAGTACTCAGGGTTTGTAACCCATGCTGCAGGTGAACCGCCATCGGAGGTCTGCCTTGCTCCGTGCTGCATGACCATCATCCAGGAGGGCAGTGAGGAAGAGTAAAGTGGGACCCGTGGGCAGGGTCCAAGTTATCATATTCATAATGTTGTATAATTATTCAACTGCTACCGCCACTATCTATGGTTTGTAATAATAGTACTTAAATTCTATTTGGAACAACTGGTTTGTAAACTTAAGTTATGTAATATTCCGCTTCTGTACTCTGATGTAATTTATTATGAAATGTTGTAATCCTGTGATGATTCTGCAATGGTGATCCTGCGGAGTTTAGGGCGCTGATGTAGCCCGACAGATCTGCCTAGATCATTTGGGACACGGGCCCGGCTGTCAGAAGTCATTAGTGACAATGACAGGCGCCTGTGGGCCAGGTGATTTAGCCGGTTCTGTTACAATCAACAATAAATTTCAAATTCACACATTACCCTAGCCATTCTTGTTTTCTATTTTCTTTATTAATCAATTTAATCAAGCGTTTGATTAATAAATAAACAAACTATTTTTATTTGAGCCCAAACTTTACTAACAGGTAGATTTTGATCTAAAACAGTGCCAAATAAATTTACATGATTTTTGGATTAACAGGGAAATTATAAAAATTCTTTCAAGTTTCAATTTCCAATTAAAAGGCACATTTTAATCTCCACAAAAACTGTCCAAATACCACACTTACTATTTTTATAAAATACTAAATACCAAAAAGAGTGCACACAATTAATTTCATAATTTTTCCTGCAGTCGTATAATCTCTACGAAAATGACAAAGTGTAGCACTATTCCCAAAAATATAAATAGAAAAATGCTATTGGAAATACACTAAAACGAAAATCTTCATTTCAGCCCGGACCGGCCCAATACGGCCAGGCCGGCCCAGTGCTCTCGCTCTTAACCTAGGGACGCTGACGGGTGGGTCCTCCCCGTCAGCTCCCCCTTCTACCTTCCTCACGCCAACACCCGACGCGGCGGCGACGCGCCACCGGCGTGGCCGTGCCGGCGGGACCGACACCGGTGAGGGAAACACTCCGACGAGCTTCCCACTAGCACCCGCACCCCAACTACGGACTCTGCATCGCTCCCCGGCCTCCCGAGCTTGACCGAGAGCGGTCATGGCGGCTCACCGCGGCAGTGACACAAGTTCCGAGGCCTACGGATCATCACAAGCCAAACCGGCGACATCAAGGGCACCACAGAGCTCACCGAAGGCTTAAACGCAAGCGAGTCGAGGCGACGGACGACCAGAGTAGGCGTAGCGGCGACGACCGCAACACCGGCGATGAGCTCCGGTGACGGAACCTTCGTTCCAATGAACCTAGAGCGGTAGGGGTTAGGCCACCAAGACTAGGGGTAAGAGTGGAGCAAAAAGAGTATACAACGCCATCAAGAGGAAGAAAGGACCCACCGCAGCACCCAGCAACGCTCCGGAGGAGCACGGCGGTGTTCACGCCGGAGCCGAGGAAGAAGACCGGTGCGTATTTCTCCACTGAAACGCCACCGAAAAGCTCTCAACCTTCAACTCCTTTGGCAAAAGTGCTAACACCACTAAGTGTACAACTCATGTGCATGTGTGTTAGCCTTTCACAAATATTTTCACAAAGGATTTTTACTCACTTCACCACGCTACTCGATCCTAATAGCATATGCAAAGTTAGATCACTCAAGTGGCACTAGATGACCGATATGCAAACAAGTTTGCCCCTCTTGATAGTATAACCATCTATCCTAAAACCGGTCAAGAACTTCTCTACTCAACCTTAGACCGATGAAATAAAAATGCCGTACGTTATACCTTTGCCTTACGCTTTCCATTCCGATCACCGTCTTCATCTCCATCACCGACACCATCGATGCCAGTGCAACACATGCACCAACACCTCAACAATGATATGATCCACTTCATATCATCATGTGGCCTTTGGTCTATCGATTCTCGACTTGCTTGCTCTTCACCGTTGCGTTGGTCCATCGGCACCAAGCCATCACCCGACTTGCCCTTCACAGTTGCAACCGGTCCGTCGACGCGAAACCTTGTCTTGATCTTCTCCACCTAGCCACATGATTCCATGTCATGTCTCATGCGTTTAACTCCTTCACCATCACATGTGTGAGCTAAGCAATCATCCCTTGCCATTTCCACCTACATGGCATAGTTGCTCACAAACATGTACCTATAGATAAATCACCTGTGTAATTATCACTTAAACATATATTAATCCACCTAAATTGTCACTCAATTACCAAAACCAAATAAGGACCTTTCAGCAATGCACTAATATGCTCGTAAATTTAATACATTTCAAAAAAGATTTTATCCAATTTAAAATTAATTGACTCATTGGAAATGAGAGCTGCAATCTTTTTAGATAAAGGAAGTACTATATTGTTTTAGTTTTTCTTGTTTAGAGTTAAATTTCTCTAATTTTTATATGCATCAACTTTACAAAGTATTAACGCACAAGCATCTCAAACATCAAAATAGTTTATACAAATCAGATACACCTTGAAAATACATTTAATAGCGCATTTATTTGTTATTATTGTTGATGCTACTGGTTTTACAAACTTGGCAAAAAAAGATAGAGAAACTTTGACTTAGAATAAAAATCATTTCTACCACACTTTTAGTGCATGCAATCAAAATGTCCAAACCTTGATTGTAATGATGTATATAGCAATGTACATCGGAGTATTTGTGCATGCAAAGATTAGACATCTACAAAAGGAATGTCACTAGTAGATTTGTGTATATGATTTATATCGATAATTTTCTTTAATTAACACGTGTCTTATACTCTGTCTGGCGTCCAATACTCTATCCTGCTGGTGGCAGGTTGGGTGGAGTAACAATTAAGCTGAGTTGTTGAGACGGCCATTTTCAATCATGTGACAGGTTATTACATTCTTCATCCGAAATGATGAAGTCGCTTTGTTTTATTAGAGGAAGTAGAGTTAAGTATAAACCGTCCAAGAGAAATACCATTATTATCATAGTAATAACCTGATTTTTTGTAACGAGAACAACCATTATTGCCACCGAAACTAAGTTTTTGGTAAATCTGGTAACTCAAAAACTAACATGATCGGTGCTCTGGCAGTACACCTGATTGTTACAATAACTTACATCCATATATTTTTATTTTGCACGTGTGTTATTTGGTTTCCACAAGTCAACACCTATAACAAATGCCTTCGTCACAGCAATTAAATTTTTCTGCAATAACCACCGTCTCAAAAAAAAAAAAAAAAAAATCAAAATTCAAGCACCTAAATTCTACTAACTCTCTTTGTTTGATATCCATCGGTTTCGCTCCCGCACTTATCAAAACCACTGTATGTACACAATATGTAGTACTCTTGTCCCAATGAAATTGAATTGAATTTGATGTGTGAGCCCCGTCCCAACTCCTAATGAAACTTACGTGACCTCCTCTCTAATCAAGTCCGTCACAACTCGCGACAAATGATGTCGGCGGTGATGATGTGAACGTGCACGGTGCACCACCTCCGTGCGTCACAAAAACCCCGTGATGCCCTTCAAAGCCTTTCCCTTTCTACCCCCCTAGAACCCTCCCGGCCCTACCCTCCTCCCCGTCTTGTTCCTGTACGACGGAAAGGGAGCACCGCGATCCGGCCCACCAATGGCGTCCCTCCACTTCAGCCAGCGGCCGCCACGTCAGCGCGTGATCGGCGAAAAGCGCCCCGCCACCCGCTTCTCGCCGCGCGGTCGCGGGAGATCTCTCGCTTTCCTTCCCTCCAAACAGTCGCTGGCAAGACCCCGCATTTCGCGACAAAGAACCGTCCTTGGGCCGCGTGCGTGCGTGCGTGGAGGCGCCATGGCCAGCGGCGGTGGCGGGCGGCGGCGGGGGCGGGAGCCGAAGCCGCGGGCGAGGGCCAGGGGCAAGGCGAAGAGGACCAAGTACCTCAGCCTCAGTGACCTGATGGTTAAGGCGGAGATCGCCTCGACGCCGACGCCGACACCGACGCCGCCGGACGAGCCAGTGTCGCCGCGGTCCTCCGAGGAGGAGGAGGAGGCGGAAGTGAAGCCGGAGGAGCACGGCGGCGACGGAGGCGCCGAGCGGCAGCAGCAGCAGGTGGAGCCGCCGTTCGCGCTGCACCACCACCACCACCACGAGGCGTCCACCCTGTTCGAGGCCATGCCGGCGCCGTCGCTCTCCGACATCCTCGGCCCGTCGCCGTCCGCGTCGCCCGACGGGGCCGGCTCGGGGGCCTCGGCGCCCGCGGGCGCCGAGGAGGAGGACCTCCCGCGCCGCGCGCTGCGGGGCAGGGAGCGCTGGGTGTACTGCTCCTCGCCGGCGGCCACCGCCACCGCCACCACGTCGTCGTCGTCGCCGTGCTCGTCCGCCGCCAGCACGGGTGCGTCCGCGCGCTCGCTGCTGCTCAAGCTCGACTACGAGGAGATCCTCGCGGCCTGGGCCGACCGGGGGTCGCTCTACATCGGCGCCGCCGCCGGCGGGGGCGGCGGCGACGGCAGCGGCTCGCCGGAGTTGCAGCTCGACGCCGTAAGCCCACATCCGCTCCTCGCAGAGATTCTCGGCCCGTGCGGGTCTAGGTGACACGGCTGTGAGTGTGAGTGTGACCACGGTGCCGCCGCCGCCGCCGTCTGCCCGTGCAGGTGCAGGTGTTGGTGGAGGTGGAGCCGTCCGAGCACGCCGTGGCGGCGCTTTCAGGGAGGGCGGAGAGGGTGAGGCGGTACAAGGAGAAGCGCCGGAGGCGGCTCTTCGCCAAGCGGATCCGCTACGAGGTTCGCCGGGTCAATGCCGTCAAGCGGCCGCGGTTCAAGGTGACAAATTGTTGCGGACATCACTTCTTCTGTTGATATGGGGATCCCGTTGATATGATGCTATTACTGATGTCTCAAGTTGGCACGACAATATGACATGAGCTGCTCTGATCTCATTCCCACATCTCCATAATTAATTACTGATGGACCAAAACATGAATTTGTTTCTACTCCTACTACAATAATAACATGTCACACAAACACTGCTCTGAATCCATACTCTGAACAACTACAAATTGATTGGTTTTAGAGTTGGGGATTTTGGACGCATTATGTCTTCAAATTATGGTTTATGCATGCATATATCTGCTGCTCTAACCTGATGCTTGGAATTTTGCTAATTTCGTTATGCAATGGCAGCACTGTGGGTTTTGCACATTACCAGTTTTTCATATAAATTCACTGTGCCCAAAGCATTTGAGTTCCTAAACAGAGCATCTGTTTATTTGCATATGAATGAGTACTCCAATCGTGTTCCACTTTGTCTGTCAGGAGCAAAACGAATAGATTGTCCATCATTGACATTTCATATCTGTGATGACTGAACCCACAAACATAATAAGCCTGCCTAGTTCTAATGCTGAATATGTTGAAACATCAGAGCCCTCCCCTGAGTCTACCTAGTTCATTCGCCTTCCGCTAAGAAGAACCTCAGCATGACCTTTTATGCTTAGAAAATCAAATGTGGTCTTTAAGGAGAATGCATGAACTAGTGTAAATACTCTTGATTCGAGAAATAAAAATTCCACAGAAATACTTCTCTACTGCCTTCCAAATAAACCAGTAATGTTCTGTTTTGGCACATGCTATTTGGACCACATGCTTCACCTTTTTGTTGCTAAATTCTATTTGTGATCAAACCATGCATCACTTTACCACAAATGCAGCGGTGTTTTAGGGTCCACCCAGGGGGGAGGGGGGGGGGGGTGTGGGGAGGGAGGGGGGGGGGAGGGGGGTGGATATCCCCCACACAGGCCTTGTTTGGTTACTCTCTATTAAGTGTTGAGGTGGAAATATAGTTAATTTTCCACCTCAACACATGTGGATTTAATTGTAGACAAACCAACCCTGAGTTAATTACATTAGGCTTTTTGGCAAGCTGGAAAATCGTAGCAGTTACACGTGGGTTCAGCAACTTTGAAAAGCAAATCACAAATTTTTTTGACCGTGGTTTACATGAATGCAGGGCCGTTTCATAAAGGAATACGAGGAAAGCGAGCTCCGGCCTACATAACCTCCTTTGATACTTCCATCGCCACAAGGATAGCCCGTGTACATATACGGTTAGTCGCCTTGTTGTCTCATCCCAGTTCAGTCGCTGTACCATCTACCCAGGGCAAGTGCCATGTTTCCGGTGTAGAATCAGTAGCTGCAAAGTTATGTTTCGTAGTATGAAAATAACAGAGCTTAGAGTGAAAAAAAAAAGCAAGCGAGGAATTGTTCTCGTTTCAAGATCCATTGGTTCGGACTTGCTAGTTTGCAAACCGTCAACCGTGCACAAGGGCAATGTTCAGTTAGCAGCAATTTGACTCAGGCAGGCCTTCACAATTTGTCAATTTGATACCTGAGCCATCTGATTAGCACAAAGATGTTCTGTGTTTCTCGTATCAATAAGTTTAGAGACATTCCTTTACCAGCTGCTGCAATCTAAGCGCAGAGAAGACAGGTTTGTAACACTGAATCACGGCATGGGGATCTTGTAAACTCGGTAGTTGGCACTCCTTGCTGTTTTCTAGATTTTACTTCTAGTGATGCACGCATGTTGAGTCTGTTCATTGGTGCGCAGTGTATTTTTTACGATCAGTTCTGGTTTATCGAAAATGGCAGTGTTCTGTTGGTAATAACAAGTCAACGTACCTCTTGAGCGAGGACTGACTGTTGGTAATAACAAGTCAACTTACCTCTTGAGCGAGGACTGAAGCATCTGGATTTTGAGCTTTCTGATTGGTTAAAAACTGATACATGTTTTCCAAAGAGTCAAATCTACTAGTACTAGTATGCCACGACAGCTGTCTGATTGAGTCTTGAGGCCTTTTTGTAGCATGCATGGCAAAATAACTGAATAACTGTTATACATGGACAGTATCACAAAGAAAAAACAACAACCGGGGAACGCTACCGCCTGCAGCTGTTAAAGGCTGAACTCCGGCGTGCAAAGCAAGTGCATGTGAATTCGTGGTGGACCTGACGGAGATGGGAGGATCGGTCCATTACGTAGTGCCGTTCTGCTGCTGGAGTCAGGTACTATCAGCCATGCATGTGAATTGTTCTAGGGCAGAGAGGCCCACATGTCAGCCAGCTTTGTCTTGGACTCGGGTCTTGTTTTGGGGCCTGCTTGGTTAGTTTTGCTATGCTGTAGATTTGGCAAGCCAAAATTTGGCCAAAAATCTTGCCATGGATTTGGCAAGAAAAATGTGAGACTTTGATAAGTTTTGGTAGCCAACTAAATACTAGCCAAAATTAAGGCTTGTTAAATCCTTGACATGACAAATTTTAGGAGTGAACCAAGCAGGCCCTTGTTCCTTGAGGCTGTGCCTGCCACCTGGGCGCTCGGAGAACGCCGTCGAGAGCGCCTTTGGACCACCGGCGGCGGATGGTCAACGGATATGCATGTGAGATGTGCCAGCCGGGCCAAGATTTTACCACCATTACTTATCTTTCTTTCACTGTGAAATGTACTCAAATTCAAAACTGAGCTGCTTCGTCTTGCTCAAATGAAATGTTTACATTCAGAAATACAGGAGGAGAGCCAAGCATGCCGGCCAGCTCCATGAGAACATGCATATTTAGCTACTAGACGATCTGCCTCCCCATTGCATTCCCTACTTTCGTGTGCGAAACGCACAGAATCAAAGGATTTTGCCCTTTCCTGAATAAATATCCTTGAGGATCATCACATAAGCGCAAAGAGGCATTTCATTAATGTTTCTCACAATGTTTAGGCAATCTGTTTCCTCAAAAAGGTTTAGGCAATCTGATGCCACTAAAATCCTTCGAATAACGCAATCTTCAGCAAGAGCTAGTGCCTTCAAGCAAGCCATTCCTTCCAGAGTCTCAGGTTCAGAGTTGCAGGACTGCTGGCACTGAAGGAAGGAAAGGACCTGGAGTTGCTAGTGCTACACAGTATCAATTGGGTTATAATTGGAAATATACCGCTGAATGGCCATCGCTCACTAGGGAAGGATCTCAGTAAAAGTTGATTGTGACTAAGAGGAGACTTGACCCACCGAATTCTCAACCACCACTAATCGTCGTTAGTAGACCCTGTACTCGTACTTTTAAAGCAAGAAAAAGTGCACCACTAATCGTCTTTAGTAGACCCTGTACTCGTACTTTTAAAGCAAGAAAGAGTGCATTACTTAATATGTTGCTCTTCATCTGTGTTAGTATGCAATACCATCGTTGATGTACACTTTGCCGATTATGTAATACGACTCAATCAAACTTGGTGGTGATCTACTTACGTTTGTATCATGAACTTTGGTGTGTACTTGGATATCTAATTTGTATTGATGACAAAATTTAAATTATATTATGATTTGTATGAACTTGATGAATGTGAAATGATTTCATTGTAATATACAAGTTCTTGCTTAATTTGTTTCATTCTTAATTATGGTCGTACAATAATAGCATATAATATGTCTACGGAAAACTATTTGAAATGAAAACAAATACAATGGATAAGAAACCATAAAATAAAAGAAAAAGAAAAAGAAAAAGAAAAAAGAGATATTTAGTCTCGGTTGGTTAACCAACTACAGGTGCAGTGCATGATCACGTGGCAGGGTTGGAGATTCTTTTAATTCCGATTGGTATATCCAACCGGAATTAAAAGTTCCCTTCCTGTCTCGGTTGACAGGCCTAAGACTAAAGGATGTGCAGTCTCGGCTAGGAAACCGAAACTAGAGGGGGTTTCCCAACTGGAACTGCAACCCAGTTCTGCACTAGTGTTGTCTTGTTCCTTGTGGCTGCCATCACCTTGTGCAATCGTGGCTAGTGGGCAATCGCACTTGCAATTAGCCAAGTGCTTTGACTGGTTATTTGTGCCATTTTTTGGATCACCGTTGAACACTTTGTCGCAGTGATGACAGATAGCGTATATCAGTTTGTAAGGGTTCTTCTTCCTCTTGGACGACCCGGCCGCATTGTCGTCAGCAGCGACTTTGACATGTACCCTGGTCATGTGTTCCCATACATCTGATACCCTGTGGCCATTGCTGGGACCATCTTCATCAGGTCTGTGGCGTTTCGAAGAACTAGAAGACGGTGGTTCATCAACTTTATATACAATGCGAAGTGAGTTCACCTGCGAGGATGTGAGCAAATGTGATGACGCAGATTTTAGTAGGTGTGCAGTGGTTCGAGCAAATTTATAGAGAAAAATATGACACGTCTAAAGATAAATCTAGAGATATTCATTTCAAACTATAATAATAGGTGTTTTTTATACAAATTTGACAAATTTAAAACTTTTTTTGGCATAGAAGAAAACTAAATATTGTAAGCCTTTAGTTCGCTTAATAAAACTAAGGCCCTGTTTGGTACGGCTCAGCTTTTTTATGAAAAATAGCCTCATAAGTAACTTTTTTTTTTGAAGCTGAGCTATTTTGAGAATATTATTTGGTAAAATAGCTTCACCAATAACTTCAGGCATTGTTGAGAGAGAAAATAAGGGAGACCTGGGAGAAGCCACTTTTTTGAGCTTTATGCCAACTCATCACTTTGTGGAGAGTAGGAAAAATAGCTTCACCCATAAAACTATTTTGAAAAAAAGATGTTTGAAAAAAAAAAGCTTACAACACGAGCTACGTCAAATGCCTAACTACTTACTCCCTCTGTCCTTTATATTCGTTGTTTTCGGTTTTCGTGTCATAAGTTTGACTAGATTTATATAAAATATGGACAACATTTGTATCTCCAAATAAATTTGTTAAAAAACTAGATTAAAAGATCTATCTATTGGTGTTAATTATGTATCATAAATGTTAATATTTTTAATATAAAATTAATCAAAATCATTTATCAGGAAGCGAGAATGATAAATATTTAGGGACGAAGGGAGTATTCTTTTTGATTGATGAGGACACAAAAGCAGAAGACAGAAGCAGAAGTAGGCGAGTTGAGTGATCCTTACCGCAGGTACGAGCTTACTAGGATTGTCGTAAGGTCGTAAGAGAGTGTGTACTTGTGGGCGCGCCACTTGTTGCCACTGCCGTCGTCTTCGAGCTCCAGCGTCTTCTTAAGACCGATGTAGTAGGGTGATCCCGGCTGGAGCGACGGCGTGCCTGGCAGCGTGCCTGGCGGGATTTCTTGCCTTTCGAGTCGGGTCCCGTGAATCTGACGATGGAAAACGGTTTGCCCGTCGAGATGTCACTGCGTTCCGCTTCCAATGTCCAGCAGCTGTTAAGATAGTGTCTTATCAAGCTGTTCGACTGAAAAAAAAAAAAACTGCTGATTTTGGTTGTTGGTAATTTAATGTGAGAGAAAAATACCGTCTCGTGGCCAATAAGCTTTTGCCAACACCACCGTAACCGAAGTTCACGTAGGGTAACTCCTGCACCTACCGCTGGACAGCGCTCTCGAACGCATCGAACAGCACAGGCAGAAGGGTAGGGCTGGCGGCTTGGCTCTGTGGCGGCGGCATTGACCTCGGCCATAGCCTCCACCAGCTTCCCATCGGTCGCTGTCATAGGGCCCACTTCCTCGAGGAGGCGTTGCAGCTCGACGTCGTGGCTGCACCAATTCAACGGCTGAGCATCCTCCTCCACATCCAGGTGCTGGATCTCCGTCGTACCAGTACCACAGCAATGGGAAGCGTGTCGGTGTCCGCCTCCCCCCCCCCTGGCCCCAGGGACCGGGGAGCCTGGCTCTGGCTGCAGGGTGGCAGCGGCGTTGACCCGGAGCATCCGCAAGGGCGCAGATCTCCGGGGGCATCCGCCGGCGTGGGAAAGTTGTCGATCTCAGAGAAATGAATCTGAGGTGATCCTGTAGGGGCCAGCGAAAAAGATCCAAAAGCATCAAAGGGGCTAACGTTGCCGGTGGTTTCCATGGCTGTATTTGGTGGCAAATGGGCTGCTGGATCTGCTGGAGTCTTGGGCAAATCTTGGGTGGTGGAGTTGGGAATGATCGATGGGGAAAAGGATGTAAGTTCATCTCTTGGGGAGGCATCTTGAGTCAGATCGACGAGGCAGCAGCTAGCTTATGAGGATCAGCTAGCTTCTGGGTGGGTACAAGAGGAACTGATGAACTGCGGCCACGAATTGAGGACTCAAATCAAAGGGAAGATTTGCTTTGGAGTTTGGATTGTGCTGGACTGGTGGTGCCGTGGTGGATGTTTTATAGTTTTAAACTAGCAAACATGCCCGTGCTTACCCTTTGTTACGGATGACCCGAAGACTTGTGATTCAGATATTTATTGCCTATGACGTGTTATATTTGAAGTCTTATTAGGATAGGATATGATTTTTCCTTATAAGAGCAACATATAAGTGCTTTTTCCTATATGTTTAGATTATCGTAAACTTGCTCTTTTTCTTTGGTGTATCTAATTGTCCACACCGAGCCCCTAACATACTTCGTAATTTTCCAGATTCTACACATCTGTTCTCTTTTCATGGTTCTTTGCTTCGTGTGCTATTCAACATGCTTGCCTCGGTACCCTTGGGCACTGAGTTGGAGAGAATTATGGGACCAGTCCGTTTCTCATTTTTTAACAACAAATGCAGTGAAATGAAGTTCACCGTCTCACGGTTGCTTTCTTGGTGGCTTACAATCCTGTTGTATCCTGTTTCAAATCTTTTGATTGAATGCTTCATTGGCTTTTCTGCAGTTATAATCTCAATGATTGTCATTGAAACAAGTCTGAGTGGTGTGCAATCACATATTCTCTCCGTCCCAAAATGTCTGTCTTTCTCGCTTCCCAAGAAACAACTTTGATTAAATATATATAAAAATATATTAATATTTATGGTACATAATTAATATCATTAGAAAGATATTTGAATCTAGTTTATTTAATAAATTTATTTGAAGATACAAATGTTACATGTATTTTCTACAAATCGAGTCAAATTTGTGGCACGCACACCAACGAAGACAAACATTTTAGGACGGAGGGAGTAGATCTTTTACTGCCTCTGCCACAAAGGGTCGCTTATTTGTGGACGGAGGGAGTATGTATTATTATATAGTTAACTTTGGCTGGCTTGGTTAGGTTACGAATGAAGCTGTTTTTGCATAATTTTCAGCATGTTCTTTTGGCTGAAAATAAGTGCTGATTTTGGCTCGTGCTGATTTGTTGTGGGAGAAAAATACTGTTTCGTGGCTGAAAATAAGCGCTGATTGGTCAAAGAACAAGCTGTTTGCTAAGATACATATGAAAGTATTAAAATTGCTTTTCAGGATTCTCCATGTGCAGATGCTGTTAAGAGCCTAGAAAATGGCATTGTGCTCAATATTCTTCGGATGGGCACTACTGTTTTTGGAATGCAAGCTACTGTTGGTGCTTGGGTAGCAAAGCCTCCCTCATGTAATATTTATGTAGTGTATGAACATCTCACGGATGATTTAAAAATTGAGCTTGAGATTTGGCGCGCATGTTGTCGTATTGTTGGTCTAACTGTGATATAAGTGGTGGACACAAATACTTTTTGTGAATTGTGATATGTTAACATTTAGTTCGTATCAACGTTGTTCTATTTCCCAAGTAGAACCTGTTGTGTTGTCTTCATTCTTTGTCAACATTATTCTATTTCTCAGATATAGCTTAGGCCATGACTATGTTGTCTTCAAGACCGTGCCTCTTTAGTCTGTATATCACACAATTGTTTATGTATGGCCCACCTACCGTCCTTGCTTAAAACTGTCTCGTGGAAGATGTAGGCACCATATGAACACTTTCTATGCCTGATGTAATATGTACTTAATCTGTTCTAAATTATAAGTCATTTGACTTTTTCAACCCTAAGTTTGATCACTCGTCTTATTCAAAAAATTTGCATAAAAAAGTTAAATTTAATATATTCTTGAAGAACTTTTGTTAATAAAGCAGATTATAACAAAAAATATCATGTTTTGTATAAATTTTTGAATAAGACGAGTGGTCAAACTTAGCGTCAAAAAAAGTTAAACGATTTATAAATTAAAACGAAGGGAGTATGTGATATTTGAACATCCTGCATCTGTTCAGTTTTTTTTTTTACTTTCTCTCAATCATTACGTTTGTCGTTTACAGTCAGGGTCCTAGCTCGTGCACAGGGGTGCGCGCGGAATTCACTAGTATGTATATATTGATCAAAGTTTTGACGGTAATGGTTGGTTTAGCACGTCCGTCCGTACGGACGAACCGATCCGTCCACCCGCGCGCGGTACACCCACCCGGCGCGCGGTCGCCCAACCGCGCGCGTAACAGACCAACTCGTGCGCGTGATCACCAATAATAAAAAAGAGGAGCGAGCGGTTGCATGCCCTGCGCCCGTCCTTTCCGCCAGTCAGCGCGTGTTGGGGTGCATGTGCTGCGCGGGGTTCGCATCTGCATGCGTTGCTCCGTGACGTGACAAGAGCTCCCTGTTGGCTTACGTTCATATTTTTCATGCGTCTCAATGTGCTTGTCTTATAGGCTGCGTTCGGTTAAGCTTATAAGCGCTTATTTTTCAGCACTTCAGTAGTATTTTTCTCTCACAAGATTTCAGCACTTCTACAGCACTTCAGCGCTTATCTACAGCACTTCAGCTTCACCGAACACAGCCATACTCCCTCATGTAAATCTCATTTCCCGAAAAATCAATGATTCTTAATTTTAATCAAATATATCCAACAAAGTATTAATGTTAATGATTTGCAATAAGTATTATTAGATTAATCATAAAATATATTTTCGTAATAAACCTAATTAGAGATCGAAATTTAAATAGAATCTTCTAAACATTTAGTCAAATTTAAAATTCTTTGACTCCTCATAAAACGAGATTTACATGATTTTTGGAACGGAGATAGTATGTTTTATTTTGGATGGTACACATATTGCAAATACACGTATATTACAAGTGTATGTTTCAAATGTTTCAGCGATTTCATCTAGATATTGCATAAGTTGCAATGGCTATACATATATATTACAAATATATGTTCTAAATGTTTCATCTGTTTCAGACATATGTTACAAAGTATTTTATCAAGATGTTTCATATATTGCAGTGACCATATACATATGTTGCACGTATATATTTCAAATGTTTCATCTTGCTTCAGACTTATATGTTTCAGCGAGTGTTGCACCCAACCATGCACGCAATTAGCAGTAAGGCTATGTTTACTTCTCAAAAATTTTTCTTTTTACTCATCACATTAATTATTCTTTACGTCTGCATAGAGCATTAAATAAAGTAGCAGTGGTTGCATGTTTATACTTTTTGTCTGGCTAGTTTGAAATGAATCTTTTGAATCTAATTAGACCATGATTAGATAAAAGTTATCAAATATAAACGAAAGTGGTTACACTTTTCACCCCCTTTCAGTCATCTAAACAGCCCCTGTACTCAAAGTACTGGCCATCACTCCCTGTTCAAAGTACTGGCCATCCACGCATGCATGCAGAGCGCTACCCGTACACCACCAGGCACGTCCTCCCACGATGCAGCATGCAGCTGGGTCAACACAAGGCACTTGCGCTGTGCTCCCCTTCTCTCACACACATGCAGTTGGGGGCCCACACACATGCCCGTGTAGGCGCATCAGTGCAGCAGCAGCATGCACAAGGCGCAGCAGGGCTCAGCAGGCACAGGTGCAGGCGTGCAGCAACATGCGCGGGTCCACGTCGTCCGGACGCGCACGTCCATCCGGACATCCGGGCGGTAGCAGTACCGAAGCTTTGATTGAGCTCATGCGCGCGCGCGCATATATATATATATATATATATATATATATATATATATATATATATATATATATATATATATATATATATAGCTGCCTGTGCCGCTACTACATGCTCCCTCTGTGCCATTTTACCTGTCGTTCTGGTAATGCATCTCATCTACATATAGTACACAGCATCGTTCATGTATGTGGACACACGCACTATCCGAGAAACAAGAATCTTTGCAACCAGTATATAATGAATACTAAATCTCGATATCGAAATATATCAGTAGGAAACATACAAGTCATCAGCTTGTATGTCCTGAGTATCTAGCTTGTTGAACAGTCATCACCTGTTTGTTCAATCTCCATATCTTGAATGTCCCCAAAGGTTTGTGCTTGTGACGATGAAGCCTGCAGAAACTGAAAGGTTGAAATGAACTAACTAAAATATACGTTATCTAATTAGCTATTTATTTTTATGTAGCTATTATATTACTCAAGAATCGATAATCTTCTGCTATGGACAGAAAAGTGGCATGTTGCTAGCTTCTATTGCAAGCCACATGCCCTCCTAACTACTGCAGCAGGCATAGTAGTCTAGTATGTTTTACCTTCTACGACTCCACAAACATATCCCGAGTCAATAGGAGAAAATTACTTCTATCTATTGAATTTGACAAAAGGAGAAGTCACATGTATCTTCTGGAATCTGGAGCATATATGGACTATGTTCACATAGTGACAGATTAATGTATGTACCACAATTTGACAAGACATAATTGCAGCAATGTACAGGCCACGAAGAGTACATCGCACCCTCACGTGTATTTTCCCATGCAGATGTGTAAGATATCTAAAACTGCTGTTTAAAAGTTATAAAATAAGGAACCACGATCATCAAACACATCAACATTAGTTTATCTATGCAATATAACACTGAGGAATAAGAGGACATAAAGTGAACAGTAATATACCTGACCATCTGTTTTTTTAGAAGTTATTGGTATCAACAGTGGTAAGTTTTCTTCCTTTTCTTCATATGCTGAGGTTGAGATAGCTGATTTCTTTTTGCCTGCCTTTGATACTGACATAATTGGTTGTTTTCCCAGTTTTTCTTTTATCCTTATAACTTTAAATGAAGGATCATCAGCACCAATGATTTTGTTAGGTAAAATCTTTACCAGAAAGGTAAACTTGTGGCCAATCCATGAGGAAATTTCAGGTGGAATATCTTTCACTTTATACTTCTTCCTGAGAGTTTTAGCACTTTTCCCAATCAGTTCTGTTCCTTGCTTTTCAAACAACATAAACTCAAGACTACATGTTTCATCACTCGCAATGTACGGTATTTTATATCTGCAAAATTTATATGTAGATATTATTACCTGTTTATAATTATATATTATTCTACATACTAATAATACAAAATTTATTAGAGATGCAATAGACTTACTTCCACTCAAACTGTATGGATGGACAATCCTTTTTTGTGCATCGATAAGTTTGACCAAATGGTTTCATCCTAGAGTTGCAAACTTTGCAAGCTTGGTAACACCATGTTTGTTGCTCTGTAATTCTGATAATAGTCGCTGTGCATTCATAATTTATGGTCTGCACATCAATGTATAGTTGAAATGTACATGGTAAATTCAATTTAATGAAAGTCTACTAAATAGACATGAGATTAGATTAGTATAAGTTAAAAAATAACAGATCAACCATTTGTAAGTTATGTTCATAATTTTTGGGCATAGAAATTCAGTTGGATGGTCATTTGTAAGTTTTGATGACGAGCTAGAGGGGTGCTGCACTAAACTTGACTGCCTAAGAACGGGGGCTGCCAAAGGAGGTAATGACTGCATGCATGATTTTGCCAAATCAATTGGAGAACCTATGTCCGAGTCGATGCACGCATAACATGGCAATCCATAAAGGTAAGCAACAATTTATCCAACCATAACCAGTGGTCGGTTAGCCAATTTAGCACCAAAGAATAGGCACAAAATCTATGCATTGATTCACCTCCATGCTAAGATTTGCACTAAATAGAGGATGTAAAAACAATAAAATAAGAATAATATAATTACCCTTTCAGTAAAAGGATCAACATCTTTGAGCTGGAGCATAGTTCTTTTCTCAAAATTTTGTTGTGTATCATCTGCACCTCGTAGATAAAACTTTTGAATAGTAATTGCTTCTGCCGGTAAACTGTTTATAATGTCATATATCAAAATTTTAGAGAAAACCACATATATTTTTTTTAAAAAGAATGATTGCTGGAACCAGTGTGGGTATTATACCATTTCTGAAAAGCTTTGATCTCGGGAATATCATTTTGATTAATGTACCATCGACAAGCAGATAAGCCACTAAGGAACTTGTCATTTTTGTAGGTCTTCATCAAAGTACCAACAAATATAGCAATGACATGGTGTTTTTGCCCATTTTGTAGAACAGTTTCTCCATCAAATTCAGTAGCTCTTTTCCCTAATAATGATAGCTTAACTTTGGTTCCCCTAGCAATGAGGTAAGAAGTTAGTGTGATATTAGACACCAAAATCTGCTTACATAATGTAAGAAAAAAAAGTACAAATAAACATACTTTTGATCTTGTAAGTGCACTACTCTTCGCATCACTGACTCCCCTGAATTTGTGCAAACCATCAATGCATTTGAAACTCTAGTGATTTTACCAATAACATCTGAACATGTACCAACAAGTATATGGTTACTTTTGAAACAAAATTAAAATTAATGGTACTAAATAAGTTTCTGTGAGAATAGAATATTACATTACCTAAAAAACATTCTTTACTTTTGGCATAATCTGGGAGCTTCTCAATGGGTATTAGTGAAAAGGTGTATTTTGGAAAATCTGGTGGTTGGTTATGAGCATCACGAATCTGTGTTCTCTTATTGAGCTTGATCATGCAAGGGTTTTCAACAGGTCTGTACTCTGGTTTAGCTGTTTGCACAGTTATCTTGCTCATGTAGACGATTTTTCCTTCTTCCAAGTATGGTTTGAGGCAGGGTACAGCATCTTGAGGGACCTCAGCATAGATTGAAACACCCTAAGAGTGGGAAAAAAAAATGAGGATGACATTGAATAATATATTCAACTTTTTGCTAAAACAATCAGTTATAGCATAGGAGAATACCATGCTATCAATCAAAACAAGATCGAGATGTATGATTTCATTTTCCTCATTGCGACCTCTGTATTCCCACATTCTTGAAATCCTTACGCATATGGTGTAATCCAATTTTCGTGGTTGTACAATTGATAATGGTGTAATGTTCATCTGCAATTATTTTAAGAAAAAATGTTAGAGTTTCTGCGCAGACCAGAAAATATGAAAGAACAGAAATAATAATAAATCTTATCATATTTAATTATTTTTTTCATTCGAGTCTTGAGCATCCTAAATATAGTAAAAAAATTAATTTTGCTGGTATTCAGTATATAAAAGGCGCATATGTATATGTTTGTACCATGTTTAATACTTCTTTGTATATATATTTTTAGTTTTTGATCAACAAGTTTCATCTTGGTTTTCTATCAATATTTGCAAACCATTTCTATTTCCTACATGAGTAAACACAGGTTTCTTTTTCCTATACTACCACAGTTCTTTCAACAAGTGTGGTCAGTCCATGGCCTCAAATAAATGGGTTTGTGATAGAGTTGTGGACTTACTGCGAGATGACCCTGAAATGGGTCCTACGAAATTGCAAGATGAGTTAAAAATGTACTCAGTGGATGTTCCATATGATAGAGTCTATAGAGGAAAGATGAGAGCACTTGATTCCTATTTATCAAGCTGAGCTTCTGAGGTCAGTGTCTGGTAGTGTGGTTGAACTAGAGACTGAGGAGCACAATGGCCATGTATGTTTCATGAGATTCATTGTTGCTCAAAAGCCATGCATGGGTTTTTACAAGGATGCAGACCATATATTGCCATGGATGCTGTTCATCTTCTTCCTTCATCAGTTCATCTTCTTTTTGTGTGTGTGTGTGTTTCATCGAGTGAGCAAGAGAGAGCTGTGTGCGTAAGAGAGTGGCTGGGCCAACAATCTTCAGGGGCATTCGCCGGCGCGGCAAAGTTAAATTTGATGATCTCAGACCAGTCGATTCGAGGTGATTGTGGAAGGAGCCACGGAAAATATTCTATGATGATCTCAGACCAGCTGAGGGTTTCGTGGTCCATGAACATGGCTGTATTTGGTGGTATTTGGGCTGTATCTGCTGTAATCTTGGGTGGACTGGGGAATCCATGGGGGAAAGGAAGCAAGTTCATCTCCATCTCCATCTCCATGGGGAGGCATCTTGACTGACTCAGGTTGATGAGGCACCTAGCTTATATTATATATGAGATGAAAGTGTGATAAGCCCAAAAGGAATTAACATATTCCATCACGTAGCAACATGACATTGATGTTTCAAATATTTCTCTTGTCATTAATCTGAATGCAAAGGAAGTAATATATGGAAATGGCAACTTGATAACAAGCAAAACAGAGCATGCATACTACTGTTTCAGGTTGAAACAAATTTGTCAATTTGTTTGTTACCTTGTCTATTGATCAGCGTGGCGATTGGAACACATACATGACAATTGTGTATGCCATAATTTTTATATAAGGAGCTTTATCATGAGTTTATATGAACACAAAACTGGATTCCATAGACAGGGATTAGCAGATATCATGCATGGAAGGTATTAAGATACTCGAACCACTTCATGGCGGAGACCCTGAATCCGCTTCTAAAAACTCTTAAGTTTGCTACGAGTCTAAGCCTTATAATTCTATTTTTTTAATCAAACAAAATATTAAAAATTTGAATAAATATAAAATAAGCACCAAAATTTCAATTTTATATGTGGATAAGACAATTGAAATAACTAACCATATTAAAAGTTAAAGTCCAAAGTATATATTCATGATGTCACAATAAAGGATGCAACTCGATATAACTTAAGCAGTTTCCATAAAATTCATATTGAAAACCTAAAGACATGCAATGCAAAGATGATAGTACATGTTGATATTACTAAAAGAAAGACCCTCACCGGAGGCCTCCGTGTTAATCCTTAGAAGCCGAGTTTTTTCTTTAAAAAAGAAAGATAAATAACTACTAGAAATTATTATAATAATCATAAACTTATGGTCATTAAATAGGTCAATTGTATTCATCATAGAGAATAATAGCTACGAATCTATATCTATTTCTAAAAAAATACTCACTTTTGCTATTATGAATAACCCTCTAAATTTATATCTAAACTACCAACCTTTGCCTTTATGATCAGACTATTTTTTTTTAATAGTGTACTTGTTTTTTGGTTTCACAGACTTTGGAACTCTTTGTATAATAAGGTTGGTCAAGCTTACGAAAGTTTGACTTAATACGTCTCTTTTCTTTTGCGAATAGCTCTAGATGTTGATTTGTTTTTGGGACTAATAAAGGAGTAATTTGGTGGTGACATTACCTCTCTTTCGTTTTGGTATGCTTCATCTGATCTTTCTAGCATATTGATAATTTGGTTTATTGTTGGCCTTTTCACCTGATCAAATTTCACACAGAGGAGACCAATCTGAATGCATTTTTGTATTTGTTGGTAATCAATGTCTTGGGATGTATACCCTTGTGCTTTTGTGAGCCTATGTTTCCAATTGTTAAGCACCTGCAACATCAGATCAGACATGACACATCTAGAAAGTTTAGTGTTACTCCCATGCAATAGATTATGAAAAAAAAGGGGGCCTCTGCCTTCAAAGTAGAAACATAAGTATCTTACAAGGTCAATATATTGCTGGGATGTTGTTTCGGTCTCATCTGTTGGGTAATCCTTGTGGCCCGTAATTATCTCTATGATTATTACCCCCAAGCTGAATATGTCAAACATTTTTGTGATCTCACCTTTTTCTATGTATTCCGGTGCCATGTAACCTCTGCACCGAATTAGCAGTGTATCAATTTGAAGCACACGAGAGAACTGTAAAGGAAAAAAAAGGCATTCTGGTTCTAGCGATGAAAAAAAACCAGGTAGCATTTTACATACGGTGTTCCCTTACAACTTCTAGTGCATGTTCGAGTTTGGTCTTCACCAAAGAGCCTCGATAAACCGAAATCTGCAATTTTTGGCACCATATTGTCATCCAGCAATATGTTTGCAGGTTTAAGATCCATGTGAATAATAGGGGTAGCTTGCCACTCATGAAGATAATGTAGACCATTGCAAATGCCCTCAATAATTTTGTACCGTGTGTTCCATTCAAGTCCCGAAGTTTCTTCTGTATTTGTAAAAGAGCATCAGAGAAATGATGACTAAATAAAGTACATGTTTCCTGGACGATAACATTTGAGTAGGACCTATGCTCTAATATAACTGCGCAATTCGAAGTTCAGGCATGAAGGAAAGAAATAGAACAATGGATTGTGGTACCCGAAAGATGATCACGAAGACTTCCTTTTGGCATGTACTCCAAGCACAACAACCTCTCTAACTTCTCAGCAAGAACAAAATTTCCATTGTGCGGTACAGGTACTCTCTCTGTTTCAGAACAGTAGCCTATAAACTGCACTATATTTGGGTGTTTAAGCCTCATGAGATGCTGGGCTTCGTTCTCGTATTGAACATCCTGAATCCCTGTGATTGTCGATGCAAACCTCTTGACAGCAATCATATCTCCATTTGTTAGGACTCCCTGTTCAAATTTTACGTATAGCTTAGCAGGGTTGTGTGTGTGTGTGCGCGCGCGCGCATGCGTGTGTGTGTGTTATTAATTAAAAGATGGCAAAGACATGATTTTTTAAGTAATAATTACCTTATACACCTTACCGAAAGCACCTTCGCCGAGTAGTTGCTCATCAGAAAAATCTTTTGTGATCTGCCTTAACTCATCTAGTGTTAAGTCTGCGCTCCCCAGCATATTACATCTTGCGTTGGAAACTCTCCGAGCGCGCGGTAGGCCTGTTGTGTCTCCTCGGATATGTTTCCCCATCTTCGCTAGAAACAGGGCGATAGCCAAAGGAGACTGACGACGACCTCGAGGCGTCAACGAAGGAGACAGACGCCCCACGCCGTGCGGAGGTTGTCTTCGCGGTGTCATGGCTGCTCTCCTTGAGGTTTCAGCCCCACCCAACAGCCGAACAGCGCCGGTATCCTTAACACTGCCGTGGTGGGTGCCCTTCACCATGGAAGTTGAAGGTATCCTTGTGGCGTTCTGAAAGGAAAAAAAGATATATCCTTGTGGCATAAGATTCAAGGGAAGATGGGCTGCTATAGAAGTAGAACACGAGGACGCGACTGTCCTAATAGGGCCTTCTATAGTGTGTTCCCTGAGTGAGGCTGAAAAAAGAGAAGGTTTGGAAACCGCTCCACCCCACTGCAACCGGTGGTGCCAACTTCTAGCGAAACCAAGAAAATAAGAAGCGATGGAAGTAGTTGCGCTGGTGCCTGCAATAATAGAAAACTGCTTTGTTGGTACGACTGTCAGCAACCATGATCGCTGCATGGATCTTATCTCTGCAAGTTTGGGAGAGAGGAGGATGTAGTCATTATTTTATTTGGAGGTCAGAGTTGGCTTCGGTGCTTCTTTTCGTCTCACGCTGCAGCTGTGCTAGGGTGATGCCCCGTTTCTAATGTGGCCACCGCTTTTTTTCTAGCACCGCTTGTACACTGTGGCCGGCCTAAGATGACAACTTTAGATCTTGCCTTGTTTTCGTTCCACTGAGATCGATGCTGCTCCTGGAGATGGCTGCTTTTCTCCGTCTCGCCTTGCCTTGCTGGACAGACTAGCTGTGCCTAGTAAAGTTATGTTCAGCGAGTGGTTGTTTGGTTCTTTTGCCTGGCTGGGCAAGATTACAGAGCTATCTGTTTGGTTCTGAAAACTTGCTTGTGCTAGCTGCTAAGGATTTTGTTGGTTTTGTTGTTTGATACTCTTCCTCATATGCAACACCTTGGTACGATTAGTTACATCCATCTAAATGGACACACAAGCTTGTACATGCATGCACCGTATCAAAACATAAAAATATATATGTATTATAATATGCCACGTATAGCTTCATGGAGCCAAAATACATAGTATGCTGGTATAGCTTTGTGCGGCCAAATTACACAGCGAACCGCATGTAGCTTCATATGGCCAAAATATACACCGCCATAATTAACTTCAGAGCACCAAAATATACTGTATGCCATAGTCCCATACCACCAAAAGCTACAGAAGTCCCTACTGTGAACACTAACTGAAGTCATACGAAGAGCTTTACTCCAAAGGATAGCGTTCCATAAATTGGTTGCACGGAAAAACAAATCTTTGCATCAAATCTACATAATATTGCCAAAGTAAAATAGGAGTTGAAATTACCTCGAACAGGACTGCTAGAGCACAGATCAAGACCAAGGATTAGGTGATTGGATGGGGAATATAGGGGAGACACCAGATGTGCACCAGGAGAGACGGAATCAGAGAGGGGAGAATGGGAGAGATTGCGGAGTTGGAGAGGATAGGAAAGGGGAACCTGCTTATAGATGGGAATATGAATGGACCTGCAAATGGAGGGGAAGATGAGAGAGTGCCTGCGAGGGGTAAGGTTATTAACTAAGGGTGACCCTGAGCATCCGAGCACGTTTTGCCTGCTCCGCGCCAATTTTTCGCGCCCCCGCACTTTTTCCCGCGCTCGCGTGCTCGCTTTTGCCAGTGCCGGTGAGCCGAATTGGCTCACCCATGCCCAGTAAAGTTAGGTGGGCACTAGCCGTTGGCAAAGGATCAGTCTTTCATGCTTTGTGCGCCAGGCGAGGAGAGATATGGAATGGACGACAATGAGAGCAGAGGTGGTTTCTTCTTTTTGAGAGGTGGTTTCTTCTTTCTGATAAAGACGAGCAGAGCTGATTATTGAGCAAGGGGTTGGCAACACGAAGTAAGGATGGCAACGGGTTGGGTTCGGATCAGTGGAGTCTATGGGCACCCAAAACCAAAACCCGAACTTAAAACCCGAACCCGAACCCGAAACCGATTCGGGTGAAAATCTATACCCAAAACCGAAACCCGCGGATACCCAAAACCCGACGGATTAACCGAAACCCGAAACCCACCACTATATAGCAATAAGAAAAATAATAAAAAAATTTAGCAACATATATATTACGTATTCAAATGTCTAAACAAAAGACAATAAACAACATATAATTTCATGACTCAATTTAAAACAAATTTAATAGCTTACCTAAATAATTTACTAATAAAAATACATGAGTTTTTTATTCAAAATGTTATATTTCGGATACCCATTGGATATCCGCGGGTGAAAATCGAAACCTGAAACCAAACCCGAAATGGTTTGGATATCCGAACCCGAAAATCGTACGCGAAAAATTAGACCCAAATTCAAATGTGCTGGAATCGAAACTCGCGGATATCTGTCGCGATCCCGAACCGCTGCCATCCCTGGCACGAAGGATAAAGACGCGTCTTAGCCTAGGGTCGTGATTCTGCGAGCCACGAGCGGACGCACCATAACAGTTCTGGCCTGGGCATGTCTCCTGGGCCTATTTGGAGTAGATGCACGACACAGCTTTCCCAGCCGACACATGCTAATGGCAGAAAAGTGCTTCCGACCTCCCTCAATTATTGGCATAGTTCCATTTACTTCTTTCAACTAGAAAATTGAATGTTTGTATTCCTCGAACTATTGAAACAGGTCGATTTGCCTCTCTGCACGGTTTTCAAAGCAGTTTGGCTAGAGTCTGTCTTCCTAACATTCAAGTGTTGGAGGGCCTCTCCACACTCGATTTTTTGTTATCCCTGGATCAGACTCGAATGGCTCCGATGAATCCACAGGCGGTTACTGTTCATCTTCCTCCTCTTCTTTGGTTACTGTTCATATGCCTCCTTAGCACAAATCACAAATCGTACTCCCTCCGTCCCAAAATAAACGCAATTTTTTTTGACTTCTACTATTCTTCTTTGACCATTTGTCTTATTTAAAATTTTTATGCAAATAATAAATTAAATAAATCATTATTAAAATACCTCAAACAATAATATAAATTATAATAAAACAAATAATATTTATTAAATTTTTTGAGTAAGGCGAACGGTCAAATAAAAATCGTAGAAGTCAAAGAATTACGTTTATTTGGGGAGGGAGGAAGTAAGTACAAGGCATAAATCACAAGTACAAAGATGTGGTGTGTACCGGCACAAATCATAATAAATAATTTTTTTAATGAAAGGATAAGGACAAAATTTGATAGGCGGCGTCAGAGTTGGGGAAGAAGAAGCTCGCGTACGGGCGCGGCCGTGGGCGGGTGCGGGCACAGCAGCAGCACGGGCACAGGCGGGCGCAGCATCCAGCGGTGACGCAGGCACAGCGGCGGCGCAGCCACGAGCAGGTGCGGCATCCAGGGAAAAAAAAATCTAAGGGTTGACAGGCCCTAAAACACTACTCCTTTTGTTTCAAAATATCTGTCGTTTGCACTTTCAAAAAACGATTATCGGCAATTATATATTTAAAAATATTAACATTTATAATATATAATTAATATCATTAGAAAGATCGTTGAATCTAGTTTTTTAATACATTTATTTGGAGATATAAATGTTGCACGTATTTTATATAAATCGAGTTAAACTTGTCACACAAAAACCAAAAATGAGATATATTTCGGAACGGAGGGAGCAGCACCTATTATGATTTGCCTTGCCGCGTGGCTAGCGTGGCCCCGCGTCAGCTATCCTACGTGGTGCCAGAGGTAAATTGTAACTTTTTCAAGGAGATCCGTTAGACTTTATAAAAAGTTGTAGAAATATTTTTGTTAAAAAAAATCCAAATATTTTTCAGGAATAAATGTATATTTAAAGTTACTAAAATGTTATTTAATATTATATAAAAATCATACAGAGTTTGTTTTAAGTCAAAAAATCATAGATATTCCTTTCTTCATTTCCTGTACATCAGTACCTGCACTACTGTTAACATGAGTCACAGATTTGCATTCGGAACCCTAGAAAAGCTTCTATTTCTTTTCTTCCTTCCCTATACGTAGAGCAGAGCAGAGCACACGCCGGGATACGTGACTCCGGTGCTGGGGCTCTCGCCGTCGCCGGCGGCTGCGTGGCGGCGCCCGGGCATGCCTTGGCCGGTGTGCATCCGTACAGGGGCGTGGCGTGGCCAGTGGCGGCCTGGTCTGCTAGCCGCGGGAGCAGGCGGCAGGGGCGACCGGGACTCGACGGCCATGGCGCGGAAACGACAGGGACGGCCGATGGCGGTGAGGGGAGGGGCGCTGGAGCTCGTCCGTTTCCGGGCGCACCCGATGGTGCTCGCGCCGCGGCCCGAGGCGGCCGGTGGCCCTCTGGCCATGGGCGGCGGCGGACAAGAAGCAAGGGGCGGCGGCTGGGCGTTTCCGGCCTGGTTGGACCCGGCCGAGCAGTGCGCGAGGCCGAGGTGAGGGTGGCGGTGGCCGGAGGTCACGTGGATGGCTAGGCGGTGGAGGAACTAGCGGCACAGCAGGGAGCTCGCCGCGGCTGTCCATGGCGGACGCGAGATCGAGAGAGACAGAACGAGAGATAGAGAGCGAGAGAGAATGGCGAGCATGCAACGAGCAAGGCCAGCCACGCGACGTTGCCATTCTGCACGCGGTCGGCAACGCGCGGGGGCTCGCGGTGTGACCGCTGATGGTCACGGACTCACGGTTAGACCGCCGGCGACGTGTAAGCATGCATCGTGCTACTCGAACATGGATACTGCTAGAACACCCTAAAATAAGAATAGAATACAGGGGCTGATTGGTTGCCCTACCAGTTCGGTCATATGGGCCATCCTGCCTCATTTTGTGCAGTTGGCCCGTGTTTGGTAGCCCTATCATTCATTCATTCCGCGCGGCGAGAATGTCCATCTCGATGTGGCTCGCGATCCCGGCTCCCGCCGCCGCCGCGGCTGAGGGTGGGAGCGGCAGCGACAGGGGACAGGGGCTCACTCCTCCCCCAGTCGCGTGCGCTGCCGTGCAGGCGGAGACAGCCGTGCTCAGGTGAGGCCGAGGCCGTGGGGATGCGCTTCCTTGCCACTGAAGCCGCTAGGCGCCGGCCTGCCATGCCGCCGCAGGGGGCCACTGCCGCGGTGTGTCACTCGTCCGCACCTCAGTGCCACCACCCTGTAGTGGATCTCCCTCAGAGCCAGCGCGTGAGTGGCCTCTGATCCTGACACCCAAAGCCAAAAGTCCCTTTAGGCTCCGTTTAGTTTGAAAAATTTCCTTCTCTCTCCCCATCACATCGATTGTACTTTCCGTCTGCATGGAGCACTAAATGAAGTAGCACCTGTTGCATGTTTGTACTTTTTGTCTATCTATCTCGAGATGAATCTTTTGAATATACTTGGGCCATGATTGGACAAAAGTTGTTAAATACAAACGAAAGTGCTACAGTTGCAAAATTTTGCAAACTTTCTCAACTAAACAGAGCCTTAGTTTCTTTCCACTTTGCCTTTTTTTTTTGTCCGCATTTTTCTTTCAGAGCCAAAGCACCGGTTCAATTTGCGGCATTATTATCCCACTTTCTCTCGTGATGGGGGCGAACGATCCACACGTTCAGAAACATGGGCTTTGTTAATTTTTCTCATGCAATCATGCTGCTAGGTTGTGCGCGCTACCAAACACGAGAAAGAGTATCAATTCGCTCAACTAAACCGTCCAAATGGGTAACCAAACAGAATCCTTGTCATCCAGTATCAATCAAGAAGTTATAACCAAAACACAGGTTGCTGAATGGGTTCGTCCGGGCCAAAATGAGCCTGGACAGGCAATACGTCCCGGCTCGTAGCCGCTGGAGCAACCAATCACACCCATAGTGATACTCGAACATGGGAACAGATGAAAGTAAATAAGAATATAACGTAGGTACTACTCGAACACCCTAAAATATAGCACAGAAAATCTCACTGATACTATGTGCAAAATTAAAGATATATTGCGGAACATCCTATTTATATCATATGAACATCCCATAATAAATAGTGTGAATAAATGAAATTACATCATAAAACACTAAAATGGTAAAAAAGGAGAAAAAATAATTGATTAGAGTGAAATTAAATAGGATACAAGATAGAATGAAATGAAAACAAAAGAATTTATAGAAAACAGAAAATAAAAGAAAAATGAAAAAAGAAATCGAAGAAAAACAAAAAAAATGAAAAACTTGAAAATAACAAATGAAATAAAGAAAATTAAAATAAGAATAAAATACCCAAAAACAGATATAGGAAAAAGAAATACAAGCAACGAAAGAAAGAAAAAAGAAAGTGGCGTACAAAAAAGAGCGTGGCCAGGAAAAGATGCGCGGGAAGGAAAGGCTACAACCGCACGTGGACCAGCGAACGGACGTGGGGCGCGCTCGTTCTGCAGGCTGGCTAGCTGCCTGGTCAGTGGACGGCTGGGCGCCGACCGGTCTGCTAGATGATTTGTGAGAGTAGAGAGGTTTGCTCGTCATCTATCTTTACAGTGCCTCACTAGAAACTTCTGCGCGCTCTACCGACGAAACTCTATATCAGCCCGTTCCCTTCTTCAATCAGCCGTTTATTTTCATCCACGGAACAGTATTTTTCTCTTACAATAAATCAGCACAAGTCATAATCAGCGTTTATTTTCGGCGCTACCGAACAGGCATATACAATGTTGGGCCTAATCGGCTGCCTTTTTTTTTTTGAGGGACTAATCGGCTGCCTTTGCTGCACAGCGGCATGCCGCTCTCTGTTTTATGCACCAAAGTACCAAACACTGTGGCTGTTCTGAGGGGAGGCTGCAGCAGCAGCGCTGCCGCCGCTGCAAGTATCACGGCCGATCGGAGCCATTTATGCCATCACTATCAGGGGTTGTTCATAAATTAAATTGACCAATGATAAGAGTTCTAATTAGAGAACATAAATAAAGTCACTTATATAGATATGATATCAAAGATAAGCAATATCAGGTTATATTTTGTTTGAAAGGAGATTTACTCTGCTTTTAAGAAAGCAAATAAGGGCTCCCGGGTGCGGCGCGGGAAAAATGCAGAAACCGAAACCCATGGATTTGATGACGTCATGGCTCCTTTGGAGCGGCGTAGGAGAAACGCAGGATCACATTCCAGAGGAATTCTTCACTCACAGTCACACGGGAACGAAAACATCCGCCTCCAGCTCTTGTTTTCACGAAGTCCAAGACAGCAGTGGCTTCGGCGGCCGTCTGCGCCAACGCTCGCGCCGCCTGGATGGACGCGCGCCTCGCCGATGCCGCGGTCGCCGTCGCCACCTCGTGCCCAGGGGACTGAAGCGGCGGCGGCGGGCCCCTGCTCCGCGCCCGCAACGAAGGGAGGAGTAGGAGCTCGCGCAGGCCCTCCTTGGCCTGGTCGGAGACGGAGGGGGCGGGGGGCGGCGGGGGCCTTGGAGGAAGCAGCGTCTGCGGAGGCGAAGGCGGAGGCGGAGATGGAGTCGAGGCGGTCGAGCGCACGCGAGACGGAGGCGTCGCTGGAGGCGTTCGTCGTCGCGGCCTGGCTCTCCCTAGCTCTGCTTCGCGGCGGCGCCATCGCTGGCTGCGCTGGGGCTGAGCCCCGCCATCCGCGCCGGGACCGCGACGGGGCCGCGCGCCGCCAGCCGCGCCGGGGCCACGACGGCGTCGTCCGCTCCGGGGCCGTCCGCGCCGCCATCCGCGCTCGCCGAGGCCGCCGCCGGAGCCGTGCTCGCCGAGCGCCGACGTCCGCTGCTCTGCTTGTCCCTTCTTTCTCTCTCTCCCGTGTCTGTTCGCAGCCAAGGGGGAAGAAGGGGTGCGTGTGGAGATGGCGCTCGAGGACGATGCGGGCTCAGGCAGACGGCGTGCGAGAGCGGCAGAGGCGTTGGCAGAGGGCGGGCGGCGGAGGAGATGGCCCAGAGGCCAGAGCGGCGTGAACGAGAAGCGGATGTGTTGGGGACGATTCCAGAGGAATGAGACTGAGGAACGTTTCCTTTCCTACGCCAATGCAAATCCTACAATTTCCCAGGAAAAACAACGCAAAACAAAAGAAACGCTCCATACTCTACTAAAACACAGAAACGGACATCAAATGAACACTACATTAGAGCTGATGTCTGGGTGCTTCTTCTTCTTGATCCAATCCTCTAGACAACGTACTGCCTTCAGAAGTTTGCTCTTCTCAACCTCTTTAAGAAGACCCCCCCACATCTGCAGAAAATTGACAGTCGCATAAATCACCACATCTGGGTTAGATGGGAAAGATTTTTCAATGGTCATCTTTTTCCTATTCTTCCAGATTGCCCATTCCAAACCTGCAAAGAAGAAGAAAATTATCCTTTGAGGGATTCCTAGCCTTCTTGGCAACCATTTAGACAGAACTTCCTGTAGGGAAGTCAGGAAATGATTCCAACCAAAAGCCTCCCTAATACAGCACTAAATGTATTGGGCTAACACACATTCAAATAAAGATATGATTAACCGTCTCAGGTTTATTACATACAGAGCAAAGATGACTCCCATGCCATCCTTTTTCGTTTCAAGGTAGTTGCAGTTTGTAATTTGTCATGAAACATCTGCCATAGAAAAATTCTAACTTTTAGATAAGATTGGTAAGCTGGTCTCTAACTCCCCCATGAGCCAAAACATAATACAATGACTTAGTTGTAAAGACATTAGATTTATCTATGGTCCATTTGACTTCATCCTCTCTAGTCCCGTCAATATTTTTGAATATCCCCCAGCAGCCTATTCAAGGACTCCCACTCTTCAGCTAGCTCCGCATGAAGCTGAAGGAGACATTCCAGTCCTCCCCATTCCAAACTTCCTGAACAGTTACATTTGGTTCTTCATAGATATCATAGAGATTATTAAATTGGATCCTCAGTGGCATACCTCTAATCCAAGAGTCATGCCAGAATCTCATCTTATATATTTGCCTTTGAAAACTCTGTATTCTGCTCCCCACTGAAACAAATGTTTGATCTTATGAAGCCCTTTCCAAAATGGGAAGGCCCTCTATATTTAGACCCAAAAAAAGTTGGTATTCTGCATGTATTTTGCCTTCAATAGTTTATACCACAACTCCTCTGGCCCTTTCTCAATCTTCCAAATCCATTTAGTGAGAAGGCACTGGTTCATGATCTCAGTGTTAGATTTTTGGTTTGCACATGGAAACCCACTTTGCCATGTGACATTTGAAAACATCATCTGCCCCCCTCCAAACGAATCTAGATCTTATTGTATCCATCTTGTTATGAACCCCTTTCGGAAGAAGATAATATCCCATCACATACATAGGTAAATTGCTCAAACAGGAATTTGTAAGTATAAGATGTCATAAATTTCCCTTTCCAGGGATCTAATCTCTCGATAGTTTTATATAAATCCCTTGAAAAACACTAATCCCTAACAACTTGTCAGAGATGGGGGTTCCTAAGTTCTTCATAGGCAGATCTCCTAATCTGCAATTCAGCATATTTGCTTTCCTTTCCTTGTCCTCCTGACTATATCCAAACATTACCACTTCACTTTTGTGATAGTTTATTTTAAGCCCTGGCAGCCATTCAAAGCAATATAGAAAGGATCTTGAGATTTGTAATGGAGTGATCAGAGCCATCAGCCATAATGGCTATGTCATCTGCATACTGTATATGAGAAATCCAATGTGGTATAAGTGAGTGAGAACTCCTTGGATGTTGGATCAAATGTCTGTGTACAACTTTATCTAATAGGGCACTCATGGAATCAGCAACCAAATTGAACAAAAGTGGGGATAGAGGGCCCCCCTACCTCAAACGCCTCAAAGTTCTAAAATAAGGTCCCCTTGTACCTTCCACTTTTGGGGAAAGCCCTTGCTTTGGAGCACCTCTTCTAAAAAATCTCATCTAACTCTATCGTATGCTTTTTCAAAGACAATCTTCATAATCATACCTTTCTCATTACTCCTGCTCAGTTCATGTATCACTTCATGTAAGATCAATACCCCTTCTAAAATATTCCTCCCTTGAATAAATCCTGTCTGGTTAGAGCCTATGACCTCCTTGGCCACATGTGCCAACATCTTTGTCAGCACTTTAGTAAAACCCTTGTAATCCACATTCAGCAAGCTGTATTGCTTAATAGTGGTAGCCTCTTTAGCTTTGGGCACTAAAGTTATAACTCCATAGTTTAGCCTTCTAATTTCTAGAACCTCATTGTAAAAGTCCACAAACATACTATAGTAATTATCCTTGATCCTGTCCTAGAACTTTTGGAAGAAAATAGATCCATATCCATTGGGACCTAGTGCTGCATCTTTTCTCATCTCAAAAATAGCTTGCTTAATCTCCTCCTTGAGAAAGGTTTGATCAGGTTGATACTGCTATCTTCTGTAACTCTTCTTCCTTCCTCCCAAAAGGATGGAGCCAGCCTCACACTCCTTAGCCCAGAATCCCGCTTATAGAACTGGACCACATGGTCCATAATGTCTTTCTATTCAGTAACCAACCCCTGATCAGTTTACAAAGAAATTGAAATGATCAAGATGCCCAAGAGGGGGACGGGGGGAGGGGGGATTGGAATAATTCTAATTTTTCACAATAAAATTAAATCCTAGCGCTTAGCCCATTTCATCCCTTGTGCCTAAAGTGATTTCTATGCTACGCACAAAGTTTTGCACCCTAAGTCCCAATCCTACTCTAGCATGGCAATTCTAAAAATGTAAAGACATGAATTGACTTGCTCAAAAGTAAATGCTCAAAGTAAAAAAAGGGAAAGAAACACATATGTTTTCCCGAGGCATCCGAGTCGACACTCTTCGCTAGTCCTAGTTGGAGCACTCGCGCAAGGGTTTTGCTCCCTCTTGATCCGCGCAAGGACCAAGTGCTTTCTACGGGTTGACTCTTTGTCAATCCAACGCGGTGAATCGCCCACAACCGCTCATGGCATGAGTTCGGTCATCCACAAGCTCCACCAGATGATCACCAAACTCATAATCGCCACCAAGCCGAGGTGATGCAGATCACCAAGAGTAATATGCACAAACTCTCACTTGACCCAAACAAGGCTAATAAGAAAGGTGGATGCACCCTTGCTACTCCAAATGCACTAACAAAGTCCTTAATTTTGGATTATCAAATCTTAAACACCTCACTAAGCTCTTGCTCTCCCTTGCACTCCAAAGTATTTTCTCAGCTGAATAAATGGTTAAAAGTGCATCTTTGGACGAGTAAAGTGGGTATAAATACCCCCCTCCAAAGAAACTAGCCGTTGGAACTCAACTGCACTGAAAACGCCTATCCAATGCCACTCCAATAGCACAGTAACGTCAACTAGCCGTTACTGTGTTGCAGTTCAACACTGTGTCCGATGCCCACCCATCAAACATGTCCGATGCGTCATTCCCCTCTCTGGACCCTATCTCATCGGACACCAAAGCCTATTTGTCCGATGTGAACACTGTTCCTTGTCCGAAGCACCTTCAGAACAAACCCTTGCTGCTACAGTGCGAGTTGCATGTTCGGTGACCCTACGCGCAGTTGTGAAAGGTCCCAAAGTAGGCTAGAGGGGGTGAATAGCCTAATTAAAATTTTCTTGCAAAACACAAACTAGTGCACGGAGTTAGTAAAACAAACGGCGGAAGCAAAGCACTAGATCTAGACTATTTTACGCAAGCAACCTAACAATAATTCTACACAAGTTATGCACACAACCGAAACAATCAAGCACTCTGATCCTAAGTGCTCAACACTACACCAAAGAGCTAACGCCTCAAACCTAAGGAGTAGCTAGCTATGCAAAGAGTAAATCGAGAGAGAAAAGGTCCGAGAAGGTTATACCGGTAGTGTTGATGAAGTGAAGTCTGCTTGCCGTGAAGAACCAGTCACCGTGAGAGAATAACCAATCAGCTCAAAGAAGACCAATTACCAAGAAAGAGCACCGGAAGACCAAATCATCCATTCGATGGTGGAAAAGAGAATAGACATTCAATTTTTACCGAGGTTCACTTGATCGCCGTCAAGCTACTCCTCGTTGTGGCACCGGTCTTCCTTGGTGGATCACGAGCTAGGCTTCATACATCAATCCCTCACCGGGAGCCGTTCATCAACACAAGAGAAGTTTCTCACCCCGTGATCTTCACTAGAGTCGGTTTTGGCCCTCCATCGGGAAATAATCACAAGAACCCCTCACAAGAACACCTCGATGTGGACTTGGACAATCTCCACCCAATCTCACACCAAAACCTCCTCCAAGCCATCTAGGGATTCAGCAAAATGCCAAGAGAATAAGAACTAAGCAGTGGCTAGCTCTCAAGTGTTCTAGAATGCAGCTCACTAAGCAATGAATCACTTGAGGATCACTCAACTCAATGGATGATTAAAACTATGTCAAAGAGTGAGTGGAAGACTTAGGGAATGCTCACAAAGTGTATAGCAATAATCTAAATGTGCAAGAGAGGCAACAAGTGCCTAGTGATCAACTATAAAAAGCCCCAAGTGATCCCCTAGCTGTTACACCCACTAAAGCAGCCGTTAGCACCTTTTTCGGGCCATCGGACGCACCGTCGGACTGAGTCCGTCGGAGTAACCGTCCACGTCCGACGCTCACGATCTCATCACGTGTCAGAGTCGTTTGAAGATAGCCGTTGGACGGCAACGGCTACTATCTCGCGCCACTTTTCAAACCATCGGACTCAGCCGTCGGGCAGGCCGTCGGACCAAACTCGCTGAGAGTCCGACACTTCCAGAGAGCTCCCAGAACGCTAAAATGCATCGGACTCTCGTCCGAGGCTTGCCGTTGGACCAAAGATTAACGTCTGATGCGTTCAAACAGAGTTTCTCGCGAACTGATACTACACGTCGTACTGAGAAGAAATAGTTCGGTGATCAACACTTCACAGCCGTCGGACCAATAATTAGAGTCCGACTGTCTGAGACTCACAGGCATCGGACTGACCCAAGTCAGTGCGTCGGACCAAAGGACAGAGGGCGTCCGATGCTTTCAGAACATTCTGCACAGAAGGGTTAGCCATCGGACCCAAAGCAATGGTCCGACGCTACGTGATCACCAGAGTCTGACGCTCTGTTTTCATAGATTCTAGGTCTATTTCTTCAACCCTTGTTTCTATGTGCTAACACCAATGATATTCAACACTTGTGCATAGTGTGTTAGCTTTTGACAACGGTTTGCAAGGGTTAGTCACTTGTGATCTAGGTTCAAGGTGTATGCCATGCATGAGATGCAACCTAGAGCACTTGAAAGTAAGTCAACTACTTACTTCTCCTCTTGATAGTCGGTTATGTATCCTAAATGCGATCACTTCCACTAGAAGTCTTGATCACCAAAAGAAAAGTTCTATTTAGGTATACCTTTGCCTCGAGCTTTTCTTTCTTTAAGTCCTTTTCTTTCTATCTCCATCTCTTGATCACTTTCATCTCCATGGTTGGACTTCATGATCATTCCCTTCTTCTCAACTAGCTCCACACCATGGTTTGGACATTCTATTCTTAGTCATACACCTAGACAAATAGATTAGTCCATAGGTGTCATCAATTATCAAAACCAAACTTGGGCTTTCAAGATGTCCAATGGGTTTTCAAACCCTGGCTGTGTGCGCTAGCTTGTCGATCAATCCTTTATAGCTCCTCCTTGAGCTCAAATTTTTCCTTTTTCTGTTCTCCCAGCATTCTTACATTCCAACCTTTAAGAAACGATATCAAAAGTGCTAAGCATCCATGCCAGCGATCAAGAGAATAACACTGCTCCAGACATCTTGATTCAACCTCATTCCATTTATCTGTAATAATTTGTGAGAAATTGGGTACAGTTATCCACTATTGTTCAAAAAAGAAACATCTTGGTCTCATAGGAAAACTTTCCCCATTATCAACCACAATTGGTAAATGATCCCACTCTAGTAAGGCACCAAGAAATGGATTGACGTCATCACTGTTCAACGACTTCCAAGACAGTCACCGCGTCGGTAAACCTTCAACAGTAGAGATGGCAACAGGGAATCTCCCATCGGGGAATGGCTCCCCATCCCTATCTCCATGGGACAAAATTTCCCCATCCCCATCAACACTCGCGGGGGCTTTTTTCTTCCCATCCCCATCCCTGCACCGGGATTTTATCCCCATGGGGATTCTGTCCCCCATAATAAAGCTGTTCTTGGTTAGAGCAGAAAGGGCAAAAGTGAATCCAAATCGAATCTCACAAAATCCAAAGAAAAAATAAGACACCGATCGTTCTGATCTGTGAAAATAGAAAGAACAAGAACCATTGCCAGTTCTCCTCTCTCAAATCCAAAGGAAATACAGTAGAAAAAAAACAACTACAAGGAACGGAATCGATCTAGCACTTGGCACCTTGACCCAAAAACTCCTAGTCACTTTTGGTTCTAGCAACTTAATGTGCCAATAACCAATCGATGGCAACGAGATTGCACTTGCTTGAGCCTTGAGGGGTACCACAACCTCTAGCTTGCGAGTCGCCAGATGTGGGAGCAGTGGCCGGCGGGCATCACCTGACCAATGCGGCAATGCGGCAATTATAGGATGGCACAGCAGAATTGCTGGAGTGGACTCGTTGGTCTCTACTCACACGCAGCCATGGTGGTGGCGTGCTGGACTGTTTGTGGAGTATAGTTGTGGAGACACAGAGCGGCGGCTGCTGGGAGGAGGAGTGTGAAAGTAATGAGTTTAGGGTTTCTTCATCATATATATACTTAGCTGCCTATAGATGGGCCTTTAATAGGCCTTCGCGTTGCTCGCTAGCTAGATCGCCCTGGTAGCTATCGAAAGCAGGGCGGGGAATAGGGAACAGGGACGGGGACTGCACAACCATCCCCGTCCCCGTCATCCCTGACATGGACATGATTTGTACCACGAGAAACCCTATGGGGAGCAATCTGATCCCATCCCCGTCCCTTAAGGCCTTGTTCGTTTGCATAGAATTGGAGAGGATTGAAAGGGATTGAGGAGGATTTTGACTTTTTGGGATTTAATCCCCCTCAATCCCTCTCAATCCCCATGGTTTGGGGGGCAAACGAACATGCCCTAATAGGGAAATTCCCCGCGAGGAATCGGGGATCGGACCCATTACCTTCTTTATTCAACAGGCATGAAGCGGACTCTGCGTGCCGATATACAAGGGCTGGACATGGTCGATGCGATCTCCCGGGCACTGCGCCACTTGCCAAGTCTTCGGATGCCGTGCCACGCCGTAACGCTCGCCATGCCCAGCACGTCCTCACGCTGCGCAGGCTACACCGATTCCGTAGGATAGTTAGTTGAGCCAACGTCGTTCTCTTGTACATGTATAAATTGTATACCTGAGATCAATGAGAAGATATGGTTGATCATTCTCCCTGTTTCAAGTTAGCAACAATTCTGACTCAAGTAGGACTTGCGAATTTGATATCCGAGCCATCTGATTAGCACAAAAAATGACCGTGCATTCTAATATCAATATGCTTAGAGAGACTCCTTTACCACCAACAGCTGTAATTCTAAGTGCAGAGACCTCTTTGTAATGATGAGTCATGGCATGGGGATCTTGTAAACTCGGTAGCTGGCACTACTTGCTATACTCACTCCTTCCCAAAAAAGGTAACGTTTTTTACTTTTAGACTTTTTGTTTGACCGTTTGTCTTATTCATTTTTTTTGCAAATAATAAAATAAATAAGTCATTACTAAAGTGTCTCTAATGATTTCCAGCAACTCTCATGTGTTTGGCTAACCTCTGATGCACGGTTGATATAACATAAATGTATATTGAACCATCAAGATTTGGTTCAGTGAGAATTTCACAAAAGCTTTTACGTTTGTCACTATTGATTCCACTGATTTGCCGAGTGCCGGCACTCGGCAAAGCGAAAAAAAAACACTCGGTAAAGCCTTTGCCGAGTACCGACCACGGCATACCTCACTCGCCAAAGTTTGTGATGGCAAAGATCTCTTTGACGAGTGCCTCAGAGAAGGCTGTTGGCAAAAAAAAGCTAGCGGACGGGTGGGATGACGATGACAGTGCTCTTTGCTGTGTGCCAGGATGGAAGGGCACTCGGCAAAGCTTTCCTGTTTGCCGAGTGTCTTAGGGATAGCACTCGGCATACTTTTAATCTTTGCCGAGTGTCATTGTAAAGACACTCGGCAAACTCTTAGGCTTTGCATTTCACTGTAAAGACATGAAATCAGGCATTCCATTTCCCGCACCCTGTCTAAGAAGTGTCTCAGCTTCATGCGGGGTAGGTTCCCTTGATTCACGCCAGAATTGATGGTGAAATTCCCGCATGTAAGGCTCTACTTCAGAAAGGTTGGTCAACACATATAGCATGATAGTGCGCCACTCTTCATCTTTCAAGGTCTTGTGGGTCGTTTCGCTTGCACTTCCGAGTTGCCCTCGGAAAAGGCTGAGGTTCGGTTCATCTTCGCCAGCATTGTAACGAGAGGGTGGATTATGCACGCTAGGAAGGTTGTCACCATAGTATTTTATTGCAAAGTTTGACACCTCCTCCAGAATGTATGCCTCTGCAATGGAAGCTTCAATTTTAGATTTATTTTTACATTTACTTTGAAGAACCTTGTGACATCTCTCAATTGAGTGGCACCAACGGCCTTGCACAGGCCCCCCATTCGTGCCTCACACGGGAGGTGCAAAATCAAATGCTGTATCGGATTGAAAAAGCCAGGTGGAAAGATCTTCTCCAACTTACAAAGCAATACATATGCCATTCTTTCTATGTTTGCAATCACGGTCCAAGATAACTGCTTAGCACAAAGCTGGCCAAAGAAATTTCTCAACTCTGCAAGCACTAGCCAGACATGCTCAGGAACATAGCCTCGAACCATCACCAGAAGAGGCCGCTCAAGCCATATGTGGTGGTCACAACTCTTGCGCCCATTGATTCACATAGTAGATAAGTTCACTCCCCTCCTCAAATTCACTGCATACCCATCAGGGAACATTAACGTTTGGAACCATTCTAATACTTCCCTCCTTTGGGGCTGAAAGGATCGAGGATGCCCAAGGGGGGTTGAATTGGGCAACTAGTAATTTTTTCGAAATACAACCTATCGTCATTTGCCCAACTTCACCCCATAAGTGCACAAGTGTGTATCTAGCCTAAAACAAGTTGTGCAACCTAGAGCCAAGTCCTAACACATGAAATGCTACTCTAAGAAAGTAAAGAGCACAAGGTAATTGCGGAATGTAAATGAGATAGAAAGTGCAAGCACCGAGGTATCGGAGAGTCGGCACTCCCCACTAGTCCTCGTTGGAGCACCCACGCAAGGATGTATCTCCCCCTTGATCCTCGCAAGGATCAAGTGCACTCTACAGGCTGATTCTTTGCCTCTTCGGCGCGGTGAATCGCCCACAACCGCTCACAAGCTTGACTTGGGCCACCCACAAGCTCTCCGGGTGATCACCAAGCCTCCAATCACCACCGAACCGTCTAGGTGATGCCGATCACCAAGAGTAACAAGCCTAAACTCTTACTTGACCTAGAATAAGGCCAAAGAGATGGATGGATGCACACTTATCACTCTTGATCTTGCTCTAGTGTAGCAAGCTCTCAATTTGATGCTTAAATCACTCACTACACTATGCTTTTGCTTCTCACAAAGTCACAAGGGTTGTTTCAGCTGAACAAATGGGCAAGAGAGCTAGAATGAAGGTGATGGTGAAGTATAAATACCCCCCAAATCTCCACACTAGCTGTTTGTACTTATTTTTAGCTTTTTGCAGACCGTTGGACCTTGCAGAGGCGCAACCGTCGGACCATTCAGCACAGTCCGACTCTCGCACATGGCATGTAGCCGTTACTGTGTCAGAGAGGCATCGGACGCTGGACAATGGTCCAACGCCCACCGTCGGACTTAGTCTGACGCTCTCTGAGCCAGTTCAAACCTCTCTGAAAGCGTCAGACAGAAGTGACCAATAGTCCGACACCCCCTACACACTCAATCTGACACTCTTTCTCACTCTGGCACCGTCGGACGGTTTCCATTAGTCCGACGACCAACTGAACAGAGCGTCCGACGCTACTTGGAGCCTGAGAAGCGACCAGGGGCTGCCACGTGGCCGTTGGACTCTGAGCAATGGTCCGACGACCAGTCTACTTAGGGTCTGACGCCCTGAACTTGATCAAATCTTCGCCGAATCGAAAACTTTCCAAAACGAAATTTGATCCTCTCTCTGTCCTCTGAGCCATCTAGAGCTAAGTTGGACAAGTGTGCATCACATCTACACTCTTTAACCTTACTCTAGGTCAAGCTACCCATCCATGCCCCTCTTTATAGTAAGGTCAAAGGAAAAACAGAGTCCTAAACTACTGGAAGGGCTGCTCAACACTAAATGGCACCTAGACCTAGTCTATCTTGACATTGTCGTCCATCCTTTGAAAACCGAAACGAATTCCACCATCCTAGGGCATGAACCTGCATATTATTATGACCTAACCTCTATGTTATCCTGCAAAACATACGTTAGTCATAATAATCGTCCGTTGTCATTAATCATCAAAACCACTAGGGCCTAGATGCTTCAGGGGCCACATCAGGACGAATTCAGCCTTAGGCTTTCTTCATGACTTGCCGCCTCTAGGAGGCGCCATTTTTTGCTTTGATCGCATAACTTTGCCAAATCCACTCTAGTCTTAACGTTGTCCTTTGTCTTATTAGGAATGTCCATGATTGTTGCCCAAAGTACCTCGGCGATATTATTTTCAGTGTGGATTACATCAATGTTATGTGAAAGAAGAAGGTCATCAAAATAGGAGAGCCTCCACGAGCCCGACTTCTGAGTCCAAGCATGTTGCTCACCATATCCCACAAAACCACCTTCTTGCGGATTGACGTCGAAAGCATGTATCTAAGCACGAACCGCGGCAACTGTCATCATCTGTGGTGCACAAACCGTGGCAACCGTGCTCTTTTAACCTTGGCAAATGCTAGTTCCAAGAAAGCATCGGCCTTCTCAATCCATTCATCAGTCAACGAACCCTCATCTGAGCGGCCCGTGTACATCCACTCACGGTCATCCATCCTCTAACATATCAGCGTGTAATATAAAAATTCATTGTATCTGCACGATGTTTGTACTGTCTAATAGGTAAAGATAGGTCCTAATCCCACCTGAGGATGTGTAGATGGGGTTAGTTTCCATGCTCTACTCCTATCCGAGATAGAATTTCGGCAGCACCTCCCCACTGTTCTCCAAATAAATGAAACTCTGTCATGGAGATTCTGTATCTGGAGAACAACAGGGAGATGATACCGAAACTTTGTCTCGGATCGGAATAGACCATAGAAATTAACCCCATCTACGCATCCTCGGGCTATCAAAAAACGTGGATAATTCAAACAGATACAGTTGCAAAGATCTGCATATTTCCAACCGTATCTCTTTCGAACGAAAAACGTCTAACCGGGTTACGTGATCTACGAACATGCATAAATAGCTGAACTGTAAACCGAGTAAGGAAAATGGTAACTCACAGCACGTAGTGAAACGACCTCGATTTCCGCAAAGAGAAATCCACAGGCTCGAATTGTAATTCAACAGATTGCTTAGAACAATCCATGGAATTACCAATATCTCAGTTGAAACCAGGATCCATACAACGATAATTTAAGTCTTACATAAACATTTATTACATCGCCACATTGGCGGAATCAATATTCAGAGAAGCTTAGAAGATGCGGAAGCGATTCATCCTTCACGGCCAACTTGAGTGTAGCACGTGACCCTATTCCTCGTCATCATCTCCCTCGAAGTCGTACTCATTCTCGTCACCTGACAGCAAATTTATCAGTACGATATGTACTGGCCACGGAGCCCACCTATGATAGCAGTTTGCTTTGTGGAGAGTGGATGCAAGGCTAATCAAGCAGACCTATAGGCTGGGGTTTCCTATGCAATTGTAAACAATATTTAAGTAGCCAAGTTTTATTTCCAGTTTAACACCATCATTCCCTTTCCATCACCACATCTCACATACCCACACCTCACGCTCATTCGACAGGCCCAACTCCCTCTCGGGCCTATCTCAGCGGCACATTGCCACAACGGGCATACTGCCGGATAACACCATCCAGGGGGAGAAAAGAATATGCTCACATCTAATTGTGGTTGCAGAAACACTAGGAAAGGTCCATAGCCAACGAGTTGGCTTATGTATCGATCGATCAACCATATAATCTGCAGAGGTTTCGCTACTCACAAGATTAGCCATCATAGGTGTTGTGCTAACACCTAGGCAGAATTCCGGGTGCTTGCTTGCCTAGGTCGGTACCACCCTACCACTCAGCCCTAGGATTTTCCGAATCCAACACCGTCATGCTGAGACTGGGAGACGCAGCACCGGGCCCAACCAGTGGTACTGCGCATCTAGGACGGTACGAGAATCTCTCCATTCGTCACCGCCCACCCTTATCACCTTTCAACCTAGCAGTAGTGGTACCGCCCTACCAAGTAGTCCAGCCGTTCCTCGCCCACCGGAGACGAGTGAGTAGAAAAGGAGTCCAGATGTTTCCGGTCACTAGTCAGGTCCTAGGTTTCAACCAAGCGGGCTTCTCCACCAAGGGGTTACTCTCCCCGTGCCATCACAGCACCTCCACCCATGGGTTTCAAACCACAAAGGCTATCCCACCCGGAACCACCTCTTAAAGCATTACCTACCACCGGTATCACACGTGGGGATGCCCAGGTTGCACCCCCGGCACGACTTGCTCCTCAGGCTTGTCTCATATCCCACTTGGCCGTTTGTCACTCACCACGCACCCGAGACTCACGCAGCACGCTCTCCCAGTGGTTATAATCAGGTTCATATATATACCCGTCCCATTTCCACCACATAGCACATAGCAAGTAGTAAGTAGTGGAAGAGTAACAGTATTAGAGCAGCAGCTAACCTAGCAGCGAACAGCAGGGTAAAGTCTTATCAAGGCAGGGAATTCAAATATACTATCATGCAACCTATGCATAACATATAATCATAAAGCAAATGGCAACAATGTTATTTAGCAATGCGTAAATAGGATCTAAGGATTTGGTGGGATGTGGCACCTTCATAGTCGTCTCCTAGCTCCTGAAAGTACTCATGGTCGTCTTCCTCAGTCAGATTCTCCTCCGGCTCTGAAAACGGAATCGAAATAGTCGCGTTAGCGACTTCTATAGATCATTCAGAAAAATCCAATAAATAAAGATCCAAATGCACTCAAACATAGGCCTAGGTTGTAGATCTCATTTTTCTGAGAATTTTGATATATGGTGTGTAATTTTTGGACTTATATGAATAAGTTATGAATTTCCGAAGATTATCCTATTTTCTGGAAATGGAAAAAGGCCAAATAAACCGAGGAGTGACACGTGGCAGCTTCGGATTGGTCGGGCACTGTTCATGTTGACCAGGTCAACGGTTCGGCTGGCACTGGTCTGCTGACGTCAGCATGATGTCATTGCTGACGTCAGCGTTGACCAAGTCAACGGTGTCCGGCCAGCGGGGTCGGGTGACGTCATCGTGACATCATCACAACGTCATCATCGTGACGTCATCACCAGGACGCGTGTCGGCTTCGTGACGTGCCACGTGGTGGCTTCCGGTGCTCCGTGGGGTGCTGGTGCATGGGCCCGGCTCACGGTGAACCGCACGGGCGCCGGTTCATGGGCCGACGACCCAGCTCATGGTGAACCAAGTTCTCCTACTCCTTTTCCCATACGGTCTACGATGGACAGGGTCTACGGATGTGGCGCCTCAGCAGAACACATATCCGATGGTCGCCCACCAGGTGTTCGACGCTGGTTCCCAGAGACTCGCTGGCGGCGACGAAGCACGCCGTGGTCGAGCGGCTCCTCGGCTCCTCCGGCGGGATCTTTCTCGTTCACCGATAGGTGTGTAGGTCTGGCGGGGGTCTCGAATAGGTGGCTTGGGCTCCCAGCCGCCAGATTTCAGTGTCACGGCGGCCGGCGGCGAGGTCGCTGTGACGGTCAGGCTACTGCGGGGCTAGACAAGCCCTCCAGAAGATGGTTACACCCTCGATGGTCTCTGTATATGGTATCGCGGTCTCCAATTTGGCTAGTAGGGTCCCCTTTGGTGCTCGACCATGGCACAGGCGCTTCTCCGGCGAGGCGAGCGGCGGTGTGGTGGCCGGGGTTCGGTTTTGGCACGAACGGGTGTGGTTTCCTTCTATTGACATAGTCAGTAAGGCCCTCGGGTCGTTGGTGGCAACTTGGGGTCACAGCAGGGTCTCCTCACGGCTACGGTACATGGCGGCTCACCGGCGAGGTCGCGATGCATGCGGCCGAGGCGAACGGGCTTCCTCCTATGTTTGCTACCGCGTAGATGGGACGAGGGGTCGTGGCGTTGCTCCACGACGACTAGCGTACACCGATAGTGGACGGTGTCGCTCGGAACGTCGGAGATTTGCGGCGGAACGCGCCATGGTGAGCACGCTCTACCGGGAGCGCGCCGCGCCGCGTTCCAGGTCACCCAGTGGTGCTCGGTCCGGTGGCTTGGGTCGGTGAAGTGCCCGTGTCGTGCAGGTGTTTCCCGGAGTCGGTAGTGACTCGTGCCTGCGCCTTCCAGAGGCGGAACGCCATGGCACAGTGAAGGGCGGGGTTGGACACGGCGTGCGGCAGCTTACCAAGGTGCCGGGAAAGAAAGGATAGCGATGCATTGGAGAGTTGAAGCCGTGCAGCTGTTCGCCGTGCCATGCAGCTCCGCGGCGATGGCACCGTCTCCTCCTCCGGTGCCGGCGTGCTTCGTCGCGATGGTGCTCCGGCAGCGCCTCCTCCTTCGATCCGCCCTTCTTCCTTCTCCCTCTCTCACTCGGTGTGGTGTTGTGGCGTGGTTGGTGCCACCTGAGGCGGCGGCGAGTGGGATGGGGCTAGGGCTCCGAGAGGGAGGTCCTTATATACCACCGAGCTCGGTTCGATCCATGGCGAGCGGCGGAGATCCACCGGGCGGCATCCAAGGGTCGTGGTGACGTGAGGCTAGGGTTGGCGTGCTTTCAACGCGGACTTGGTCGCCAAGCGAGGGGACAGGCAGGGGACAGGGTTGCCAGAGCGTGGCGCTGTCGGCTCCCGTACAGGTTCACGCATTTCGCGTGAGCGTCGCGGCGGAGAAGAAGAACAGGGCGAGCGCGCTGACGGGTGGGGTCGGGCTGGCAGCGGCTGCGAATGGCGCTGCGCGCGCGCGTGCCTTCTGGGCCTCGCGCTGGTGGGCCGGCTCGGTTCGGCGCGGCGCGGGTGAAGGGGAAAAGGAGATGGGCCGGTTGGGTTTCTAGGCCGGCTGGGCTGATTTCCTCTCCTCTCACCTCTTTTCCTTTTTCTTTTTCATTTCTGATTTTCAATTTATTAACCATATATTCCCATTTGCTTTTATATAATACATGAGCAAGCATAAAATGCAAATAAACCCAAATATGCAGTATGGATTAATAACACAATTCAGAAAGTAATTAAGGGCATTTTGCACACTTCTACATTTATTGCATTTTAGATATTAACATGCATGCACAAGAATGAATAAATAAAACAAAAAATTTTAATTAGTTGGGATTTTCGGTGTGGGATTTTAGGGTTGTTACACGTAGATTGTCTACATGGGAAGAAAAGTTGTCGCACAGTGCAATAGCCTCTCCTGCAAAAAAGAACATGGTAGTGTCAAATTGAAAATTTCGGCAGCACCTTCCCTGCACGGTGAGGCTTCCAAAACCTGTAAGAAAACAACGGCACGATGGCCGACAACCAATATGTTAAAAACAATGGCACGATGGCCAACAACCTTATTCATTGTATGCATGTACCCAATGCAAGCCATCATGATTCACACAACGCCAATACCGTAAATGGTAAATCCCATACAGTAATTATTTAACAAACTTCTAAAGCTACCAAATTCCCAATCCAACATCAACAATCAGTGTCAATCAAACAACCTAACTGCCAAGCAAATCGCTGTGGAAGAAAGTGGAGAGAAGGATCGGGGCATACCTGACGGGGCGCCGGGGGTCGGGGGGGGGGGGGGGGGGGGGGGGGGGGGCCGGCGTCGCCGGCGTCGTGGCCGGGCGGGTTGGCGTCGAACGGCGCTGGGCAGGGGTGAGTCTGGCGTGGGGCCGCGTCCGAGTCTGGCGTGGGGCGGGGATGGCGTCGGCCGCGGCACCGAGCGGGGGCGCGGCGCGGCGTGGGTGAGTGCGTGCATGTGTGTTGGGCAGGGAAAGGGGGATAAATGTGTAGGCTTTGCCGAGTGCCCACAGCACTTGGCAAAGCGGGCTATTTGCCGAGTGCCCCAGATCAGGCACTCGGCAAACGTTTTTTTTAAATTCGGATTGTTTGCCCAGTTCAGGCACTCGGCAAACATTTTAATTTGTTTAAAATTTGTTTTGCTTTCTTTCATGAATATTCGATGCTTTATTTGCTTTTTTAATTTACTTTGCTTTGCTTTCTTTCAAAATCACTCAACAATATATATTTGATGCTCCTATGAATATTAGACCATTATTTCATGCGGTTATAACTCAAATTCAATTTATATCAATTAAAATTCTGTAATTGTAGTTAACAAATTAAAATTATCAAATGGATCCAAAAAAATTACCAAGATTTGTAAGCATCACTTTGACTCGAAAATCTCATCGAATCCTTCTCAACGGTACGATTCTTCTCCGGAGATGCTTCGATTTGTAAGCATCATACGTGTCAAATTACGCGAATCTTTCTTAAATTTTTACCACAGTCTTCACGTATGATATCATGAGGTCTTGATAAATCTCATGATTTTCAGACTTCGTTTGTTTTTTATAGAATTTTAAAATAATTTGGACACACAATTCGGACACACGTTTGTGGTCATCTTTTGTGAACAAGATATTCAAAATTTCCTTTTATTTCCTGGATAAGGCCTCACATTAGACTAAAAAACATGTATGTCATTTTTTTCATTCATTTTATTGCATTGTTCAAATCACTTCCAATTCAAATTTGACTTAACCCCAAAAATTACACTAAATGAAATAAATTGACTAAATATAGCAAAAATACCGAGAAATATACCAAATTTTAACATGGAGTACCCCGTACAGTATTTGGTGAGCGGAGAAAGTTTGGAGGGAAGAAGATGAAAAAAACATGTTTGCCAAGTGCCGGTACAAAACACTCGACAAACCCATTTATTTGCCGAGTGTCGCCACAAAACACTCGGCAAACCCATTGCTTTGCCGAGTGTCGCAACAAAATAGTCGGAGTGTCAACGTCGAACACTCGGCAAAGTCTCAACGGCAGGCGACATTTGCTAACGCCCGTCGCACATGCCTGTCAAGTGGTGATGTTTCCCGAGTGTTCTTTCTTTGCCGAGTGCCATGGTGGCGTTTGCCGAGTGTGTTATTTTTAGCACTCGGTAAAGGACCGATTTACCGAGTGTTTTTGTTTCGCTGTGTGTTTTGCTTGTGACACTCGGCAAATATGCTGTTTGCCAAGTGCCCGACAGAATGCTCTCGGCAAATATTTTGGCACTCGGCAAACAATAGGATTCCAGGCATGTAGACCATACCAGTCAACTGAAGTGGAAGACGCCGTGCTGGCCGTACTGGCCGCTGAACTTGATGTCCTTGGGGCGGCAACCTCAGTGCCGCTGAAGGTGGCTATGAGGGACAGCACCGAGGGAAGGGGATGTGAGGTTCAGGGGGCCAAGGAAGCGACGCCAAGGAGGCAACGCCGTGCTTGGCCATGGCATCGGGCCTGTGCCACTATAAGCTAGCGTTGGTGACCCATCCCGTCCCGCACCCCACTCAGGTTCTCCCGCGCCAAGTGCTCCCAGCGCAAGCAACTCTTTGCTGCTGTCTGTCGTCGCCTGGCCACCATCTCCCTCTGGCCTTTGCCACCCCCCGCGGCCTCTGCGAGTAGTCGACACCTCACTGCTATCATCGAGGGCCGAGCACTCCACCACCGGGGACGTCGCGCCGGGGTCACCATGGGAGGGGGGCCGCCGAACTTGCAGCGATCGAGCCCCACGCCCGCGCCAGGGTGGCAGCAGCCACTTTGTCTATGCCCGCACCGCCGGCGGCACCGGGATTGCCCGGACCGGAGCGGCCGGGGCCGCCGCACCCACACCAGCCTGCACCGGGAACGCCGTGCCCCACCTGCCCGTGCCGGGAGGAGGAGAGTGGTGCGGGGGCGGCGGACGGTAGCGGGAGGACTGGAAGAGAGAAACACGCTGCAAAGAGGCCGAGTCGCCCGTAAGCAGGTTCGTGAGGATTCACGATCCTCCGGATCGACGGTTCAATGGGTGAGAGACCCTCTACGACCCCAATTGGATGGTCCATATCACGTCTTGGCCGGATCCGACGGTTAATGAGTTAGCGGGCGACGTGGCCATATCCACCGCCCAAACCTTGGCTCGGATTTAGTATGTAGAGATATGCATGGAAAAGAACTGAATAATACGATAGTTGCTATTCATGTATTCCCTCCGTCCCAAGACAGATGTCACTCTTACTTCTCGAGAAGTTAAAGCCTTTTAGCTTTTGACCAAATATATATACGAAAATATTAATGTTTATAATAAGAGTCCTTTAAAAAATGTTATAATATGTAATTAGTATCATTAGATAGATCGTTTAATATACTTTCTTAATAAATTTATTAGGAGGTATAAATATTGCACGTATTTTCTATAAACTTAGTCACGTACCCCATAGCGACCTCTATTTTGGGACGGAGGAACCGGGAATGCTGCTACCTGCTGCTGGTAAAGGCTGAACGCCGGCGTGCAAGCAAGTCTGCAAGTGCATGTGAATTCAGGGTGGACCTGGTGGAGATGGAGGATCGGTCCATACTCCCCGCGGGGCAGGGAGCGCTGGGTGTACTGCTCCTCGCTGGCGGCAACGGCCACTGCCACCACGTCGTCGTCGTCGCCGTGCTCGTCCGCCGCCAGCACGGGCGCGTCGGCGCGCTTGCTGCTCCTCAAGCTCGACTACGAGGAGATCCTCGCGGCGTGGGCGGACCGGGGGTCGCTCTACATCGGCGCCGCGACTCGCCGGAGCTGCAGCTCGACGCCGTAAGCCCACATCCGCTTCTCGGTCCTCACAGATGTTGTCTGTCCGTCGTGCGGATCTTGGAGACACGGCCATGAGTGTGACCGACCACGGTGCCGCCGCCGCCGCCTGTGCAGGTGCAGGTGTTGGTGGAGATGAAGCCGTCCGAGCACGCCGTGGCGGCGCTTTCAGGGAGGGCGGAGAGGGTGAGGCCGTACATGGAGAAGCGGCGGAGGCGGCTCTTCGCCAAGCGGATCCGCTACGAGGTTTGCCGGGTCAATGCCGTCAAACGGCCGCGGTTCAAGGTGACGAATTGCGGACATCACTTCTTCTGTTGATATGATGTTATTATTGCTGATGTCTCAAGGTGGCAAGACAATATGACATGAGCTGCTCTGATCTCATTCCTACATCTCCATATTTAATTACTGATGGGCCAAAACATGAATTTGTTATGATCTAGAATTATTCTACTCCTATAGTACTACGATAACATGTCACACAAACACTGCTCCGAATCCATACTCTGAACTACAAATTGATAGGTTTTGGAGTTTGGGATTTTGGATGCATTGATATGTCTTTAAATTATGGTTTATGCATGCATATATCTGCAGCCTGATGCTTGGAATTTTGCTAATTTGGTTATGCAATGGAGAACTGTGGGTTTTGCACATTACCAGTTTATCACATAAATTCACTGTGCCCAAAGCATTTGAGTTCCTAAACAGAGCATCTGTTTGTTTGCAAATGAGTTCTCAAATCTTGTTCCACTTTGTCTGTCACGAGCAAAACTAATATACTGTCCATCATTGACATTTCATATGTGTGATGACTGAACCCACAAACATAATAATCCTGCGTAGTTCTAATGCTGAATATGTTGGCTCATACGGCATACGTGAAACATATGAGAGCCCTCCCCTGAGTGGCTGAGTCTACCGAGTTCATTCGCCTTCCGCTAAGAAGAACCTCAGCATGACCTTTTATGCTTAGAGAATCAAATGTGGTCTTTAAGGAGAATCCATGAACTAGTGTAAATACTCCTTGATTCGAGAAATGAAAATTGCACAGAAATACTTTTCTACTGCCTTGCAAATAAACCAGTAATGTTCTGCTTAGGCACACGCTAATTTGGACCACATGCTTCACCTTTTGTTGCTAAATTATGTTTGTGATCAAACCATGCATCACTTTACCACAAATGCAGCGGTGTTTTAGGGTCCACCCAGGGGTGTTGTGGGGGGGGGGGGGGGGGGGGGGGGGGGGGGGGGGGGGGGAGAGGATATCCTTCCAATGCGGCAATATTCAGCAAGAGCTAGTGCCTTCAAGCAAGCCATTCAGCAAGAGCTAGTTGCAGGACTCTGCTGGTGTTGAAGGAAGGAAAGGACCTGAAGTTGCTACTGCTACACTAGATGGGCCGCACACGAGTCGCCATTCAGCTTGCCCCAGTAGTCGTCTTTGTTCGGGGCCAGAGTGGCCCAAGCCAAGTCCAGTAGCTCACTGCTGAGAGAGTCGACACTCGAGATAGAGATCATCATGTACTGTAATGAAACAGTGTTCGAGCGGGTCATTTACTGGTTTCAGCTGCTCATTAGCAGGGCCGGCTAACGGGATTAGGTTGTTTCTATTAGCTAGAAGACCATTTAGCTGCTAATGGAACGAGGTGTTTGGATACACTATAACTAAAATTAGCCAACTAAAATTTAGCTGGTGAGCCTTCATCAATTGCCCAGTCTATCCAAATTTAATAGGCTATGGCGTGCTTTTAACTGGGAGCTTTCATCATCTTTGTCCGGAATTATGAAAACCCTATCCTGTTCGTCGGACAAGGGAGGGAAATGATGGGGGTAAGAAAGAAAATTGAGCACTCTGCCCCCATTGCTATTCAAGTGTTTGCTCACACTTGACACATATTACAACAAAAGCGGGCCAAGTAAAAAAAGGCTACCTATGTTAAATTTGTGTTTCGACACATTTGGCAAAAAAGTATTAGATTACAATCAAAAGATGTGAAAGAAGAAAGGATGTCTAGTGCGAATGTGGGCAATCGCACTTGCAATTAGCCAAGTGCTTCGACTGGTTATTTGTGCCATTTTTGGGATCAGCGTTGAACACCTTGTCGCAGTGATGGCAGATGGCGAACATCAGTTTGTAAGGGTTCTTCTTCTTCTTCTTGGACGAGCCGTCCGCATTATCATCAGTAGCGACTTTAACATGTACCCTGGTCATGTGTTCCCATACATCTGATACCCTGTGCCCATTGCTGGGACCATCGTCATCAGGTTTGTGGCGTTTCGAAGAATTGGAGGACGGTGGTTCATCAACTTTGTATACAACGCGAAGTGAGCTCTCCTGCATGCGAGGGGGGTGAGCAAATATGACCACGCAGATTTTAGCAAGTGTGCAGTAGTTCAAGCAAATTTGTAGAGAATTATGACACGTTTAAGGATGAATCTAGCGATATTTGTTTCAAAATACACGGATAGGTGCTTTTTTTGTTATACAAAGTTTTGACAAACTTAAGACTTGCATTGTTTGTTATAGAAGAAAACTAAATTTTGTTAGCCTTTAGTTCGCTTAATAAAACTAAGGCCCCGTTTACTTCAAAAACTTTAGAACTTTGACACTGTAGTAGCGTGAAATCTTTTACAATAAGTGTCCAATCATGACCCAGCTAGAGTCAAAACATTCATCTCACGATTTACAGGCAAACTGTGCAAACATACAAAAATTTCGTCTACATTTAATGTTCTATGTATGTGCCGCAAAATTGATGTGACGGAAGTTTTAGAATTTTGAAGAGGATCTAAACATGGCCTAACTACTTATTCTTTTTGATTGATAAGGACGCAAAAGCAGAAGCAGGCCAGTTGAGTGATCCTTACCGCAGGTACGAGCTTACTAGGATCGTCGTGAGCTGGTAACAGAGGTGTGTACTCGTGGGCGCGCCACTTGTTGCCGCTTCCGTCGTCTTCGAGCTCCAGCGTCTTCTTCAGACCGATGTAGATTGGTGGTCCCGGCTGGAGCGACGGGTTGACTGCACGCATCCCCTGCATGCTCTGCTCCTTCCAGCGTGCCTGGTGGGGTTTCTTGCCTTTGGAGTCGGGTCCCCCCGTGAATCTGACGATGGACAACGGTGTGGCCGTCGAGATGCGGCCACTGAGTTCCAATTCCTTTTTCCAGAATACTAGGCTGTTAAGATAGTGTCTTAGCGTTCGAGTGGCAAAAAAAAAAAAAAAAAAAAAAAAAAAAAAAAAAAAAAAAAAAAACTGCTAGCTGTTGCTGATTTGACGAGAGAGAAAAATACTGGTGGATGTAGGAGGAAAGCCATTCAACGACACCGGAATCTATCATGTAGGATAACAACTCCATGTCCCGCTGGGTAGCGCTCACGAACTCATCGAGCCACCTCCTCCGGGCCGCAATTCTCGCCCTTCTCCGCTGCTCTTCCTCCTCCACGTGCTGACTGGCTTTGTGGCGGCGGCATTGTGGCGGCAAGAAGGCGTTGACCCGGATTCCTGGCTTTGTGGCGGCGGCGTTGACCTCGGCCATATCGGCATCTGTCCTGTAATGGCTGCCGACTTGGGGTGCCCGAGCCGGAGCCTCCACCAGCTTCTCATCGGTCGCCGTCACAGGGCCCACTTCCTCGAGGAGGCCCTGCAGCTCGACGTCGTCGCTCCACCAATTCCGCTGCTGAGCATCCTCCTCCACCTCCAGGTGCTGGATCTCCGTCGTACCGGTAGTGGTACCACGGCAAGGGGAAGCGTGTGGGTGTCCGCCTCCCCCCACAGGGACCGGGGAGCCTGGCTCTGGCTGCAGGGTGGCGGCGGCGTTGACCCGGAGCATGTCGGCATCTGTACCGCAAGGGCGCAGATCTCCGGGGGCATCCGCCGGCGCGGGGAAGTTGTCGATCTCAGAGAAATAAATCTGAGGTGATCCTGTAGGGGCCAGCGAAAAAGATCCATAATCATCAAAACGGTAGCCGAAGGTTTCAAGGTCCGTGTCCATGGCTGCTGTATTTGGTGGCATTTGGGCTGCTGGATCTGCTGGAGCCTTGGGCAAATCTTGGGTGGTGGAGTTGGGAATGATCGATGGGGAAAAGGATGCAAGTTCATCTCCATACAGGGAAAAGGATGCAAGTTCATCCATACAAGGGATGGTAAATTTTTTTCTGCAGCTCCTGAGGAGCTGATGAACTACGGATTGATGAGGCCTCAAGCTCAAAGGGAAGGTTGCTGTGGACTGGACTGTGGTGGAGAACTGGAAAATGGGGATGGAGAGAGACTGCGGGGGGGGCGTTTTATACCTCTTTTTGCAGACTACAGGCCGGGTCTTTCTCACCCGACGGCTGGGGTGGGGTCCCGGCCGTCCAGCGGGGCCCGCCACCAGCACAGGTATTTTCCTTACCTTTTTTTTTTAACAAAACCCTAGCAGCTGGCGCCGGGTGAGCCAGACCCGGGGGAAGGCGTGACCACCGGGTGGCGCCGCTAACCCGGCTTAGACCGCCCACAATGTTACCGTGGCCCAAAAAAAAATTCACTAGGCCGACGACATCGATGCCGCGTGGCTCTTCAACCCCACAGCGTAGGCACCGATGCCTGCTCCCTCCCGTGCCAAAAAAAAAAAAAAGAAAAAGAAAAAACTGTGTCTTCCTCCCCTTCCTCCGTCCCTCCCGATCCCGGTCCCTCCCCGACGGCAGCGCCCTCTCTGGTCTCCAGTTCCCTCCCTCTCCCGTCTCCAGTTCCTTCCCAAAGGCAGCGCGGCCCCAGATCGACGCGCGCATGCCCTGCTCCTTCCCATGGAGTGCGCGCGGGGTCGAGCCTCTGGTTCCCAACGGTGGAGCGGCTCCAGGCGGCGGCGCGGCTCCGGGGTCGATCTGGACGGTGGCGCGGTTCCCGACGGCGGCGCGACTCTGGGCATGGCGGCGGCGCGATTCCTCCTCGGCGGAGCTCCCTCACGGCAACTCAGTCTGGGTGGCGGCGCGGCTCCGGACGGCGGGGCTGGGCGGCGACGTGGCTCCAGACGGCGGGTCTGGGTGGTGGCGCGGCTCCCCACGGCGTTCTCGGCGGTGGCGCGGCCACGGACGACGACGACGCAGGGCCTCGTCGAGCCGTCTCCATCTCCCTCTCTCTCCCCGTCGCCTTCTCTCTCCCCCGCTGTTTCAAGCACCGAGGAACAGCCTCGGTGCCTGACTTTTTCTCCATCTTGGCACCGCCCACAATGTTTGGCACCGGTGCCAAGATAGGAGAGAAAGGGTTTGAGCACCGGCAAAATACAACGTTGTGGGCAGTCTTATGGTAAAGGCATCGCTACAGGCTGTACAGCCTCTCGACAACCGGTGATCCAGGATAAAAATTTATCTATACCAAACTTTCGACAGTACTATTGTAAAAAAAAAAAATCGACCGTACTATTAAGCTAAGTGGCGGAGTAATTATATAGAAAACAAGTGGCAACAATACGACAAACTGAGGATTCTATGTAATAGCCATAAAAGATGCTATTTTTGTTTTTATCTGGCCTCTCACGACTAACTTCTGTTTTCTCTTTTAGATAGTTTCTTAGTTTTATCCTTTTCCTATTTTTTCATATTTCTTTTTGTTGATACCAAAGTTTGGGGTACCCAACTTCAATGAAAAACGATCATTCCCAACGCGGTCCGGTCCAACTAAGGCCAATGGAAGCCTACGAAGGCCGCGCCCGAAGCCCACAAAGGCCACGTCTATGCAGGCCCACGACGTCATTGCATCAATGACAGCTAAATTCTCCGATTCGTCCGAGCCTCTCCGGGAGAGCTCTGGAGAGCGGCACCCTCGGCGCCAATTCTCCGATTCGCCCAAGCCTCCCCGGGAGAGCTCGGGAGAGCGGCACCCACGGCGCCCAAATCTCCGAATCGCCCGAGCCTCCCCAGGAGAGCTCGGGAGAGCGGCGCCCTCGGCGTCCATTCTCTGATTCGCCCGAGCTTCCCCATCCCCTTCGAGCGCAATCTCACAAAGGCATCCAAGGCACCGGTGATGTCAGCGGAGCAATCTTGGAGACCTCCCTGACCACTTTACAGGCACTGTCCCGTCAGGCGAGATTCTCGACGCGACTGTGCTTCGCACGCCCCTGACGGTCATACCACCTGTCAGGATTTCCCTGGCAGCGGATTTGATAGGCCCACTACGGCCGTCCTCTCCACGGTATGGTCTACGGTGCGCCGTCCCGTTTTCCGCCGGGGTCTATCAACTCCGACTGCGACAGTCCGAGCGCCTGACGACGGGCTACGCAAGAACGGGAAAGACGCCTACTGCACTGTTCACTCGAAAGGACGAGCACGCCTTCCATCCGGGCCCACCTAACCCTCGGGAAGTACTGTTCAAAGGCCGAAAATACGACCGAGGGGAGATATCACCCTGCTCCATCCCATCACGCCTTCAGGAGTCCCGAGCCTCGGGAGACAACGCCCCGAGGCGACTCGCCCTCTTGTCACATCGTGCGGAAGGACAGCCATCAGCTGTGGCCCTACGGCGCGCCATAACCCGACGACTGTAGCTGCCTCGGAACTCACCAAGATCGTGCGAACCACTACGGCCATACCCCGGAGACGCGGAGAAAAGACCGTAGCTGACCATAGTCAAACGAGGAACAGCAACTCCTCACTTTAACATACGTAGCATTGTAAGCGCTGCCCTTGCCTCTCCCTTGCGACTATAAAAGGGAGAGCAGAGGCCCAGCTTTAGGAAACTGCCCCGGAAATCTTAAGTTCTCACTCACACATACACACCGACAGCAAACAACTTGCATACACTTAGACACTTAAAAGAGACCTGAGAGCACTTCCCTCTCTCGCCTAGCTTGTAACCCCCTACTACAAGCACCCCGGTGCAAGGCAACACGACTCTTCTCTCCACTGGACGTAGGGCTTGCTTGGCCTGAACCGGTACAATCCCTGTGTTCCCCTTTGCACACCATCCGTAGCCTCAACCGCAAAACACATATTTACTAGCCGGTGTTAGCCCCGCTAAAACTAGCACCGACAGTTGGCGTGCCAGGTAGGGGCCTTTTGCGTGTTGACGTAAGTTTCGGATGGCAGCCAGCTCCACCACGCTTCCCGCTGGCACGGTACTCCGGTTCGGGACTCTCGAGTTCGAGGCCACCGGCCAAGGGCTCGAGATGAACCTGCGCCCGATTGGGCCCCGCGTCCTCGTCGTCCCAACTCCGGCCCGGCAGGCGGCCGGAGAAGGGACCCCCGCAACGTTTCCGCCCGCCTCAGAGGACGGGGGAAACGTTGCACGCCGCTCCCGGCGGATCAGGAGGAGGAGGCGCAGCAGCGCCAACCAGCCTCTCGCCGCGGGAGATGCGGCCAACCAGGCACCTCCAACGGGGGAAGCCAATACTGCACCAGCCGCTGTCCCGGGATCTCCGGCACCAGCGGCCACGTATCCGCTTACTGCCCGAAGGACGGGCGAGAGCGGAAACACGACGCCGGCCGAATTTTCTATCCGCCCTCACTGGGGGAGAGGAACGGCGCCGTCGTACCTCTTTGGGCTCCAGACCGCCATGGACGCCCACGTTCGTGCAGTTCGTGCATTGTTGCACGAGCTGTCGGACAGTCTAGTCTAGCGCCTCGAGCGCCTTGACAGCCTCGTGGGAGACCACGTAGCATCCTCACCGTCATCCCTTGGGGAAAGTGCCAGGGCACATGGTGGTGGGGAAATAGATACCACCATCAACCTCACCCCTCGAGAACACTCGGAGGGGAGGGACCGTTATGGCCGGACCTCGTCGTCTCGTCCCAGCTACAGCGACGATGATGACGAGTTCTGGGCAAATGTGGACTTCGCCGCCCACACCGACGACTCAGGGGAGAATGCACCGAGCGTCATCTCCAACTCGGACCAATCCTACATCGACCCCGCACGGGAGTGCTATAACTTGATGCACCCTGATGAGGGGCGGGTGGAGGATGTCCACTTGGGGGCCAACGACGACATACCCCCTCCACCGCAACCCCAGCACTAACAAGTCACGCCCCCTCCAGCGGCCCCACGGCCTGCACGGTCAGTCCTGCCGCTGGATCAGGGGAAAGGAACATCTCGCCCCGCACCTCAAACCCCGGAGCTAGAGCAGCTCCGAGAGCTTGAGGCGCGGATGGACGAGGACCGCTTGCGCCTCACCCAGCTGCGAGCTATGCTGGAGCACGACGAGCGGCGGAGCGATGGAGGAGCAGCTCGGCGTCAAGCCCAAGATGTTCAGGCCCGAATCGTTGCTGACGACGGGGCTGAGACACCTGGGGCCATCCCCCGGGCAAGCCGAAAGCTCGCAGAGGCAGCGATGCTGCTCCGGAGCATACCTGAGCCCTCCACCGAGGAGGCACGACAGCTCAGAAATCAACTCAAGGACCTCCTGGAGGATGCAGCCATCCTCCAGGCGGAAAGCTCAGCGCCGCGACACCGTGGCGCTGAAAGTCACCAGCATGGCGGCATAACACGCCACGAGCGCGAAGCCTCGGTTCGACCCGAGGCTCCAAGGGACCCGCCAGTCCACCAACGGCTTGGCAAGGACGTCGACGTCCGAGCCATTCTGCAAGCCCGCGGTCGGTGAAAGACTGACGGAGCCGCACGCGGCTACAGCGTCCATCGGGGCGGGCGCTACGACTCGGATGATGATCGTGAACCCGCACCCGAGCCCTCAGGACCTCGCGTCTTCCGCGAGGCCATCCGAAGGGCCAAGTTGCCGCCCCGGTTCCGACAACCGGCCAACATAGCCAAGTACTCGGGGGAAACTAACCCCGAACTCTGGCAAGCGGATTATCGTCTCGCATGCCAACTTGGCGGCGCACAGGATGATCTCATCATCATCCGCAACCTACCCTTGTTCCTCACCAACTCTGCAAGAGCTTGGCTGGAACACCTTTCCCCACGGATGATCTTTGACTGGAGCGATCTGGTCAAGATCTTCGTAGGGAACTTCCAGGGCACGTACGTGCGCCCTGGTAACTCCTGGGACCTCCGCAGCTGCAAGCAGAAACCGGGTGAGTCCCTCCGGGACTACATCCGGCGCTTCTCCAAGCAGTACAACGAGCTGCCCCAGGTCACCGTCTCTGACGTCGTCGGAGCGTTTGCTGCGGGAACTTCCTGCAAAGAGCTTGTTCATGAGCTCGGACGCCAGACACCCACCAGTGTCTCCGAGCTCATGAAGATCGCTACCAGCTTCACCTCGGGGGACGAGGCGGTAGGAGCCCTCTTCTCTGACCCCGAGGGCAAACAGAAGGAGGAGGCCCCCGAAGGCACCTCATTCCGAGGCCCGAACAACAAGAAGAAGAAGGGGAAAGGAAAGGCCCCACTCCGTGACGACTCCCTCGTGGCGGCCACCGAGCCCAAGAAGGAACGACCCCCTCGAGGCCGCTTCGACGGCATGCTCAGCAAGCCGTGCCCTTATCACCAGGGCCCGGTGCATCACACACTCGGGCAGTGTGTGATGCTCAAGAAGCACTACAGTCGGCAGGCGTTCAAAGACAACGCCGGCAAGAAGCCCGTCAGGGATCAGGAGGACAAGGGCGGGAAGGACGATGAGGTCCCGCCCATCGACAAATGCCTCATGATCTTCGGCGGGCCCGGGACCGCCCCTACGCCGCGGTAGCGAAAGCGCGAGCGCAGGGAGGTCTACTCCGTCGGACCAGCGACACCACACTTTCTCGACTGGTCCCACGACGCTATCACCTTCAGCCGGGACGACCACCCGGACTACGTCCCATCACTAGGACGCTACCCACTCGTTGTCGACCCCGTCGTCGGCAACACGAGGCTCTCCAAAGTCCTCATGGACGGAGGCAGCGGCCTCAACATTCTTTACGCTGAGACCCTTGACTTGATGGGGATCAATCGCTCGCTCCTCCGGGCCACGACATCCCCGTTCCACAGGATAGTGCCCGGAAAGAGCGTACAACCTCTCGGGCAGATCGATCTGCCCGTTTACTTCGGGACTCCTGACAACTTCAGGAAGGAGGTCCTGACATTTGAAGTGGTAGGCTTCCACGGCACCTACCACGCCATCCTTGGGAGGCCATGCTACGCCAAGTTCATGGCAGTCCCAAACTACGCCTACCTCAAGCTCAAGATGCCAGGGCCAGAGGGGGTGATTACCGTCAGCGCCTCATACCAGCACGCGTACCAGTGCGACGTCGAGTGCTGCGAGTACACCGGTGCGCTGGTGGAGTCAGAGGCCCTCATGACCGACCTCGAAAGGCTGGAAAAGGATATCCTCGACCCCAAGAAGTCCACGGGCACCTTTGAGCCCGCTGAGGGGGTAAAGAAGGTGCTCCTCGACCCGAGCTCCCCCAACGGCAGGGTGCTGAAGATCAGCGCCACCCTCGACCCGAAATAGGAGGCTGTGCTCGTCGACTTCCTCCGCAAGCACACCGACGTGTTTGCATGGAGTCCCTCGGATATGCCAGGCATCCCGAGGGAGGTCACCGAGCACTCCTTGGACATCCGGGCCGGGTCCAAGCCGGTGAAGCAGTGCCTGTGCCGATTCGACGAGGAGAAGCGCCGGGCCATCGGGGAGGAGGTGCAGAAGCTTTTGGCGGCCAGATTCATCAAGGAGGTCTTCCATCCAAAATGGTTAGCAAATCCTGTTTTGGTTAAAAAGAAAAATGGAAAATGGAGAATGTGTGTCAATTACACTAGTTTAAATAAAGCTTGTCCTAAGTATCCATTTCTATTACCTTGCATTGACCAAATAGTTGATTCTACTGCTGGCTGTGAACGACTTTGCTTTCTTGATGCTTATTCCGGTTACCATCAGATCCGCATGAAAGAGTCCGACGAATTAGCGACCTCTTTCATTACTCCTTTCGGCACATATTGTTACGTAACCATGCCATTTGGCCTCAAAAACGCGGGCGCTACTTACCAGCGTTGCATGCTCAAAGTTTTTGGGGACTTCATCGGGTGAACCGTTGAGGCTTACGTAGACGATATAGTGATAAAATCTAGGAAGGTGAATGATTTAGTACCCGACCTAGAAAAGGCGTTCGACTGCCTTAAAAAGAAAAACATAAAGCTAAACCCCGAGAAGTGCGTTTTCGGGGTCCCACGGGGCATGCTCCTTGGGTTCATCGTTTCCGAGCGTGGCATCGAAGCCAACCCGGAAAAGATATCGGCCATCACGCAAATGGGTCCGATCCGAAACCTCAAGGGCGTGCAGAAGCTAATGGGGTGTCTCGCGGCCCTGAGTCGATTCATCTCAAGGCTTGGCGAAATGGGTCTTCCCTTGTATCGGTTGCTAAAGAAAAACGAGCACTTTACCTGGACCGCCGAGGCCCAGGAAGCCCTCGAAAGGCTTAAGGCTCTACTTTCAAAAGCACCGGTTCTTGTGCCTCCTACGAAAGTGGAGAGTCTCTTGCTGTATGTTGCCGCTACTAACCAGGTTGTGAGTGCAGCGATCGTCGTAGAGCGGCAAGAAGAGGGACACGCCTTACCGGTACAGCGGCCGGTCTACTTCATCAGTGAAGTCTTGTCCAAGACCAAGACATGTTGCCCTCAGATCCAGAAGCTAGTGTACGCGATCGTTCTTGCTCGACGCAAGTTACAGCACTACTTCGAATCCCATCCCATAACTGTGGTGTCATCCTTCCCCCTCGGGGAGGTGATCTAAAATCGGGAAACGACTGGGAGGATCGCCCAGTGGGCCATCGAGCTCATGGGTGACCGCATCACCTACGCGCCACGCAAAGCCATCAAGTCCCAGGTGCTTGCGAACTTCGTGGCAGAGTGGACCGAGACACAGCTACAGCCACTCCCGACCCAAGAAGAATATTGGGTCATGTACTTCGACGGGTCGATGATGAAGACTGGTGCTGGCACAGGCATCGTCTTCATCTCACCCCTCGGGGTCCGGCTCAAGTACCTACTGCGGCTACACTTCACGGCTTCCAACAACATGGCCGAATACGAGGCTCTGGTCAATGGTCTCCACATCGCCATCGAGCTCGGGATCCGACGCCTCGAGGTCCGAGGCGACTCCCATCTCGTCGTGCATCAGGTCATGAAGGAGTCGACGTGCCAGAACCCCAGAATGGCCGCCTACTGCAAGCTGGTGCGGTTGCTCGAGGAGAAATTTGACGGCCTCGAGCTCAACCACATCGCGCGTCGGTACAACGAAGAGGACGATGAGTTGGCGAAAATCGCATCCGAAAGAGCCACGGTCCCGACGGGCGTATTCGCCAATGACCTCCACAAGCCCTCGGTCAATGCCGATCCCTCGGGATCTGAGGGGAAGAAGAAAACCCCCGAGCCCCCGGGAGAACCCGGACCGTCTCCAAGCCACGCAAGCCCCTCGGGGGCTGCCGACCCTTCCGGCAAAGGGGAGTCACCCGCGACCCTGGCTAAGGATGGCGACGAAGCCGAGGCAATGGAGATCGAAGCCGAGATGGACGACGACGAACCAGACTGGCGCGAGCCGCTGGTCAGCTGGCTCGTCCGAGGCGTTTTGCCCTCGGACAAGACCAGAGCGCGATGGCTGGCACGCAAAGCCAAGTCTTTCGCGATGATCGACGACAGTCTCTACCGACGGAGTCCCTCGGGCGTGCTTTAGCGCTGTATTCCTTTCAGTCAGGGCAAATGCCTGCTTGAAGAGATACACGCCGAAGCCTGCGGCCACCACGCCGCGCCAAGAACCCTGGTCGGTAACGCCTTTCGACAAGGCTTCTACTGGCCAACTGCCGTGGCCGATGCTACTGAGGTGGTACACTCCTGCGAGGGGTGCCAGTACTATGCTCGGCAGAGTCACTTGCTGGCTCAAGCCCTCCAGACGATCCCACTCACTTGGCCGTTCATCGTATGGGTACTGGACCTTGTCGGGCCCCTCCAGAAGGCGCCCGAGGGCTTCACCGACTTGCTTGTCGCCATCGACAAGTTCTCGAAATGGATCGAGGCTCGGCCAATCGCCCAAATCAGCTCGCCTCAAGCGGTGTTATTCTTCACCGACATCGTCCACCGGTTTGGTGTCCCGAACTCCATTATCACCGACAATGGCACGCAGTTCACCGGAAAGAAATTTCTGGCCTTCTGCGATGAGTACCACATACGAGTGGACTGGGCAGCTATCGCCCACCCAAGAACGAACGGCCAGGTAAAACGTGCCAACGGCTTGATTCTCCAAGGCCTTAAGCCGAGGATATTCAACCGATTGAATAAATTCGGCAAGAGGTGGCTGACGGATCTTCCGGCAGTAATATGGAGTCTAAGGACTACGCCAAGCCGAGCCACGGCCTTCACGCCCTTCTTCATGGTGTATGGTGCAGAGGCCGTCCTCCCCACGGATCTGGAGTACGGCGCCCCAGGGTCCGAGCCTACGATGAACAGGGCAATCAAACGTCCCGCGAAGACGCGCTGGACCAAGTCGACGAAGCTCGGGACATGGCCCTGTTGCACTCGGCCAAGTACCAGCAATCCCTACGCAAGTACCATGCTCGGCGCGTCCGAGGCCGAGCCTTCAGCGTAGGCGATTTGGTGCTACGGCTCAGGCAGGACAACAAAGGGCGCCACAAGCTCACTCCGCTGTGGGAAGGACCGTTCATCGTCGCCGAGGTGCTACGCCCCGGCACATACAAGCTCGCGAACGAGAAGAGCGAGGTCTGCAGCAACGCTTGGAACATCGAACAGCTACGTCGCTTCTATCCTTAAGATTCCGAGCATTGTACTATTATGAAAATCTTGAAAACAATGAAAAGACCCGACTTCTACTCTTTTTACGTGATTTTTCGATTTTCAATCCGAGCCTACACTCGGGAGTCAAAAGACCATTTATTTCACCGCACATTTAAAGCGAGGCTCGGCCTAACCTACAGAAAGGCCGACCCTCCCCCGGGGGCTAGGACGGGGGAACCCCCGGACTTTCCCGAGATTCAACAATTTTGGAAATGCAAAAATTTCAAAACTTGTCGAATACGTTTCTCCCTAAAACACGCTTCCTTCCGGAAGTCAAGCATGAACTTATAGAATTTGGAAGAATGAGGGAAGCCCCAAAGAACGGAGCCGGCCAAGTCGAGGAGACCGCTTACGCTCCAGGGCTACAGCATCTCCCCTCGCCACTCCGCGTTCGAAGGCTAACTCGCACTCGGAAGAAAACCTATAAGATTTGCGCTCGGCAAAAGGAGGAGGCTCGGGAAGAAACGCCTAAGCCTTTTTTCTAAGGATTCTTTCTGCCAAAGTTCCTAAGACATCGGCTGCGTCTATGCCGTTAAAGCTACGACACCCAAAAAATGTCCCCCGAGGCTCGATGGCCCGGGCACAGGATCGGCAAGAAAAAACGCCTAAGGAAAAAAGCATAAAACAAAGCGAAACAAACATTCAGCAAATATTTACATAAATATAGAGGCCACGCAGGGCCATGTTGTTTGTTTCCTCTCAGCCACTCACGAAAGGTTACTTTTTACAAGAGCACTACGACCCGCTTCTTCTTCACGGCAGGTTCAGGGGAGGGAGCTCGACTTCGGCTTCGAAGAGGCCCGCCAGCGCTTCTCCTGGCTCCTTCATCGAATCCTCCAGCGCCAACAGCTCGGCGTCGTCGGCTTCAAGGAAGCCCTCGCTGACAGGGCCGGCGTCAAAGTTCCCGTAGTGGGACTTTATGACCGCCAGTGTCTTCTGGACACCCGTCAGAAGGGCCTCCTTGATCCGGCCACCGACGCTGCGGTAGAGTGCCTCCGGTCGGCTCCGGAGTGACATCCCCGAGGGTTCACCACCGGTGCCGACGGAGTCACACAATGCACGCGCAACTTTCTGCAGTTTCAGTTGGTCAGCCAACTCGCCATCATAAGCCGCCTGAAGAACTGCAGGAGCAAGCATGGAGGTGAACAAGAATACAGCAAGCAACCAAGATGAGCAGAATGGAAAAAAATACAACGCTGCGCTTACAGTTAGCCTCTTCCCGAGCCTTCTGTGCCTCCTTCCCGGCCAAGTCCGCCACGCCGAGCGCCAGGCGCAACGCCTCCCGAGTGTCATCCAGGTCGAGAGCCAAGGCCTCAGCGGCCGAAGTCTTCTCGGCGGTGTGCTCTCGGGCGGCGTCGCGCTCCCTCGTCATCGCGGCCAGGGCGCTCTCCAGCTCCTGCACCCGCGTCGCCGAGGCGGCAGCTTGGCTCTGTGCCGCCGTGACTTCCCCCTTCAGAATAGTGTTGTCAACACTTACTTTGGCAAGCCTGGTGGTCACGGCGGCTTTCCCCTTGAGGTCTAGCTGCTTCCAGAGCCCGAGCCCACCATGAAGGAAGCGGGACTTGTCCCGGAATGTGTGCATGAGGTCCTGGAAAAAAAAAGAAACGGAGACGGTAAGAACAATTCTCATATGCAGGAAAAGCCACAAAGCCTTGGGGACTCACCTGAAGCTGGGCCGGGAGGTCCTTCTCGAGGACGTCGGCAATCGCGCGGAGACCCGCCGCCGAGCTGAACCCGAGCTCCTAAACGGTGTCCCATTTGGGAGCCTCGAGGTCGTCCCGGAGCGAGAAGACGGGCGGCGCCTGCGGGTCCGCTCGGTCCGCCCACTCGATCCGGGAGGCGGTCAGCTCCCGAGGCCGAGGCTCCCTCAGAGCCAACGCCCAGGGACCCTCCTCGCGGGCGGCAGGAGCTCCTGCGCTGACGTCCGCGACCGACGACCCCGCGGCGGCAGGCTCCGTGGGGACGGCATCGGCTGGCGCTTCCGAGGCACCTCCAGAGCTAACGGCCGGGGCCCCGGAAGCCCGTGCCGGCTCTGCCTCCAGGTCGATGACGGGCACGACGACGGCAGCCGCCGTCGAGACGGCCTCCCCCGAGGGAGGAACCTCGGACGCCACGAATGGACCCGTGGGGGGATGGACTTCTTCGTCCGTCGACCAGGAGCTCTCCCGGGCCGTATCATGGCCCTGCGGAGGTCCGCCCCCGAGCGTTTCCTGAAGCAGAGAAGGAAGAAAGGAGCGCTCATGAAAGGATCCCCACTAGAAGGAATTACAGGTAAAGATACTTACCTCGTCTTCGGAATCACCCTCTTCTTCTTCGCAGCGCCCACGCTCGGCGAGACGACTGATGGAGCGGGCTGCGCCGGCGGCGGAGGAGTGGGCGCCAACCCGGCGTCCGGGCTAGCGCCGCCCAGTGATGAGGGCTCCGCCTGGGCGCCGGGGGTCGTCCCGACGTCACCGCCCCTCAGCGGGGAAGCTTGAGCCTGGGAGGGCCCCAGCTCAAGGGCGGGCGTCTTGGCGCCGATGGGCTCCGGCTCCGACGGCGTTTTCCCAGCACTCCCCCCGCCTTCGGTCGCCGCGCTGACCAACGACGCGTCGGCGGGGAGGGTCCGCCGAAACAGGGGACTCTCGGTCCCCCTGCTGGAACCTCGGGGCACCTCGAGCGCCGGGCCTGAGCCCGTCCTCGGCCCCTCCGGCCGAGCCACGCCGCTGATGGTGGGCGAAGCCCTACGTCCTGATGTCGCCCTGCCAGGAGCCGTGTCCTTGCACGCGGTCTCCGGCAGGTTTGCCCGAGGGCTCGGATCACGAACCCCGGCACTTCCGCCGGCGGACGCTGACAGCGGAGCCTTTCCAGGCTTGTCAGCGCCCACCGCGGGCTGTGTGGCCGCAAGCGGCCGGTCAGACTCCATCAGATCAAAGATGGAAAACTCATCTTCTTCTTCATCATCATCGTCACCGTCATCGTCGGTGGGGCTATCCACCTCAGGCTCCCCGTCCTCCCTCAGGTGGCGGCGGCGCTGGGAGGACTCCTCCACCTTCCGCGCCCTCTTCTGCTTCCGGGCGGTCACCTTGTCCTTCCTCGCCTTCTCCTCCGTGGCCCGGAGGCGGTTCTGGGTTCGCCGCTCTTTATCCTCCGGGATGGGCGGAAGGGAAGACTTCCCGGTCCTCGAGAGGCCCTACGAAGAACGAAGAAAGGTCAGGAGAAAGATGGGGCAACCAGCGGCCCGATCGAACGAACAACACTTACCAACGCCGGGAAGCCCGCGCAGGGACGCATAGCCACCCGGTTCACCTCCTCCCAGGTGGGATAACCCCCCACCATGTAGCCGACGCGGCGCATGACCTCAGCCTCGCCAAGGTCACGGGGCAGCATCGCCGTGCCTTCCGGCTGCGACCCGGTCACCATCTGATGAAGCACCAGGCGGCGCTCCATCAGAGGTAGCACTGCCCGCATGTGGAAGTTTCCCGCCACGCCGGCCCCTGCAAGGCCCCTCCTGTCCAACTCCTTGAGCGCGTCAAAGTACACGTCCAGGTGCTTTGACTCCTTCGACGGGCACCCCCACTCCCATTGGGGAAGGGGAGCTATGAGCGCCCTTCCCGTGAACTTGGGAAGAGACCCCCGTCGTTGCGAAGGTAGAACCAGCCGCTGTGCCACCCCTTGTTGGAGGAGGGGGCCTTTCAGGGGATGTACGACGAAGAGCGGATCACGAGGCCGCATCCTCCCGCGCGCTGGATCTCCCGCGGTTTCCTCGCGCCGACCCACTTGGTGTACCAGTCGACGCGGGAAATGCGACGCCACAGGTTCCAGTGCGGGGGCACCCCGAAGTATCCTTCATACAGGGCGGCGAAAATCGACGCCTGCGTGATGGAATTCGGGGTGAGGTTGTGGAGCTCCAGCCCGTTCTCGAAGAGGATGGCCCGGCAGAAGTGGCTCGCCGGCGAGCCGAGTCCACGCTCGTGGTAAGCAACGAAGCTCACCACGTACCCCTCGCCGGGGTTCGGCTCCGCGTGGTCGCGCGGCGGCACGGCCCACTCCGGGTGCTGCGCGTCGATACGAGGACGCAGCAGCCCCAGAGTGACGAGGCGCTCCAACTGCGCCTCCATCACGGTGCTCCTCGGCCATGGCTCTAGCCTGAGGACGACGATGGCGGCCGCGGCAGCATCGGTGGCGACGGCGTCGGTCGCGGCGGCGTCGGTGGCAGCGACATCGGCGGCGGCGTCGACAGCAGCGGAGGAGGAATCCATGGCAAGAGAAGGGGGAAAGGGCTACGGGAAGAACGACGGCCGCAGCAACAATCTCTCTCGAGCAGGCAACGAAGGCGAAAGAGCAGGGGACGAAACTAAGAATGCGAACGGTCGAACGAGCGAATGGCTAGGGTAGAAAGAAAAAACCGTAAGTTTTTCTTATAAACTCCGACGGCGGATCGTGGGTGGATGCGGAGGATCCGCCGCATTAACTGCGCGGGGCCCGCCACGATCCCCAGGCTACCACCATCGCCGCGCACGCAAACCGCCTCGACTGAGCCGAACCGTCGCGTCCGTCAGGCGTCACGCCTCAAAAGGTGAGCCGAATCATTACAACTGCGCACCTCGATTCCGCCTACATTTTCTCCTTCCCAAGGAAGGAACCCCGGGCTCAGGCGCCCGTTACGTTCCCAGGGGATCAAAGACTGGCCCTCCGCGGCTCGAACAGTCGCCCCAGGGAAACCGAGTTAGGGACAGCTAGTGGATGGGTCACGAAAACGGCCAGTATCCCGACGCCCGAAACGTCACAAGGGACATCCCATTCTGTGTCCAAGTCCCAGTAGCGAGTCGGTCACATGGAATCCCTCCGTGGGAGGCATCATGCCCTCGGGACCCATCGAAGGGACCCGACATCCACTAACCGACCCTCGGGAAATATTTGGAGTGTGCTCAGGCCACTAGCCGACCCCTAACAAACGGGGCACGGACCTCCACTTGGACCAACCCGTTTGTAGCTCACCGAAAATGCCGACTCGTGCCCCTGCGGGGATGTCGAGTAGGACCAAACCTTACTCTTCCCAAAAAAAGAGCGTGAAGGTGGAATTAAAAAAGACAGGGAAGAACCTGACCAATCTCCGATACGAAAATGGAGGCTCGGGAACTTGCCTTGCACCTTGGAAAGACCACCGAACGACCTCCCAACACGATGGGAGGCTCGGGGGCTCCGCTTCCAAGGAAACAACCCTCCTAAATAAATCGAAAAACACCCAATGACTAATAAACACGATTCTAAGCCTTTGAAGGGATATACCATCCCTCCAAAGCCTCGGGGGCTACACCCGGCGGGTGCGCTCGCGCGCACCCACCGTAAAAAACAATACACACTTTATCTTTTTTGACAGGAAGAACCAGCGTGAACCTGTGGAGGGGTGTCTTCACTCCGCCACAGGCTCGGGGGCTACTGTCGGGTACCAAAGTTTGGGGTACCCAACTTCAATGCAAAAACCATCATTCCCAGCGCGGCCCGGCCCAAGTAAGGCCAATGGAAGCCCACGAAGGCCGCGCCCGAAGCCCACGAAGGCCGCGTCTACGGAGGCCCTTGACGTCATTGCACCAATGACAGCCAAATTCTCCGATTCGCCCGAGCCTCCCCGGAAGAGCTCGAGAGAGCGGCACCCTCGGCGCCATTTCTCCGATTCGCCCGAGCCTCCCCGGGAGAGCTCGGGAGAGCGGCACCCTCGGCGCCCAAATCTCCAATTCGCCCGAGCCTCCCCAGGAGAGCTCGGGAGAGCGGCGCCCTCGGCGTCCATTCTCCGATTCGCCCGAGCTTCTCCATCCCCCTCGAGCGCAATCTCAGAAAGGCATCCATGGCACCAGTGATGTCAGCGGAGCAATCTTGGACCACAAGAGACCTCCCTGACCACTTTACAGGCACTGTCCCGTCAGGCGAGATTCTCGACGCGACCGTGCTTCGCACGCCCCTGACGGCCATACCACCTGTCAGGATTTCCCTGGCAGCGGATTTGATAGGTCCACTACGGCCGTCCTCTCCATGGTATGGTCTGCGGTGCACCGCCCCGTTTTCCGCCGGGGTCTATCAACTCCGACTGCGACAGCCCGAGCGCCTGACGACGGGCTACGCAAGAACGGGAAAGGCGCCTACTGCACTGTCCACTCGAAATGACAAGCACGCCTTCCATCCGGGCCCACCTAACCCTCGGGAAGTACTGTTCAAAGGCCGGAAATACGACCGAGAGGAGATATCACCCTACTCCATCCCATCAAGCCTTCAGAAGTCCCGAGCCTCGGGAGACAACGCCCCGAGGCGACTCGCCCTTTTGTCACATCGTGCGGAAGGACAGCCATCAGCTGTGACCCTACGGCGCGCCATAACCCGATGACTGTAGCTGCCTCGGAACTCACCAAGATCGTGCAAACCACTACGGCCATACCCTGGAGACGCGGAGAAAAGACTGTAGCTGACCATAGTCAAACGAGGAATAGCAACTCCTCACTGTAACATACGTAGTATTATCAGCGCTGCCCTTGCATCTCTCTTGCGACTATAAAAGGGAGAGCAGAGGCCCAGCTTTAGGAAACAGCCCCGGAAATCTTAAGTTCTCAGTCACACATACACAACAACAGCAAACAACTTGCATACACTTAGACACTTAAAAGAGACCTAGGAGCACTTCCCTCTCTCGCCTAGTTTGTAACCCCCTACTACAAGCACCCCGGTGTAAGCCAACACGACTCTCCTCTCCTTGGACGTAGGGCTTGCTTGGCCTGAACCAGTATAATCTCTGTGTTCCCCTTTGCACACCATCCGTAGCCTAAACCGCAAAACACATATTTACTGGCCGGTGTTAGCCCCGCAAAAACTAGCACCGATACTTTTGTACTATATAAGTTTAGATAGTTTCTTAGTTTTATCTTTTTCCTATTTGTTCATATTTCTTTTGTACTATATAAGTTCCGTTCTATTTTTCTTCATATATGTTTTTTGATTGATTTTTCTTGTGTTCGTTTTTCTTTTTTTAGTTCCGTTGTTCCATGTTCCTCTCCTTTTTAGTTGGGTTTTATTTTTCTCCATGTGTTTGCTGTCCGTTAGTAAATAAACTGTAAAGGAGTCCTGTCAGCTGCCGCCGGGTGGAACCAAACCCCGGGCAAGCGCGTGACCGCCGCCGGGTGGCACTAAGCTACGAGGCCGGGTCTCCTCTCACCCGGTTGGGGCGGGGCCGTCAGACCATCTGCACCGCGTCCCTTTACGCGCCTGCAGGAGATGGATAGCGGATGGATGGACTGCAGCGCTGTACGCTAAACTCAAGAGGAGGGACGTGCGTCCGTTATTTCTGGCGGACTACTGGACGTGCGCTACCGGCAGAGAGCGCTCGCGCACGCATGTGCTGTAGCATCCGGCGGCAGGGCCCACTGTTTCTACTAACTAAAAAAACGTTATAACTGAAACGACCTTGATTTCCGCGAAGAGAAATCCACAGGCTCAAATTGTAATTCAACAGATTGTTTGGGACAATCCATGAAATTACCCATATCTCAGTTGACACCAGGATCCATACAACGGTAATTAAGTCTTATATAAACATTTATTACATCGCCACACTGCCGGAATCATCATTTAGAGAAGCTTTAGAAGATGCGGAAACGATTTATCCTTCACGGCCAACTTGAGTGTAGCACGTGACCCTATTCCTCGCCATCGTCTTCCTCGAAGTCGTACTCATTCTCGTCACCTGACAGCAAATTTATCAGTACGATTTGTACTGGCCACGGAGCCCACCTATGCAGCATTTGCTCTGTGGAAAGTGGATGCAAGGCTATACAAGCAGAACTATAGGCTGAGGTTTTCCTATGCAGCTGTAATCAATGTTTAATTAGTCAAGTTTTATCTCCAATTACACCATCATCCCTTTTCCCATCACCACATCTCACATACCCACACCTCACTCTCATTCGACAGGCCCAACTCCCTCTCGGGCCTATCTCTGCGGCACACTACCACAACGGGTACACTGCCAAAAAAATGTCATCCAAGGGGAGAAGAGAACACTCACTACACTAGTAGAAGCTTCACAGGAAAGGTCCATAACCAACAAGTTGGCATATGTATCGATCGATCAACCGTACACTCTGCAGAGGTTTCACTACCCACAAGATTAGCCATCATAGGTGTTGCGCAAACACCTAGGCAGAATTCCGGGTGCTTGCTTGCCTAGGTCGATGCCACCCTACCACTTAGACTTGGGATATTCCGGATCCAACACCGTTATGCTGAGACTGGGAGACACAGTACCGGGCCCATCCAGTGGTACTGCGCATCTAGAACGGAACGGGAACCCATCGACCGTCTCCGCCCACCCTTATCACCTCTCAACCTAGCAGTAGTGGCACCGTCCTACCAAGTAGTCCAGCCGTCTCCCGCCCATCAGAAGCGAGTGAGTAGAAAAGGATTCCCATGAATCTGAAACTAGTCCGTCCTAGGTTTGACCAAGCAGGCATCTTCACTTAGGGGATACTCTCCCCGTGCCATCACAGCACCTCCGTCCACGGGCTTCAAACCACCAAGGCTATCCCACCCGGAACCTCCTCAACAACTTTACCCGCCACAGGTATCTCGCTTGGGGATGCCCAGGTTGCACCCCCGGCACGACTTGCCCCATGGGCTTGTCTCACATCCCACTTGGTCGACATCAACCCTTACCACGCACCCAAGACGCACGCAGCACTCTCTCCCAGTGGTTATAATCAGTTATACACCGTCCCAATTCCACCACATAGCATATAGCAAGTAGTAAGTAGTGGAAGAGTAACAGTAAATTAAGCAGCAGCTAACCTAGCAGCGGATAGCAGGGTATAGTCTTATCAAGGCAGGAAATTTAAATATACTACCATGCAACCAATCCATACATAATCATAAAGCAATAGCAACAATGTCATTTGCAATGCGTAAATAGGATCTAAGGATTTGGTGGGACGTGGCACCTTCGTAGTCGTCTCCTAGCTCCTGAAGGTACTCGTGGTCGTCTTTCTTAGTCAGATCCTCCTCCGGCTCTGAAATCGAACACGAAATAGTCGCATCAGCGACTCCTATAGAGTATATCAGAAAAATCCAATAAAATAAAGAGCCAAATGCACACAAACATAGTCTTAGATTGTAGATCTCATTTTTCTATGAATTTTGATATATGGTGCGCAATTTTTGGACATCGTATGAATAAGTTATGAATTTCCGAAGATTATCCTATTTTCTGAAAATGGAAAATGGCCGATTAATCAGGGGCAGCTCGGGGGGCGTCGGCGGAGCTCGGCGTAGCTCGGGCGAATCGGAGATTCGGGGCGCCGAGGAATCGGAATTTTGGGCGCCGAGGGTGCCGCCCTCCCGAGGGTTGGCTGTCATTAGTGAAATGATGTCGTGGGCCTCCTTCTCTCCCACGGCATACAGCGGTTCTCCGACGAGGTGGAGGCGCACGTAGCCAAGGCGACAGACATGATTCGGGGCTCGGCTATCTACGCGGCGGTGCCGAGGCAGACTTGGCGAACCTCGTCGGCCTTTCTCCGCAGCGCGAGGCGATCGGGGGTACTCGGAACGGATTTTAGGCGAGGCGGAACGTGTCGACGGCGATCACGTTTCTCCGAGAACGCACCTCTCGGTGTTCCGGGCTATGGAGGTTCGATCTTCCGCAACTAAGCTTGTCCGAGGTGGTCGGTGAGTTGGTGGTCACGCTAGCGGGTCGCGTCGGTGGTTTCACGGCTTGTGCGCGGGAACGCCGTCGAGGTGGTGGTGCTCCGAGCACATGTGACGGCGATGCCCGTCGGAAGTGGCCTGGCGTACATAGCCGATGTCCAGTGGTTTGATGGCCGGTCTTGTGTCCGTGTTGTGCGAAGTGTTAAGGGGGCCGGATACAGCCCGCGGCCTACGCGCTCGTGATGCCGAGCGCCATGACCGGTAGCACGGCGAGATCGTATGAGGTGCATGGAGCAGGTGATCTTCCTGAGCCGGTAAAGGCTCGTGCCTGCGCGTCCCGTGGGTGGAACGCCATGGCAAAAGCAGGGCGAGGTTCGGATATGGCGTGCGGTGGCTCACCGTGGTGTCGGTGAAGCTAGGATGGCTGTGCAGTGGCGAGTTGGAGCCGTGCAGAGTGATCGCAGTGCCGTGCCGCTCCTCGTCCGCAGCTCGGGCTTCTCCTCCGTGTCCGGCTCCGGCGTGCTCCGCGGCGGCGGCGCTCCGGCAGCTTCTCCTCCTCTGCTCCGCCCTTCTCCCTTCTCCCTCTCCCTCTATTGTGCGGTGTGGTGTAGTGGTTGTGCCGCAACGCGGCGGCGGCGAGTGGGACGAGGTCTAGGGCTTCGGGGCGACTCCTTTTATAGACGGCCAGGGCATGGCGTGGCGGCGGACGATGATTAGCGGCGAAGGGGGCACGTGGAGACCATCGGTGCTCCCGAGCTAGGGTTTCCCAGTGCGCGCGGCTTCTTGGCGAGCAAGGCAGGGGACAGGCGAGGGACAGCGGGGTCAGGGCTCTGCCATGCGTGGCGCTGTCGGTCACACCATTTGCATGACTCTGTCGGCCACCGTCTTTCGCGAGGTGAGAAGAAGAACAGTAGCGAGAGCGGCTGACAGGCGGGGCCGGGCGGTCAGCGGCTGCGGGGGAGTGGGTGAAACGGTCCCGCGTGCGCGCTTGCTCGGTTGGGCCGACAGGCTGGCTTCCTTTCATCCTCTCTTCTCTCTTCTTTTTCCTTTTTTATTTTCACTTAAGTGTATTTATATACATATATTACCCTTTTTAAATATTGAGTAAATACAAACATAAATTGCAATAAATCCTAATTATGATGCATAAGCTATTATTCTATGTGAATGGAATTAAAATGCAAACTATACTCTTTTATTTACCAAATTCATAATGAAAGCTATATGCTTGCACAAGAAAAATGGGTTTTCATAATAAATAAATAAAAAATTTTAATTGGTTGGGATTTTTAGGTTATGTGGGTTTTTAGGGTTGTTACAATAACTAAAAAAACCAAATTAAATTCCGATTGTATCATTAAATCCGTTTCAATAAATTTTTTAAAACAAGATCTCAAATGGATATATTTAGATAAAATTGATAGAGGATGACAAGTGGAACCGTTGTTGGGAGTAGTATAGAGTATAAGATATAGAAGATAGATGAGTACGGAAGAAAGTAATATATATGAGAGAATCTTGATGATCAGAATAAAATATTTTGTTTAAAGAATGAATTTAGAGATTGAAAAGTATGGGTAGTCTCAGCCCGTCACCGTACGACGCTGGAAGAAAGGTAACCACGTGGGCACCACGGCACGGCGGCACCACCACCGGTCCACCGTTCCCACCACCACGCCACCACCTAGGCTCAGGCTGGACAATGAGAACGGACATTGAACGAGGTACTCTAGAATTTAGAATTTAGATATCGTTTAGCACAACGACACAGTCTTTAAAGCATGAATTTGACTTTATATTTTTATAAAAATATTTATTAAAAAATGATATATGTATATTTTTATAAAAAATATATTTAAAGACAAATCTATTTATATAGGTTTTATATTTTCAAACTCAATAATTTAAAAGTTATTCATGATTTATATTCCTAATGTTTGACAAAAAAACCTTTTCCAAAACTCCATTCTTTTCCTATACGAGGGAGTACATTTTTCTTGAATTTTTTCTAAAATTGACGTAACAAACGTGGTCTCCTAAATTGTTTAAGGCCCCGTTTGGAGGAGCTCCGCTCCCTGATTCTTCAGTTCCACTCCTTGATTTTCTGGTAGAGTGATTCCGCTGGATTCCTAGGTGGGAGCAGGATGGAGCACTGATAAGAATTGATTCTCTGTTGATCCTGAAAGAGCATCTAGAATCGCTAAGTATTTAGCGATTAATAACAACATAATTAAAGGCCTAATGAACATTGTGAGATTTGCATATATTCATTTATAGGTGCACAGTCGTCGGTTGGACTTGTATAAGTCCATATGAGGATGCAAATCTTTGGTTGTCTTGCTTATGTTGATGAATGGAAACAATCTAGTTGAAGGAAAAGACAACAACAATACAATTGAAAGGATATTCAAAACATGATGTGAAGTTTTGGCAAGGCACATAAATTTTGATGTGGTGTTGATGACAAGTGGGCAACTTTGAGGCACTAAGCGAAAGGTGAAGGGCAAGTGACGATTTGATGATCGAGGGACCTAGCTAAAAGTGAAGAAAAAACCAACTTGAAGTTAGTCATGCAAGTTGTGATTGTCAATGCGGAAGATAAATCAAATGTTCAAAGTAACTTGAATACTTTGACACAAGTCACATGCTCAAGATGTAAGGCTCATGAAAATTAAGTGATGAAGTCTCTCAACAATTCAACGATCAAGCGGCAAACATTTGGAAAACAAGAAAAGCTCAAGTGAAGATCAAAGCTTCATCTTATGTTGAGTTGAGTTGTGTTTTCCCTCTTTAGAGAGCCACATTACTGAGGTATTGGAAACAAGTGACAATGCTCAAGTGCTAAACCAGAGAGAAAAGAATATGAGAGAAAAGAGAGGAAGTGAGAAGGATTGCTGGCTGCGGATGCCAAACCTGGCCAGGCCAGGTACAATAGCCGGCCAAGCCGGTATTCTTCCGTATGTAAATATATTTGTATATTTACATACGGAAGAGAAATTTATGTGTTAGCATTTCTATCGTAGGGGAGCGAGTTGAAGAACGTGTTATAAGTCGTAATGTAGAAACATGTCATTGTTATCTACAATTTCAATTTTAATCACACACCTTATGAAATTGAGATAGACTTATTTATGAACATTGAAAAATTATGGAATGTCAATTCCAAGCCAAATATCATTGCCTATTAGACTGGCCACAACGTGATGAAACTTCGTGTAACACCCTAGGTGTTAATCACACATTTGCATTTGCATTGGCAATCATAATCATTCATCATCGTTCATAATTACAATTACATGTGAAAGTTTGAATTTGTTTTGGTAGATCTAAAATGCATTTAGGTTTATATATAATTATAAACCCTAAAATTTGACCTAAATAGACTTTTATTTTCTAAGCCTCTTATGAGGTTGGACCCTAAATAAAAGTGATAGAGGAAAATATTTTTCACAACTTTGATTTAATAACATAGACCTAATTCCAATTCTAAATTGGTGTTTATAAAACCCCAAGTTGGATTTATTTAGAAATTCAAATAAAAATCCAATTTTTTCCTATTCAAGGGTTAAACCCTAGTTTCAAAAATATTGAGAATATAGCTTTGGTGTAAAAAGAAAAGTTGTAAAGTTCATTATTTAGAACAACTTTCATATTGGGAATTTTTGAAGTTATTAAACAAAAATTTGAATTTCGAATCAAAATTTAAAGGAATCCTTTTAAACCAATTTTGTATTTTGAAATCCAGGCAGAATTTGAATATGGTTCAAAAAGCAAAGTTGTAGCATTTGAAATTTTGACCAACTTTTATTTTTAGAATTTTTTATGTTACTATACAAAATCTGGAGTATTTTGAAAAGGGAGAAAAATTCACTTCACTGCTACAATAGAACTACTGTGCACGCCCATACCGCCGCTGCTCATCGCTTTTGCCGTGTTGCCGGCGAGGCCGTCGCTCGTGATTTCGCCCCCGGCCACGCAGTGCCCGCAGTTAAGGCCATGGCCTTGTTGGCAGCGGAGGAGAAGCACCATTGCCCCTCCTCCATCGACGGTGGCGGCTCGCCATTTCTTCTCCCTCACTGGTCATGGCGAGGAGGTGGCGCCGCCGGTGTTTTCTCGTTGTCTCGGCCACCCTGCCACCTCCCTGGATACGTGGTTGAGCTCGCGAGCTTGCCTGCCACCTAACCCTGCCCTCCCTTGCCTATAAAAGCCGACGAGCTCGCCATAATCCTCCTCAGCTCTCTCTCGGCTCACCGGTGAACCACCTCGGGTCGCTGGCAAAATTTGCCACAACCACAGAGCCATCATCCAATTCATCGTGCACAGAACTTTGCTACATCCTGCTCTTCCCAACCGACCCGGTCTTGACGCCGTTAGGCCGCAGGTGAGCTTCCAGCACTTGCTCGCCATCTTTGTGCACTCCAGTTCGTGCACAGCACGCACCCGCACGAGGCTAGCCCTCTCTATGTTGTTTCAGTGCGTTTTGGTTTGTGTAGCCAAAAGTATTAAGCCAAATATTCTGAAAATTTTTGTGTGTGCTATACATGTCACTGGGTACCTTCACAAAAATTTTGGCAATGTTTTGATAACTTTCACTGTTATAACTATTTTAAGCCTATTTTAATTAGTGTTTTTCTTTAGCAAATAAAACCCCTAATGCATTAGAATGATGCATGATCAATATAAATGACTTTGGTATGTTGTGTGAAGACCATGGGACACTCACCCCTACTGTTCTATGGCAATAATAGTGCTTTGCTAGTTTAACCTTGACTTGTGAATTAAAATCAACATTTTATGCTTTAATCGGAAAATAGGATTATGTTTTGTTGGCTTGCAACTTTATCGTGAATACCATGTCATGCCTATTCAAGTATTCCTCGGTAGGATTGCAAACTTCTCTACCGGAGAAGAAATATGCACCTACTCAGTAAAATAAATAAGAACAAGATTATCATTTCATGTAACCAATCCAATTTAAACTTCATTGTTCTAACTAGGGTTACATGGATGCATTCTCATCACACATCATGTCATCATATCATCATCGTCTGGCATATCGTAATGCATTCCTTCCATTTATACATCCTATTCATACATATAGGATCGGAAGAGGAAAATCCCGTCGAGTACAAGATTGTCGAGGAGAACCCTCAGGAGTTGCCACCCGAAGGCGAAGGACAAGATACTGACTCACTTCCAGAGTGTCCTAATCACGGACCCTCTACCTTTCGTCGAGGCAAGCCCCGGACATTTTATACCTATCTATTCTATTTCTGAATTATATTTGAGTATTTTATTAATTTACTTTATGAGATGTGCATTTACGTTTATAAGAGTTGGATGAAACCGATGTTGCATGACATACCTTGTCCAGAAATGGTTAACACCCTATCATCACTAGATAAGCACCGTTCTATGCTTAGCCATGCTTAGACCGGTAGAAGTCAGGAGATTTCCTGTTGCCTGCGAGATTTAGGTAATTACTTCTACTCATTGGTGACGATGACCAATGCGAAGATGATTCATGTGATAAAAGAAAACAGAGGGGATGTGAAGTACCATTATGGTCTTGAATGCTGGTTAGGAATACATCCTTGTTTATCCCCGTCTATATAATATAATTTAGTATCATTCTGTTGTCTGGACCTTGGTTGAGATTGAACGTACCTTCACATAATAGCCGGATAACTCGTTCCGACTGTGAAGCTATGTCACTACTAGTCGGGCTGGGTTCTGAACTAAACCTGCATCGCTGGCGGAGAGAAAGCATGTGCAGGGGCATCTGGGGAAAACCAAGGACAGTCGGGCACGAACTGATCACTTGGCCGACCCCTGAGATTTGCAGTTTGGATCAGACCCATGGATTTCCGAAAAGAGTGAAAAGCTACCCAACACAACACGAACTTTTGGATAAGTTCGTATGGGTGTGTGATACGGGCTTACCCAGCTGGTGTAAATCAATTCGAATCGCTTTCTCTCCCGGATAGTGGGAAACTTGGTCACTGTCTAGAAACATAGTTAACCATGGAATATGATGAACATGATGATTATGAACTACCAACCATGATTGTATCGAACAAATGATTGTTCAGGATAGATGCAAATTTAGTAATAGTTATCCTGATAAAACCTATGCTGAATTTAGAATAAAAATGGAGCTAGAAATTCGAATTAGTAAGCTCTTTTCGCAAAATATTGCTACCCCATGAACTTCACCAAATAATCTCTGCATATCCTTGAGAGTCTTTTTATTTACTCTCTGACGGGTAAGTCTTACTAAGTACAATTGAATACTTAGGGTTTTATTCCCAACGTTACAGGTGATGTGCTGTATGAAGGCTACTGCCTTACCTGTAATAACCCTGCTATGGATGCAGAGGAGTAAAGGCCACAGGGCATGGTTTTAAATCTTATACTCTCCTTATCTGCTGTGTATGTAATTATAAAGTGAGTATGGCAGTGTATTATGGATCTGGAATAAATGGTTTTCAAAACCAGAGAGCATTTATGTATATTATTTAAACTTGGTATTGTAATTACTATACTATTTGGTTTGTAATAATTTCCGCTGTGTACTCTGTGCTTGTAATACATGATATTTCTTTAATCGAGTACGATCCTGTTGTGAATTTGATTTACCAAGGTCATTCGTGACACTCGACGGACTACCAGATTTATATGAGGGAAAGTATGTATACGGCAAATGTTAAGCAGCGGCAATCTTACTTAATCTTGTATAAATTGATCGGTTCTATCACACATCGGTGCTGAAACTAGAGAATCTAGGTCCAAACACCGGATCATGCCATTGCAGCGCGCGATGCCTGCTTCAAAAAACTCGGCACCGGCTAACCTACTTGCCACGGTGCTGACAAATAAAATGCTGCTTCTTGGCCGGCGTTGATAAATAAAGAACTACTTTGTTTGATGCTTGCTCATGCATAGGAATAAAGATGGTATTCTGACACTAGACCCTACAAGCACATTTATGCCGATGCTAGACACTGTGGTGTTGTTGGATTGTTTTTTTAGCATCGGCTCAGATCGATTTCTTAGCCTCGACTACGTTGTGGCCAGTCTTAAGGCCTGTTTGGATGAGCTAGAGACTAAAAATTAGCTCAAGTTAGTCAAGGAAGTTAATTAGTTTACAAACAACTAGTTTAATTAAGACCTGTCTAAAAAATTAACACTCCAGTTAGCTCCTTTTTTCGGATGAGATAGATCAACTATGGGCTAATTTTAGCTGCCCAATGATTAGACGTATAGGATCCAAATAGAGCCTAAGTAGATTCTAATAACGAAGGAATCGAAACGGCCGACTGCTACTATTGGTGATCATATTAATTACTATTCCCTCCATTTTAAATTATAAGACATTGATTTTTTACCTTAAATTTGACTACTCATCTTATTCAAAAAATTTATACAAAATATCATTTCTTTATTATGGCTTGTTTTATTAATATTATTTAAGAATGACTTAAATTTGACTATATTTATGTAAATCTTTTGAATAAGATAAATAATTAAACTCGAAGTTAAAAAAAATCAAACGTCCTATAATTTAATTTATAATAGAAGGAGCAGAATTCAACCGACACCAAAGCTTTTGTTCAGGCGATTAGATTACTATAATTTACACCCAGCGCCTTTTATTCACGTCCATCGGGTTCATCTGAACCCGCCGTTTAGCTCCACACTACTATCTTCACGTTGGGTTTTGCTGAACCCGCCAACCATTCCGCTCGACCATCGTCACGTCGGGTTAAGCTCCACCCGTGTGTGTGTGTGTGCGTCTATATATATATATATATATATATATATATATATATATATAGATATATATATATATATATATATATATATATATAGATATATATATATATATATATATATATATATATATATATATATATATATATATATATATATATAAAAAATAATAATAATAATAATAAAACACGAAGATTTCTTCTGATCTGGTCGTTTATTTCGTCTGCCTCCGTCCGAGCCGAGTCAAGCTCCCGTATGTGAACAGGATTCATTTTTACGTTACAAATTGAATGGAATCAGAAGAGTATAAATACGACATCTTATCTTATGTCACCAAACCAAATAACAGATCCAAGAGGAAGAAAGCCAAATCAAGCCCTCCATGGATTTAATCGATCGAGACCACCGTAAAACAAATCACGTCTGCAAGAATCGATTGAAGAGGAAATCAAAGAAAGATTGGAATTGAGACGGGTCGGGCCTCCAGGCCGCCCGGAGCGCCTACGCCGCCACCTTCGCACCACCAACCAGGTCCGGCGGCGTCGATGCCACTGCACACGTACACTGGAACTAAGGCCCGAGCGCTCATTCACCAGAGATGGTGTGGGACGGAGACCACCAGCGTCGCCGCGCCGGGCTGGTCAGAGCCGCCACTCCCACGCCCTCGCTGCTGCGAGAAGGCCGTGGCCGCCACGCCGGTGGCCTCCTTACGCGCCATGATGGCTGGGGCCGCCACGCCGACACCCCGCCGGCATCGCGGTCACTGAGGCCGCTCTGCCATCGGCAGTGAGGGGCGTGCAGGTACAGGCGATGAGGCGACCATCGTGGGGGGCATGCCAGCATCCAATGTTGATTCACAGGAACACAGGTGTTCCAGGTGTTCCTTCCGTTCATATGTCTTTTCATTTTTTTCTCCTAGACTGTAAAAAATAATCAATATAATATTATTCTTTTTTTGGGATCATTATTCCTCCTCTAAAAAAACAAATATTTTCATCATCAAATTATTAATATAATTTTTATTAAAAACAAAACTTATTTTTAGTAAAACCTAGATCAGCTGATGGTCAAACTAATCAAAAGTAAAATTTTAGATTGTTGTCTCACACATTGCCGACTAACTCTTTAGTGACTCTATAATTAGATTGAAATATTATTGAAATATTGAAATTATATTTTTTTATGGGTTCATAAAGAAAGCAACGGAACTCTATATGGTACAACATATATAGTATAACATATAAAGTTTGAAAATTGAAGTTAGAATACATTTACATTTAAAATATTTCTTTGTTTTGCACAAAAGAGAAAGAGATAATATGTAGTCTGCTAATATGAGGTCTAATTCCCGTTGCATCGCACGGACATATTTGCTAGTTATTGTTATGTCATGAAAAGCAGTAGTATAGTACTCCAGTAGAGAGTATGGTATGTATGATGTTTTCTTTTTAATGAAATAAGAGGTACTGTTTGTACGTGAAGATGGCCTGCTACTGCCGTGGTCTATGGTGGTCATGTTATTTAGACCAAACCGGACCGGCGGTCGGACCGCTAAAAGACCGAACCAAAGCCTCCACCGGTCCGGTTTACTTAAAAGACCAGCTGTACAATTGAACCGCTAAAAAACCGATTGAACCGGTGAACCGGCCGGTTCTATGCGAACCGGCCGGTTCCAGTGTGGTTTCGAAGTTTATCCAAAAATGCCCCTCTATGTGCTCGGGAGAACATAAGGGTATTATAGGAAAAATTGTCTGAATAGTACCCTTTAGAGATTCTAGCCGCGTGAGGGAGGGAAATTTTCTATTTTTTTCGTTTCTGGGCGGGAGAGGCCGGCGGCGGCGCATCTTGGGCTTGCAGGCTTGCAGCAGGACCGCCCGGTGGCGGCGCCTTGCGGTAGCGGTGGCCGGCGGCGAGTCTTGCTGCGGCGGCGCATCTCATCGGGGTGCGGCAAGCTGGGCGTCGGCGGTCGGCGTGCTACACTACGTCTGCGACGGGCTTGGCCTGGGCGTCGGCGTGCTGGTGCTGCACTTCTGTGTTGTGGCGGTTGCGGCGGGAGGCTGCTGCGGCCAGAGGTGGCACACGATGGGCCGGGGTGGCGACAGCGGGCGGTGGTGCTGCGGCGCTACGGCCAAGGCCCCGGCGACGTCCGACTTGGATGGTTGGACGGCTGCTCTGCTGCACGCGAGACGCGACCACCTCCGTCGGCCCATCATCCTCCGGCTACTGTCTACTGCTGCAGTTCTCCAGCTATTGGTAGGTACTGCAGCTCTGCACCTCTGCTCTGTTAGTTCCATCGGTCCATCATCCTCCGTTTTGCTGCATCAGCTACCACTGTTGAGTGAATTACTACCTGTAACAGTACAGCTAATGCTTTGTCGAATATAATAGTTTTATACGATATATCGTCTTCTTGTCTTGTTTTGAATTTAAGAACATGGCATTCTATATTTCCATGATATATGAAGTATAAACTTTATGGTTCTATAATTTATTTGTGATGTTTATAAGATTCACTAGTACACTGGAGTTCAGCACTGGTGGTTATAAACGTATTTCTACTGCCGTTTTTTGAACCGCCAGTGCTGGCGGTTGCTTATGAACCGTCAGTAAAAATAATTTTCCAAAAATAGTGTTTTAAAAATAGTAAAACAAAAAAATTAAATCTGGGAAGGGATCGCGGCATTTTTCGCGCAAAATAAACGCGCTACGCGGCCGCGGGGGTTCGAACCCGCGACCTCTCCTTTGCGCATGACCTACTCTAACCACTCCACCCAATATTTACATGTGTCTTAATTGTATTAGGTTTGCCACATATTGTTACGTACCCGATAGCAAATTAACTGTTTGAGGTTCTAAACGAAGTCAAATGAAAAACTTGCCAACTACAAAGTTTCATAACTTTTCGAGATCTACAATTTTTATGTAGACAGTTTTTCCATCTGAGGCTTTTTCAAAAATTCAAAATTCAAAATTCAAACTTTGACCGTATTTTACGGCAACAAGATGATTTCAAATGAAAATATCTTCAACTACAAAGTTTCATAACTTTTCGAGATCTAAAACTTTCATGTAGACAGTTTTTCATACGAGGTCATTTGAAAAACTCAAAAAATTAAAATTCAGATTATTTCTACAGGCGGGTCACTTAAGGAACCGCCACTAAAAATCGATTTCTAGTGGCAGTTCCTTAAGTAACCCGCCAGTAAAAATGGGCTATTTTTAAACCGCCACTAAAAATCGATTTCTAGTGACGGTTCTTTAAGTGACCCGCCTATAAAAACGACGCTGATTTCTAGTGGCGGCCGTCAACCGAAACCGCCAGTAAAAAAATACATGGCGCCACTATAGAGCTCCTGTGTACTAGTGATTATTCCATCTATCTATTATTAATTTTAGTGTATATATATACCGGTTCAAAGTATTTGTGGCCAGTTCAATTTATCCGGTCTAAAACAATTGAACCGACGGTTCAACCAGTTCTAAACGGTTGGACCAATGAACCAATGGACCGACGGTCTCGCCGGTCCGATCTCCGGTCCCATCCTAATAACTAACTATGATGGTGGTCTGTATGCACCTTGAGTCGTAAAACGACTACCCGTCCAACGACGCGTAGGTATGTGTGCCTATGCGTGGTGGTCATGTACTCATGTGAGCGTCGTCTGTCTTCGATTTTGCTCATCTTCAGTGTTTCCCAACCCCCCCCCCCCCCCCCCCCCCCCCCCCCTCCTCTCTCTCTCTCGATTTTTTTTTAAAAATGTATCGTCGGTATTTGAACAGGCACCGCCTGAATCTGCAACTGCTGTTCAAAATGGGCCGCGTACGAATCGCCACCCACTTTGGCCCAGTAGTCGCTGTGCGGGACCAGAGTGGGCTAAGCCCAACAAACGAAGTCCAGCAGCAGCTAACTCTTCTGGGAGACGAGAGACAGAGAGAGAGAGAGAGAGAGAGATCATCGTGACGCCTGTAATTGAACTCCCAGGCCAGTCAGTATTAAGCGATGTTGATACAAAACAAGATTGTATATGGGCCCAAATTCATATACATGTGCGCTTTATTTTGATTAATTGACTCTATATGAGATGTGCAGACCAAGAGAGTAGTAGACTACGAGACCGGGTCTCCCCTCACCCGGCTTAATTATGTGGGGCCGGATTACGCTGGAAGAAAAGGCAACCAACCGCTTGGCGATGTGATCTGCCTATAGAAAAAATCATTACGACCCCGCCGGGTGAGGAGCGAACCCGGAGAAGCCTAGCGTTTGACGCCGGGTTGGAAGCAAACCCGGGGATGGTATCGCTGTCACGCTAGCTCATCCGGGTGAGGCGAGACCCGGTGACGGATCTCTCTCTTTCCGATAAGTCATCTAATATATTTTCTGGTGAATATTTTAAACCCATAAAATCACTTTTTTTTGATAAGGGAACAAAGGTTCCAGCCTCTACCATCCGTGAATGGTACACAGCTGTAGTACAACTCCACACCACTACACAACCCCGCCCTAAGGCGACAGACTTAGTTTAAAGAGTACACCAACGGAATGAACAACGAGAGAAGCTGCCTAAGGCAGGACACACCGATACATAAGAGTCAAACTCCAATTCTTTTGCTAGAAGACCACATAAATCTCACGTACATCTCCATCACGAATCCTTCTAGTCTCCTGCAGCACTCCCTGAGTAGCTCTCTCTCCGGAACGTCATGCAACATCGACCATTGCCGAACCCAGAAGGTCATCCTGAAGATTACCTGCATAAAATTATTAGGCTTAGCTTTGTTAAAGACCACATCATTTCTATTCAACCACAAACTCCAGCAAATCGCTGCCGCTCCAAGCAAGATCCGGTTCTTGGTTCTAGCCCCAACTCCATGTAACCATGGCCCGAACAGATCATAAACATTGGAGGGTGGTCGAATTCCAAATGTGATACGAATTATATTCCAAATAAAACGTGCTAAGTGGCACTCAAAAAACAAATGTCGGATAGTTTCTGCATGGTAACAAAAGCAACATCCAGCATCCCCCTGCCAATTTCGTTTTACTAGGTTGTCTTTAGTAAGCGTGACTCCCTTTTTCAAGAACCAGAGAAAAATTTTAATTTTCAACGGTATCTTTATCTTCCAGAGATCATTTTTTTCCGGCAAGATCGTGCGACTAATCATAAGATTATACATTGATCCCACCGAGAAATTGCCCTTGGTACTTGCTTTCCACAAGAAGCGATCCTTACCCCTTGTCAAGCAAACCGGCACCACTTTTGAGACTAAATCCATCCATGATACCAGATTATTATTGCCCACCCCACGTCTAAAGGACACGTTTAGTGGAATTGTTCTTAGGACATTTGCCACTGTGTCATCCTTTCTTCTTGTTAACCTATAAAGGTTGGGATAAGACTCCATTAGTGCTTTATCGCCAACCCATACATCCTCCCAAAATCTGGTCCCCTCCCCATTTTGCACCTTGAACAACCCCCCCCCCACCCCCCCCCCCCCCCCCCCCCCCCCCCCCGCCAAGAGATCGACTTTGACCTTCATTAGGCCCGCCCAAAAGTGTGAGTCACCAGGTTTAAGCTTAACCTGCGTTAGTGTCTTGGAAGATAAGTATTTTCTTCTAAGAAGATTTTGCCATACCCCATCTTCATTTAAAAGTCTGAATAACCACTTACTTAGTAAGCATTTATTCTAGATATCCAGATTTAAAATGCCTAAGCCACCATATTCTTTTGGCGTACATATGACCTTCCATTTCACAAGACGGTACTTCTTCTTTTGGTCCTCACATTGCCAGAAAAAACGGGAGCGATAATAATCCAACCTTTTCAAAACTCCTCTGAGCACTTCAAAGAATGACATCATGTATAAAGCCAGGCTAGAAAGGACCGAGTTAACTAGAACCAGCCTGCCTCCGTAAGAGAGTAGTTTGCCTTTCCAGCTGCTAAGTTTTCTCTGGAATTTTTCTTCAATACACCTCCAATCTTTGTTGGATAATCTCCTATGATGCATAGGGATCCCAAGGTACTTGAAAGGGAGAACACCCCTCTTGCACCCAAATAACCTCTCGTACTGAAGGGCGCATCCTTCTGCTGCACCGTAGCAAAAAATCTCGCTCTTATGAAAATTTATTTTAAGTCCAGACAGCTGCTCAAACGTTTTTAGTACCAATTTGAGCTCTTTGGCTTGCTCTAAGTCGTGGTCCACAAATAAAATGGTGTCATCCGCATATTGCAGGATAGACAACCCGTTATCCACAAGATGAGGTACAACCCCTTGGAAACTCCCATTGGCTTTAGCCCTGGAGATCAAGGTTGCCAACATGTCTGCAACAAGATTAAACAGGATGGGTGACAAAGGATCACCTTGTCGAAGCCCTCTTCTCGTCTGAAAGAATCTTCCCACATCCTCATTGACTTTTACCCCTACGCTGCCCCCTCTTACAATTTGATCGATCCAACCACACCATCTAGGCGAGAAACCCTTCATCCTTAGAGTTTGCTGTAAAAAGGGCCACTTAACCTTATCATAAGCTTTCTCAAAGTCTAACTTTAGGATAACCCCATCCTGCTTCTTGCGATGTATTTCATGGATAGCCTCATGCAGTACAATGACACCCTCCAAAATATTTCTCCCCTTCATAAAAGCCGTTTGTGATGGTCGGACAACCTTCTGAGCCACTAAGGCTATCCGGTTAGTCAAAACTTTAGTAAAGATTTTGAAACTCACGTTCAGCATACAAACCGGCCTAAATTGTTGGATACAAGTAGCTTCCTTCTGTTTTGGGATTAATGTAATTATTCCAAAGTTCAAGCAGTAAAGAGGTAAATTACCTTTATACAACTCTCGAAAAAGTGCCAACAGGTCATTCTTCACGACCTCCCAAAACATCTGATAAAACTCAGCTGGAAACCCATCAGGACCAGGGGCTTTGTTTCGTTTCATCTGAAAGACAGCCTCCCTAATTTCGTTTGCGGAGAACTCCATATCTAGTAGGTTGTTCTCAGCAAGCGAAACTTGCGGAATGTCACTCGTCAATGATTCGACCATCGAGACGCTATTGTTCTCTGGTTCACCAAAAAGCCCTCTGTAGTAATTAGTAATAAATTTCTTGAGATTATCCTCCCCCTCAATTGTCCCCTCCTCTTGCTCTAGACTAAAAATCCGGGTTTTCCTATGCTTCCCGTTTGCAACCAAATGGAAATATTTTGTGTTGCAATCGCCCTGCAACAACTTTTTAGTCTTGGCTCGCTGATACCACTTGATTTCCTCCTCTCTCAAGAGAGTGGCCAGTCGATCACGATAATAGTGTTTGAGCTCAATCTCCTCTCTTGAGAGAGGTTGCGATTCGGCTTTCAAATCCAATTCCTCAGCCTTCTTGATCAGTTCCGACTTTTCTTTTTTATAATGCCCACTCAAGTTTTTTGCCCATCCTCGTAGAAACTGCCTAAGTCGTTTTATTTTATTTTGCCACTTTTGCATTAGAGAATTACCTCCCGAAGTCTCGTTCCAAACTTCCGCCACTATCTCATAAAACCCTTCTCGCAAAAGCCATCCTAATTCAAATTTAAAAGCTGGTTGGGGCTTGCTATGCGTCCCATTCCCAGTGTCTACCAGTAAGGGAGTATGATCAGAAATTTCTCTTGTCAGCGCTTGCACTGTCGTTAGTGGAAATTTGGACTCCCATTCAGTGCTCACTAGGACACGATCCAGTCGCTCACTTATCTTATCGATCGCATAGTTGTACAAGTTTACCCAGAAAAGAAAGTTAATTTTGGCAGTTTTCCCGAAGTTTGGATGGAGCTTTATGAATCGTATCACGGGCTAGATTTTCCCTTCTGTTGCATTGACTAGCTAGGACAAACTCTGGTTTTTTTTTTCTCAAGTGTGCAAGCCTTATGGCTTTTATTTCTATTCCCATTGGCTGTGTACTATCCACGGAAGAATCGAGATTTGTTCTCCCTATTATCCCAGTTTGGAATGTGGGAATTGTTTCAGTTTTCGGTGTTTTTTTTTTAAAAAAAATTCCTGCATTCCAAATGGAGGAAAAAAACAAATTAGTAGTAGAAAATCATAACTTTATTAGGAAAAATGAAGCAAATCATGTAGAGAAATGGCCAAGGTTTCTACGCCGATATAAATTTTCAAGCATAATCAAGCTCAACTATAAATTTTAAACCAAACATGCCCCAAGTGTTTAGACATATTTATTTGGTACATATATTACAAAGAAGCGGGGCCGGGGCCAAAAAAAATCTCGATAGTCTAGTGGAAAGAGGGACTATCCAATCTAGTACCTTGAATTCATTACTACACAAAGTGAAAAGACCTCTCTCTAGCTTAGCGCGAGTGCTTGCAGCTGCAGCTAGTACTCAAATGGTTTGACAGGTTGTGTGTGCCATGATGTTCTGAATCAGCGTTGAACACTTGGTCGCAGCGGTGACAAATGGCATACATCACTTTGTAGTCAGGTTTCTTCCTTTGGGACCCGTCCTTATTAGTAGTGACTTTGACATGTACTTTGCTCATCTGGTTCCATACATGCATGCGATTTCTTGGGTGCAGCCTTCTTGGGGCCATCCTTGGGAGTACCCTTTCTGGAGCGCTTCGAAGACGAAGACGAAGATGGCGACGGGGACGGGGATAAAGATGGCGACAGCGACGAAGACGGCGACGGGGGCGGCGACTCATCTTTGAATACAACGCGCAGTGAGATGTCCTGCGAGGGAGGGACAGAGGAAATACAAGATAAGATCGATTATCACGACAAGTAATATGTTTTACTTATTACTTTACTAGTACTAAGCTAGTTGAGTGATCCTTTATTACCGCGGGTACGAGCTTATCGGTACCATCGTCTGAGGGTAGGAGCGGGGTGTACTCGTGGGCGCGCCACCTGTTGCCCTCGCCGTCGTCGTCCAGCTCCAGCGTCTTCTTCAGGCCGACGTAGCGTGGTCGTTGCTGTTGTTCTCCGGGCACCGGCTGCTGCTGGGGCGACGGATCTGCCACAGCACGCATCCCCTTCATGCTTCTCTCCTTCCAGCCTGCCTGGTGGGGCTTTCTTCCTTTCGGGTTGGGTCCCGCGAATGGCACGATGCCACATCCTTCGCCATTCCCCAACAACGTCACTAATTTTGGCCCGCGGATATGCATCTTGGCTTCGCAAAACAGTAGTGAGAGCAACTTAGAGTGACAGCAACTTGCTTCTCTGTGGAGGTCCTGCAAGGTGGCGCTCTTGAACAAATCGAACATCGACTCATCTTCCTTGGCGCGTTCCCCCCATATCATCGGATCCAGAAGGAGCATGCCTGAGCCTTCTTTCTGTGTGGCTTTGGCGGCGTTGAACGAACCGAACTACCCAGGAGGCGGAAGCAGCCCCTCACCGGGCACCGTCAAACTCGACACCGCGTCCCCGAAGAGGCGCTGCAGCTCGGCGTCGCTCATCTCCTTCCCCGAATCGAACTGCCGCTGAGCATCCCTCTCCAGGTGAAGGATCTCCGTCGTGCCAGTAGCAGCACAGAAAGGGGCAGCGTGTCCGCCTCGCCCTACAGGGACCGGGACCGGGGGCGCTGCCTGTTGGGCAGCGGCGTCGTCGTTGACAACGCCGAGCTTATCGTCACACGGGTGCATGTGCCAATATCCAGGAAAATCCGAGTCGATGAGCTCAGATCTAAAATCCTCAAGGGGGCTAACATAGCCCAGGCTTTCGAGGTACATATCCATGTCTGTATTTGGTGTTACTGGGGCTGCTGGATCTGCTGGAGTCTTGGGTAAATCCTGGGTGGTGGAGTGGGGAATGGATGGGGCAAAGGGCGGAAGTCCATCTCCATCTTGATGAAATTGCTCTCCATGGAATTGGGGAGCCATCTTCTTGAGGTGACGTCGGCCTAGCTGTGTCTGGACGTTTAAGTAGACCACGACGGCCTACTTCCTCGGTCACAAAATAGATGTCATTCTCACTTCTCGAGAAATCAAAGACTTATTACTTTTGACCAAAGATATATACTAAAATATTAATATTTATAATATATAATTAGTATCATTAGATAGATTTTTTAATATATTTTTATAATATATTTATTTGGAGATGTAAATGTTACATATATTTTCTATAAACTCAGTCAAAGTTGAGAAAGTTTGACCAGCACGTATCCTATAACGACATCTATTTTGGGACGGAGGGAGAGAAGATAATTCCTTAAGCTGAAGGTGTTTTGCATGACCATGCTATCTCTCATTTATACTATTGTTGGGATAGTTTAGTTATTTAGATCTTTTAGCTGATTTTAGTTGGGTTAAAATAACTAATTAGATTGTGTACATTTAACATCAAACTAAAATTTAGCTATAGATTTTTTAGATGCATCACTGCTGAAATTAACTAACTAAAATTTAGTTGGTGCATCCAATGAAAATGCGGAGACACAGTAGAAAACAATTTGCGGTAACATGGCGCCAGGTGGAGCGCCAACCCGACGGCGGGAAGCCGCCAAGTACCCGGAGAGCAGCTTCTCGGATGTTATATCCTCTGTCTTACCCGTTACGCCAGCCCGGAGAGCGACCCTGCCTCCCCAATCGTAAGTTTATATACGTATCCTGTACGAATTAGAGATAGTCAATGGTCGTTGCACAGCAGCACAGGCACAGGTACGGTAGCTAGCATCCGATCGATTCAACGCTAGCACGCCAATGAACGCAATGCCCGAGCAAATGGCAATCGTTTTTTTTTTCCCCAAATGACGCAGTACTGTACCGGCGACATTTTGGCCTTCCCGGCTTATGGTGGGGCCGCCTCCATAGGTCGCTAGAAGAACGGAGTAACCGCGTGGCGCATGCGACGTGATATCTTACGCTAGCGTTTGCTGCCGGGTTGGAGCAAACCCGCGAAGGTATCGCTGTTAGAATGTCACGCTAATTCGGGTGAGGGAAGACCCGGTGGAGACGATCGACGGATCGTTGGCTTTTCGATAAGTCAGCTATAATTTTTTTTCTCGATCGGTGAATATTTTAAATCCATAAAACCACTTCTCTTATCGATAGTCAAGTTGTACAAGTGTACAAAAGAAAAAAAAAAAGATCACCTCCAACAAACTAGTACTAGGAAGTAATAACTCTCTTAAAAAACATGAAGCAAATCATACTGAGATGACCAAGGTTTCTACACGCGTGTGTGACGAGGTTTTTTTTACATGGTGACGCCGATATAAATTTTAAACCATGTACATCTTGAATTCTTCGACTGATACTCTTAAAAACTTTACATGTACCAGTAAAGGCACCTAGACCCGTAATTTAATTTTGGTGATTAATAGCACCACAATTGTTGTGACTATAATTTGTGCTAAGAATCGTTTAGAATTGGAGGACACCTAGAGTAGTTTAGGTTTTTAATTTGAATTACATTATTTTGATTGGTGCTAAAGCTCTCTAGTGTGGGCACTGGAGAACAATACATGTCAAATTAAGACTATGCAAAGTAAAACTTTTGGTGCGCATTGGAGCAAAGTAAGGTTAGATAACTAGAGCAAGCTCTAGATTACATGAACTCTAGGTGGCTCGTTAATTACATGAACTAAAATGTTTGCTTACCTCATTAAAAAACTAAACGAGCCAAGTTGTCCCGAGCTACTAACAAGCCGAGTCTAGCGAGCCGCCGAGTACAAACTTTAAATCCAACCCTAAAGTAGAGGCAGCCCATGGCTGGAATTGAGTGCAAATCCATGAGACTCTTTATATCTTTTTAATTATAAGAATAAAAGTTATGGTCAAAAATATCCACCAAAAGTGTCTTTGAATGGATCTCTAAATATAGACATCATTTATTCTGGATTTCTCGCTAGAAAATGAAAAACGTGTATGACTCTCTACAGTGCGTACACCATATATAAAACTTGTGGAAGGGTATAAAGATATAGAAAATTATATTTACTCAAATGACTCTCGAAATGATAACTCAAAAAATAAATTTTAGAAAGACTTATACTGGTTTGGATCCTTGAAATTGAATTCATATAATAATAATGAATTAGATACATATTCATTAAGTTAATATGGTTTTATATAGAATATATTTGTATATTTACATAAGGAAGAGATATTTATGTGTCATATTTCTATCGTAGGGGAGCGAGTTGAAGAACGTGTCGGTGCTAGTTTTGGCGGGACTAACACCGGCTAGTAAATATGTGTTTTGCGGTTGGGGCTACGGATGGTGTGCAAGGGGAACACAGGGATTATACTGGTTCAGGCCGAGCAAGCCCTACGTCCAGTGGAGAGGAGGGTCGTGTTGCCTTGCACCGGGGTGCTTGTAGTAGGGGGTTACAAGCCAGGCGAGAGAGGGAAGAGCTCACAGGTCTCTTGTGTGTGTCTAAGTGTTTACAAGTCGTTTGCTATGGGTACGTTTCTGTGGGTGAGAACTTAGAACTTCTCTGTTGTCTTTTTAAAGCTGGCCTCTGCTCTCCCTTTTATAGTCACAAGGGAGAGGCAGGGGTAGCTACGTATTTTACAGTGAGGAGTTGCTGTTCCCCGTTTGACTATGCAGCTACTGCCTTTTCTCCGCGTCTCCGGGGCATGGCTGTCGTGGTTCGCACGTCCTTGGTGAGTTCCAAGCCGGCAGCAGTCGTCGGATTACGACGTGCCGTAGGGTCACACCTATCGGCTATCTTTCCGTACGATATGACAAGAGGGTGAGTCACCTTAGGTCTCCCGAGGCTCGGGACTAGGAAGGCGTGATGGGATTGAGCGGGGGATATCTCCCCTGGTTGTATTTCCGGTCTTTGAACAGCTCTTCCCGAGGGTCAGGCGAGCCCGGATGGAAGGCGTGCTCGTCCTTTCGAGTGGACAGCGCAGTAGGCGCCTTTCCCGTTCTTGCGTAGCCCGTCGTCAGGCGCTTGGACTGTCACAGTCGGAGTTGATAGGTCCCGGCGAAAAACGGGGCGGCCCACCGTAGACCATACCGTGGAGGACAGGTGGTATGGGCGTCAGGGGCGTGCGAAGCACAGTCGCATCGAGAGTCTGTCCTGTCGGGACAGTGCTTGTAAAGTGGTCAGAGAGAGTATGGCCGTCAGGAGCGTGCGAAGCACAGTCGCGTCGAGAATCTGTCCTGATGGGAGAGTGCTTGTAAAGTGGTCAGAGAGAGTATGGCCGTCAGGAGCGTGCGAAGCACAGTCGCGTCGAGAGTCTGTCCTGATGGGAGAGTGCTTGTAAAGTGGTCAGAGAGATCTCTTGTGGTCCAAGATTGCTCCGCTGACATCACCTGCGCCTTGGATGCCTTTGCGAGATTGCGCTCGAGGGGGATAGGGAAGCTCGGGCGAATCGGAGACTTGGGGCGCCGAGGATGCCGCTCTCCCGTGCTCTCCCGAGCTCTCCCGAGGAGGCTCGGGCGAATCGGAGGTTTGGGCGCCGAGGACGCCGCTCTCCCGAGCTCTCCCGAGGAGGCTTGGGCGAATCGGAGACTTGGGCGCCGAGGACGCCACTCTCCCGAGCACTCCCGAGGAGGCTCGGGCGAATCGGAGCCTTGGGCGCCGAGGAGGCCGCTCTCCCGAGCTCTCCCGAGGAGGATCGGGCGAATCGGAGGTTTGGGCGCCGAGGACGCCGGTCTCCCGGAGACTTGGGCGCCGAGGAGGCCGCTCTCCCGAGCTCTCCCGAGGAGGCTCGGGCGAATCGGAGCCTTGGGCGCCGAGGAGGCCGCTCTCCCGAGCTCTCCCGAGGAGGCTCGGGCGAATCGGAGCCTTGGGCGCCGAGGACGCCGCTCTCCCGAGCTCTCCCGAGGAGGCTCGGGTGAATCGGAGGTTTGGGCGCCGAGGATGCCGCTCTCCAATCGGAGGTTTGGGCGCCGAGGACGCCGCTCTCCCGAGCTTTCCCGAGGAGGCTCGGGCGAATCGGAGACTTGGGCGCCGAGGACGCCGCTCTCCCGAGCTCTCCCGAGGAGGCTCGGGCGAATCGGAGTTTTGGGCGCCGAGGAGGCCGCTCTCCCGAGCTCTCCCGAGGAGGCTCGGGCGAATCGGAGACTTGGGCACCGAGGAGGCCGCTCTCCCGAGCTCTCCCGAGGAGGCTCGGGCGAATCGGAGTTTTGGGCGCCGAGGACGCCGCTCTCCCGAGCTCTCCCGAGCTCTCCTGGGCTCTCCCGAGGAGGTTTGTCGTTAGTGGAATGATGTCGTGGGCCTCTGTAGACGCGGCCTTCGTGGGCTTCCACTGGCCTTACTTGGGCCAGGCCATGTTGGGAATGAGCGTTTTTGCATCGAAGTTGGGTACCCCTAACTTTGGTACCCGACAGTAGCCCCCGAGCCTGTGGCGGAGTGAAGGCACTCCTCCACAGGTTCATGCTGGTTCTTCCTGTCAAAAAGGATAAAGTGTGGGTTGTTTTTTCCGGGCGGTGCGCGCGAGCGCACCCGCCGGGTGTAGCCCCCGAGGCTTTGGAGGGATGATATATCCCTTCAAAGGCTTAGAATCGTGTTCGTTAGTCCTCGGGTGTTTTTCGATTTATTTAGGTGGGTTGTTTCCTTGGAAGCGGAGCCCCCGAGCCTCCCACCGTGTGGGAGATCGTTCGGTGGTCTTTCCAAGGTGCAGGGCAAGTTTCCGAGCCTCCGTTTTCGTATCGAAGATCGATCGGGTTCTTCACTGTCTTTTTTAATTCGACCTTCGCGCTCTTTTTTCGGGAAGAGGAAGGTTTGGTCCTGCTCGACTTCCCCGCTGGGGCACGAGTCGGCATTTCCGGTGAGCTACAAACGGGTTGGTCCAAGTGGAGGTCCGTGCCCTATTCGTTAAGGGTCGGCTAGTGGCCTGAGCACACTCTAATTATTTCCCGAGGGTCAGTTAGTGGATGTCGGGTCCCTTCGATGGGTCCCGAGGGCATGATGCCTCCCACGGAGGGATTCCACGTAACCGACTCGCTACTGGGACTTGGACACAGCATGGGATGTCCCTTGTGACGTTCCGGGCGTTGGGATACTGGCCGTTTTCGTGACCCATCCACTAGCTGTCCCTAACTCGATTTCCCTGGGGCGACTGTTCGAGCCTCGGAGGGCCAGTCTTCGATCCCCTGGGAACGTAACGGGCGCCCGAGCCCGGGGTTTCTTCGTTGAGAAAATGAAGGGGGAATAGAGGTGCGCGGTTGTAATGATTCGGCTCACCTTTTGAGGCGCGAAGCCTGACGGATGCGACGGTTCGGCTCAGTCGAGGCGGTTTGCTTGCGCGGTGATGGCGGGTCTCTTCCAAGCCGAGGTCGAGCTCCCTCCTCTGAACCTGCCGTGAAGAAGAAGCGGGCCATAGTGCCCTTGTAAAAAGTAACCTTTCGGGAGTGGTTTGAAAGGAAACAAACAATATGGCCCTTCGTTTAACATTTATGTAAATTTTTGCTGGATGTTTGTTTCGCTTTGTTTCGTGCTTTTTTCCTTAGGCGTTTTTTCTTGCCGATCCTTTGCCCGGGCCATCGAGCCTCGGGGGACGCTTTTTGGGTGTCGTAGCTTTAGTAGCATAGACGCAGCCGACGTCCTAGGAGCTTTGGCAGAAAGAATCCTTAGAAAAAAAAGCTTACATGTGTCCTCCCGAGCTTCTTCCCTTGGCCGAGCGTAGATCTTGTAGGTTTTCTTCCGAGTGCGGGTTAGCCTTCGAACACGGAGTGGCGAGGGAAGATGCTGTGGCCCTGAGGCATAAGCGGTCTCCGACTCGACCGGCTCTGTCTTCTGGGGCTTCCCTCATTCTTCGAATTCTATAATTCATGCTTGATTTCCGGAAGGAAGCGTGTTTTAGGGACGAACGAATTCGATGAGTTTTGAAATTTTTGCGTTTCCAAAATTGTTGGATCTCGGAAAAGTCCGGGGGTTCCCCCCGTCCTAGCCCCCGAGGGAGGGTCGGCCTTTCCGTAGGTTAGGCCGGGCCTCGCTTTTAATGCGCGGTGAAATAAAGGGGCATTTCACTCCCGAGTGTAGGCTCGGATTGAATGTCTAAAAATCATGTAAAAAGAGTAGAAGTCGGATCTTTTCATCGATTTCAAGATTTTCAAAATAGTATAATGTTTGGAATCTTAAGGATAGAAGCGACGTAGCTGTTCGATGTTCCAAGCGTTGCTGTAGACCTCGCCGTTCTCGTTCGCGAGCTTGTATGTGCCGGGGCGTTGCACCTCGGCGACGATGAAGGGTCCTTCCCACGGCGGAGTGAGCTTGTGGCGCCCTTTGTTATCCTGCCTTAGCCGTAGCACCAGATCGCCTACGCTGAAGGCTCAACCTCGGACGCGCCGAGCATGGTACTTGCGTAGGGATTGCAGGTATTTGGCCGAGTGCAGCAGGGCCACGTCCCGAGCTTCGTCGGCTTGGTCCAGCGCGTCTTCCCGAGACGTTTGATTGCCTAGTTCATCGTAGGCTTGGACCCTTGGGGCGCCGTACTCTAGGTCCGTAGGGAGGACGGCCTCTGCACCGTATACCATGAAGAAGGGCGTGAAGCCCGTGGCTCGACTTGGCGTAGTCCTTAGACTCCATATCACTGCCGGAAGCTCTGTCAGCCACCTCTTGCCGAATTTATTCAATCGGTTGAATATCCTTGGCTTAAGGCCTTGGAGAACCATGCCATTGGCGCGTTCTACCTAGCCGTTCGTTCTCGGGTGGGCGACGGCTGCCCAGTCCACTCGTATGTGGTACTCATCGCAGAAAGCCAGAAATTTCTTTCCGGTGAACTGCGTGCCGTTGTCCGTGATAATGGAGTTCGGGATGCCAAACCGGTGGACGATGTCGGTGAAGAACAACACTGCTTGAGCCGAGCTGATTTGGGCGATCGGCCGAGCCTCGATCCACTTGGAGAACTTGTCGATGGCGACAAGCAAGTGGGTGAAGCCCCCGGGCGCCTTCTGGAGGGGCCCGACAAGGTCTAGCCCCCAAACAGCGAACGGCCAAGTGAGCGGGATCGTCTGGAGGGCTTGAGCCGGCAAGTGAGTCTGCCGAGCGTAGTACTGGCACCCTTCGTAGGAGCGTACCACCTCAGTAGCATCGGCCACGGCGGTTGGCCAGTAGAAGCCTTGTCGAAAGGCGTTACCGACCAAGGTTCTCGGCGCTGCGTGGTGACCGCAGGCTCCGGCGTGTATCTCTTCGAGCAGGCGTTTGCCCTGACTGAAAGGAATACAGCGCTGAAGTACGCCAGAGGGACTCCGTCGGTAGAGGCTACCACCGATCATAGCGAAAGACTTGGCTTTGCGAGCCAGTCGTCGTGCTCTGGTCTTGTCCGGGGGCAAAATGCCTCGGACTAGCCAGCTGACCAGCGGCTCGCGCCAGTCTGGTTCGTCGTCGTCCATCTCGGCTTCAATCTCCATTGCCTCGGCTTCGTCGCCGTCCTCACCCATGATCTCGGGTGACTCCCCTTTGCCGGAAGGGTCGGCAGCCCCCGAGGGGCTTGCGTGGCTTGGGGGCGGTCCGGGTTCTCCCGGGGGTTCGGGGGTCATCTTCTTCCCCTCAGCCCCCGAGGGATCGGCATTGACCGAGGGCTTGTGGAGGTCATTGGCGAATACGCCCGTCGGGACCGTGGCCTTTTCGGATGCAATTTTTGCCAACTCATCGGCCTCCTCGTTGTACCGACGCGCAATGTGGTTGAGCTCGAGGCCGTCGAATTTTTCCTCGAGCAACCGCACCAGCTTGCAGTAGGCGGCCATTCTGGGGTTCTGGCACGTTGACTCCTTCATGACCTGATCCACGACGAGCTGGGAGTCGCCTCGGACCTCGAGGCGTCGGATCCCGAGCTCGATGGCGATGTGGAGACCGTTGACCAGAGCCTCGTATTCGGCCACGTTGTTAGAAGCCGTGAAGTATAGCCGTAGTAGGTACTTGAGCCGGACCCCGAGGGGTGAGATGAAGATGATGCCTGCGCCAGCACCAGTCTTCATCATCGACCCGTCGAAGTTCATGACCCAATATTCCTCTTGGGTCAGGAGTGGCGGTAGTTGTGTCTCGGTCCACTCTGCCACGAAGTCCGCAAGCACCTGGGACTTGATGGCTTTGCGTGGCGCGTAGGTGATGCCGTCACTCATGAGCTCGATGGCCCACTTGGCGATCCTCCCCGTCGTTTCCCGATTTTGGATCACCTCCCCGAGGGGGAAGGACGACACAACGGTCACGGGGTGGGATTCGAAGTAGTGCCGCAACTTGCGTCGGGCAAGGACGATCGCGTACACTAGCTTCTGGATCTGAGGGTAGCGTGTCTTGGTCTCGGACAAGACTTCACTGATGAAGTAGACCGGTCGCTGTACCGGTAAGGCGTGTCCTTCTTCTTGCCGCTCTATGACGATCGCTGCACTCACAACCTGGTTGGTAGCCACAACATATAGTAAGAAATTTTCCTCCTTCGTAGGAGGCACAAGAACCGGCGCTTTTGAAAGTAGAGTCTTAAGCCTTTCGAGGGCTTCCTGGGCCTCGGTGGTCCAAGTAAAGCGCTCGTTTTTCTTAAGCAACCGATACAAGGGAAGGCCCTTTTCGCCGAGCCTTGAGATGAATCGACTCAAGGCCGTGAGACACCCCATGAGCTTCTGCACGCCCTTCAGGTTTCGGATCGGACCCATCTTTGTGATGGCCGATATCTTTTCCGGGTTGGCTTCGATGCCACGCTCGGAAACAATGAACCCGAGGAGCATGCCCCGAGGGACCCCGAAAACGCACTTCTCGGGGTTTAGCTTTATGTTTTTCTTTTTAAGGCAGTCGAATGCCTTTTCTAGGTCGGCTACTAAGTCACTCGCCTTCCTAGATTTTATCACTATATCGTCTACGTAAGCCTCAACGGTTCGCCCGATGAGGTCCCCAAAAACTTTGAGCATGCAACGCTGGTAAGTTGCGCCCGCGTTTTTGAGGCCAAATGGCATGGTTACGTAACAATATGTGCCGAAAGGAGTGATGAAAGAGGTCGCTAATTCGTCGGACTCTTTCATTCGGATCTGATGGTAACCGGAATAAGCATCAAGAAAGCAAAGCCGCTCACAGCCAGCAGTAGAATCTACTATTTGGTCAATGCGAGGTAATGGAAATGGATACTTAGGACAAGCTTTATTTAAACTAGTGTAATCGACACACATTCTCCATTTTCCATTTTTCTTTTTAACCAAAACAGGATTTGCTAACCATTCTGGATGGAAGACCTCCTTGATGAATCCAGCCGCCAAAAGCTTCTGCACCTCCTCCCCGATGGCCCGGCGCTTCTCCTCGTCGAATCGGCGCAGGCGTTGTTTCACCGGCTTGGATCCGGCCTGGATGTCTAAGGAGTGCTCGGCGACCTCCCTCGGGATGCCTGGCATATCCGAGGGACTCCACGCAAACATGTCGGCGTGTTTGCGGAGGAAGTCGATGAGCACTGCCTCCTATTTTGGGTCGAGGGTGGCGCTGACCTTCAGCGCCCTGCCGTTGGGGGAGTTCGGGTCGAGGAGGACATCCTTCACCCCCTCAGCGGACTTAAAGGTGCCCGTGGCCTTCTTGGGGTCGGGGACCTCTTTTTCTAACCTGTCAAGGTCGGTCATGAGGGCCTCTGACTCCACCAACGCGCCGGCGTACTCGCAGCACTCGACGTCGCACTGGTACGCGTGCTGGTAGGAGGCGCTGATGGTAATCACCCCTTTTGGCCCGGGCATCTTGAGCTTGAGATAGGCGTAGTTCGGAACTGCCATGAACTTGGCGTAACATGGCCTCCCGAGGATGGCGTGGTAGGTGCCGTGGAATCCTACCACTTCAAATGTCAGGGGCTCCTTCCTGAAGTTGTCAGGAGTCCCGAAGTAGACGGGCAGATCGATCTGCCCGAGGGGTTGCACGCTCTTTCCGGGCACTATCCCGTGGAACGGGGACGTCGTGGCCCGGAGGAGCGAGCGACTGATCCCCATCAAGTCGAGGGTCTCAGCGTAGAGAATGTTGAGGCCACTGCCTCCGTCCATGAGGACTTTGGAGAGCCTCGTGTTGCCGACGACGGGGTCGACAACAAGTGGGTAGCGTCCCGGCGATGGGACGTAGTCCGGGTGGTCGTCACGGCTGAAGGTGATAGCGTCGTGGGACCAGTCAAGGAAGCATGGTGTCGCTGGTCTGACGGAGTAGACCTACCTGCGCTCGCGCTTTCGCTGCCGCGGCGTAGGGGCGGTCCCGGGCCCCCCGAAGATCATGAGGCATTTGTCGATGGGTGGGAACTCATCGTCCTTCCCGCCCTTATCCTCCTGATCCCTGGCGGGCTTCTTGCCAGCGTCGTCCTTGAACGGCTGCCGGCTGTAGTGCTTCTTGAGCATTACACACTGTGCGAGTGTGTGATGTACTAGACCCTGGTGATAAGGGCACGGCTTGCTGAGCATGTCGTCGAAGCCGCCTCGAGGGGGTCGTTCCCTCTTGGGTTCGGTGGCCGCCACGAGGGAGTCATCGCGGAGTGGGGCCTTTCCCTTCCCCTTCTTCTTCTTGTTGTTCGGTCCTCGGGAAGAGGTGCCCTCGGGGGCCTCCTCCTTCCGTTTGCCCTTGGGGTCGGAGAAGAGGGCTCCTACCGCCTCATCCTCTGAGGCGAAGCTGGTAGCGATCTTCATGAGCTCAGAGACACTGATGGGTGTCCGGCGTCTGAGCTCATGAACAAGCTCTTTGCAGGAGGTTCCTGCGGCAAACGCTCCGACGACGTCGGAGTCGGCGACCTGGGGCAGCTCGTTGTACTGTTTGGAGAAGCGCCGGACGTAGTCCCGGAGGGACTCGCCCGGCTTCTGCTTGCAGCTGCGGAGGTCCCAGGAGTTACCAGGGCGTACGTACGTGCCCTGGAAGTTTCCTACGAATATCTTGACCAGATCGCTCCAGTCGAAGATCTTTCGTGGGGGAAGGTGTTCCAGCCAAGCTCTTGTGGAGTCGGCGAGGAACAGGGGGAGGTTGCGGATGATGATGAGGTCATCCTGCGCGCCGCCAAGTTGGCACGCAAGACGGTAGTCCGCTAACCAGAGTTCGGGGTTAATTTCCCCCGAGTACTTGGCTATGTTGGCTGGTTGTCGGAATCGGGACGGGAACTTGGCTCTTTGGATGGCCTCGCTGAAGACGCGTGGTCCCGAGGGCTCTGGTGAGGGTTCACGATCCTCATCTGAGTCGTAGCGCCCGCCCCGATGGACGCTGTAGCCGCGCGCGGCTCCGTCAGTCTTTCGCCGACCGCGGGCTTGTAGAATGGCTCGGGCGTCGACACCCTTGCCAAGCCGTTGGTGGACTGGCGGAGCCCTTGGAGCCTCGGGTCGAACCGAGGCTTCGCGCTCGTGACGTGCTATGCCACCATGTTGGTGACTTTCGGCGCCACGGTGTCGCGACGCTGAACTTTTCGCTTGGAGGACGGCGGCATCCTCCAGGAGGTCTTTTAGCTGATTCCTGAGCTGTCGTGCCTCCTCGGAGGAGGGCTCAGGTACGCTCCGGAGTAGCATGGCTGCTTCCGCAAGCTTTCGGCTTGCCCGGGGGGCGACCCCCGGTGTCTCGGCCCCGTCGTCAGCAATGATTCGGGCCTGGACATCTCGGGCTCGACGCGGAGCTGCTCCTCCATCGGTTTGCCACTCGCCAAGCTCCAGCGTAGCTCGCAGCTGGGTGAGGCGCAAGCGATCCTCGTCCATCCGTGCCTCAAGCTCCCGGAGCTGTTCTAGCTCTGGGGTTTGAGGTGCGGAGCGAGAGGTTCCTGTCCCCTGATCCAGCGGCGGGGCTGACCGCGCGGGCTTCGGGGCCGCCGGACGGGGCGTGACTTGTTCGTGCTGGGGTTGCGACGGAGGGGGTATGTCGTCGTCGCCCCCCGAGTGGACATCCTCCACTCGCCCCTCATCAGGGTGCATCAAGTTGTAGCACTCCCGAGAGGGGTCGATGTAGGGCCTATGTGAGCTGGAGATGACGCTCGGTGCGTTCTCCCCCGAGTCGTTGGTGTGGACGGCGTTGTCCACATTTGCCCAGAATTCGTCATCATCGTCGCTGTAGCTGCGACGAGACGAGTTCTGGTCATAATGATTCCCCCCCTCCGAGTGTTGTCGAGGGGTGAGGGCGGCGGTGGTGTCTGTTTCCCCACCGCCGTGTGTCCTGGCACTTTCCCCAGGGGATGGCGGTGAGGATGCCACGTGGTCTCCCACGAGGCTGTCCTGGCGCTCGAGGCGCTGGACCGGAGTGTCCGACAATTCGTGCAATAATGCATGAACTGCACGAACGTGGGCGTCCATGGCGGTCTGGAGCCCAAAGAAGGATGACGGCGCCGTTCCCCTCTGCCGGTGAGGGCGGAGAGAGAAATCGGCTGGCGTCGCGTTTCCGCCCTCGCCCGTCCTTCGGGCGGTAAGCGGATGCGTGACCGCTGGTGCCGGGGATTCCGGGACCGCGGCCGGCGCAGTATTGGCTACCCCCGTTGGGGTTGCCTGGTGAGTCGCACCTCCCGCAGGCGGGAGGCTGGTTGGCGCCACTGCGCCTCCTCCTCCTGATCCGCTGAGAGCGGTGTGCCACGTTTCCCCATCCTTCGAGGCGGGCGGAAGCGTGGCAGAGGTCCTTTCTCCGGCTGTTTGCGGGGCCGGAGTCGGGACGACAGCGACACGGGGCCCGGTCGGGCGCAGGTTCATCTCGAGCCCTTGGCCAGTGGCCACGAACTCGAGAGTCCCGAACCGGAGTACCGTGCCAGCGGGAAGCGTGGTGGAGCTGGCTGCCATCCGAAACCTATGTCAACGCGCAAAAGGCCCCTACCTGGCGGGCCAACTGTCGGTGCTAGTTTTGGCGGGACTAACACCGGCTAGTAAATATGTGTTTTGCGGTTGGGGTTACGGATGGTGTGCAAGGGGAACACAGGGATTATACTGGTTCAGGCCGAGCAAGCCCTACGTCCAGTGGAGAGGAGGGTCGTGTTGCCTTGCACAGGGGTGCTTGTAGTAGGGGGTTACAAGCCAGGCAAGAGAGGGAAGAGCTCCCAGGTCTCTTGTGTGTGTCTAAGTGTTTACAAGTCGTTTGCTATGGGTACGTTTGTGTGGGTGAGAACTTAGAACTTCTCTGTTGTCTTTTTAAAGCTGGCCTCTGCTCTCCCTTTTATAGTCACAAGGGAGAGGCAGGGGTAGCTACGTATTTTACATTGAGGAGTTGCTGTTCTCTGTTTGACTATGCAGCTACTGCCTTTTCTCCGCGTCTCCGGGGCATGGCTGTCGTGGTTCGCACGTCCTTGGTGAGTTCCAAGCCGGCAGCAGTCGTCGGATTACGACGTGCCGTAGGGTCACACCTATCGGCTATCTTTCCGTACGATGTGACAAGAGGGTGAGTCACCTTAGGTCTCCCGAGGCTCGGGACTAGGAAGGCGTGATGGGATTGAGCGGGGGATATCTCCCCTGGTCGTATTTCCGGTCTTTGAACAGCTCTTCCCGAGGGTCAGGCGAGCCCGGATGGAAGGCGTGCTCGTCCTTTCGAGTGGACAGCGCAGTAGGCGCCTTTCCCGTTCTTGCGTAGCCCGTCGTCAGGCGCTTGGACTGTCACAGTCGGAGTTGATAGGTCCCGGCGGAAAACGGGGCGGCCCACCGTAGACCATACCGTGGAGGACAGGTGGTATGGGCGTCAGGGGCGTGCGAAGCACAGTCGCGTCGAGAGTCTGTCCTGTCGGGACAGTGCTTGTAAAGTGGTCAGAGAGAGTATGGCCGTCAGGAGCGTGCGAAGCACAGTCGCCTCGAGAATCTGTCCTGATGGGAGAGTGCTTGTAAAGTGGTCAGACAGAGTATGGCCGTCAGGAGCGTGCGAAGCACAGTCGCGTCGAGAGTCTGTCCTGACGGGAGAGTGCTTGTAAAGTGGTCAGAGAGATCTCTTGTGGTCCAAGATTGCTCCGCTGACATCACCTGCGCCTTGGATGCCTTTGCGAGATTGCGCTCGAGGGGGATAGGGAAGCTCGGGCGAATCGGAGACTTGGGGCGCCGAGGATGCCGCTCTCCCGTGCTCTCCCGAGCTCTCCCGAGGAGGCTCGGGCGAATCGGAGGTTTGGGCGCCGAGGATGCCGCTCTCCCGAGCTCTCCCGAGGAGGCTCGGGCGAATCGGAGACTTGGGCGCCGAGGACGCCGCTCTCCCGAGCACTCCCGAGGAGGCTCGGGCGAATCGGAGCCTTGGGCGCCGAGGAAGCCGCTCTCCCGAGCTCTCCCGAGGAGGCTCGGGTGAATCGGAGGTTTGGGCGCCGAGGACGCCGCTCTCCCGGAGACTTGGGCGCCGAGGAGGCCGCTCTGCCGAGCTCTCCCGAGGAGGCTCGGGCGAATCGGAGCCTTGGGCGCCGAGGAGGCCGCTCTCCCGAGCTCTCCCGAGGAGGCTCGGGCGAATCGGAGCCTTGGGCGCCGAGGAGGCCGCTCTCCCGAGGAGGCTCGGGCGAATCGGAGGTTTGGGCGCCGAGGATGCCGCTCTCCAATCGGAGGTTTGGGCGCCGAGGACGCCGCTCTCCCGAGCTTTCCCGAGGAGGCTCGGGCGAATCGGAGACTTGGGCGCCGAGGACGCCGCTCTCCCGAGCTCTCCCGAGGAGGCTCGGGCGAATCGGAGTTTTGGGCGCCGAGGAGGCCGCTCTCCGGAGCTCTCCCGAGGAGGCTCGGGCTGAATCGGAGACTTGGGCGCCGAGGAGGCCGCTCTTCCGAGCTCTCCCGAGGAGGCTCGGGCGAATCGGAGTTTTGGGCGCCGAGGACGCCGCTCTCCCGAGCTCTCCCGGGCTCTCCCGAGGAGGTTTGTCGTTAGTGGAATGATGTCGTGGGCCTCTGTAGACGCGGCCTTCGTGGGCTTCCACTGGCCTTACTTGGGCCAGGTCATGTTGGGAATGAGCGTTTTTGCATCGAAGTTGGGTACCTCTAACTTTGGTACCCGACAGAACGTATTATAAGTTGTAAAGTAGGAACATAACATGGTTATCTATAAATTCAATTTTAAACTCATATCTTATGAATTTGAGATAGAATTATATGTGAACTTCAAAAAATTATGGAATGTCAATTCCAAGCCAAGTAGCATTGTCCATTAAGGGCTTGTTTGGATGAGCTAGAGTCTAAAAATTAGATCAGATTAGCCGAGGTTAGTTAACTAGTTTGCAAACAACTAGTTTAAGGCCTGTCTTAAAAAAATGAGTACTCCGATTAGCTATTTTTTCAGATGAGATAGAGCTAATATAGGCTAATTTTAGGTGGCTAGTGATTAGAGCTATAGGATCCAAATAGAGCCTAATTAAGTAGATTCTAGTTCCTCGTAAACGAAGGGATCGAAACAGCCGATGCTGCTACTATTAGCCATCAAATTAATTACTACTCCCTTGATTCTAAATTATATATAAGAACTCCAAGTTTAACCACTTGTCTTACTTAAAAAAATTATATAAAATTTTATTTCTTTGTTGTGGCTTGTTTTATTAATGAATGTTTTTCAAAAATGATTTAAATTTGATTGTATTTGTATATTTTTAAATAAGACAAGTAGTTAAAGTTGAGGTATGATTCGGAATAGAGAGAGTAGAATTCACTCGACACCAAACCTTTTGCTTAGGCATCTTCACGTCGGGTCTGCACCCGCCCTATCCCTTCTTTCCGTGTACGTTTAGTTTCCTAATCCAACACAGCGCACGTGAGCCGAGCCGCGGCATGCGTCCAAATCGCTCAGAATGTGCGAGGTTTTCCCAGGCAGCACCGTTGGATTGTTTTGGGTGAACACGTGGAAAGAATGGAGTCATGTATGCACGGCCGCATGCTGCATCCAGTTTGCATGCAATTTTTTTTTCCCTTATTTCCACGCCGGGTTCAGCTGCACCCGCCCCGTGCGACCCGGAGCGGTATCTATATTTCGGCGCCATGTATTAATCAAATCAATTAACCCTCTGCTACTCGCGATTAGATAACTAGAATTTACACCCGTCTCCTTTTCGCTCGTTTTCACGGGTTCAGCTGAACCCGCCGTTTAGGCGTGTAGCTCCACACACTAATATCTTCACGTCGGGTTTATTTAGCTGAACCCGCCCTGCCGCTCGATCGACCATCATCACGTCGGGTTAAGCTCATGCATGATGAGCATGTCCAGAGTACGTACAACATATATAAAACTTGTGGAATGAAGGGTATAAGGATATAGAATTCAAATGACTTTCCAAATAATAATTTGAAAAGTACGCGGCGAGCACCAGGCCGTTGAGCGAGCTCTCGGCCGTGCCTATTTCGTTCCCGTCACTACTGGATTCTGGTTGGCCTAAAAACCCTCGGCAAAGGTTTTGCCGAGGGCCGTCCTCGGCAAAGAGCCCTCGGGAAATTTTTGGTCGGCGAAGAGGGTCTTTGCCGAGGGCTATTTATCGGGCACTCGGCAAAACCTTTGCGAAAGGCCTCGCCTCGGCCCTCGGCAAAGAATTTTTAATTTTTTTAAAAAACAGTCTTTGCCGAGGGCCCTAGTTGAAGCCCTCGGCAAAGAAATTTATTTTTTTAAAAAAAAATCTTTGCCAAATTTTTTTTTCAAAAAGTCTTTGCTGAGGGCCACCAACCATGGCCCTCGGCAAAGAAATTTTGCAGAATTTTTTTGAAAAAATAAAAGGCTATTTAGTTGCAATTTAATACAAAAGTAACATCATTGTGTAGATTTCTCATACAAATAGATTCATTCATAAAGTACGAAAAATTCAACATTTATGCCTCCTGTACTTATGATTCAATTAGGAAGGCTTAACAGTTACACGAGCAAGGTTTGTCACACATTACCAGACATATTATGTCTAAGACAGAAGTAAGATGGAATCAATTTAACTGTAACAAGCATAGAAGCAAGTTGCTGGATGCTGATGTAAAGAAAAAATTCAGAGGGAGAACTAACCAGCCTGTACGATGTAACCTTACACAACTATAGGGTAAAGTTCAACTGCTCAACTAAAAATGATCTGATCTCACAACTTTAGCTAGCAGAACTCACAATATTAATATTTTAAAAGAGTATATATCAATATTTACTGAAATACCATACTGAAATTTGGTAACTGAAAACACATTGAAACATAAACTGCAATACCATACTGAAATTAACTGAAACTTGCTAACTGAAATCACATAATTCAGTTTACAGCAGCAAAAAACATTTCACAATAGGGCGATAATTTCAGAACTGAAACTACACCATTCAAAAATACAGGTCTGCTCTACTGAATAATTTCACTGTACGCTGGGCAATCTTACCATGTGCCTTTAAGCCTCATCAAGCATGTCAGACGGTATCTCTATTTGTTTTTTTTCTCAGCAATGCTTGAAGTGTTAACAGACATTTTGATTAATGGTTGGGACTGCACATCAGCAAAGAGACATATATATCAGAAACTATCATCTACAAGCACTGAATATATACTCTGAAAAAAATAAAGAAACCATCAAGCATAAGTGTATATAGTGCTGAACTAATGACATTCTCCATGTTGTTGTGATGTGAGTGAATGTGGAGCATCAGAACAGATCAAAGAAAACTCATGTGTTTGAAATAATATGGGCCAAGCATCAATATTTTGACAGACTAAACTCTTATTTGAAATACTTGGGCTAAATAATTACAGCAGAAACTAAAAACTATAATTAGAAAGAAGCATCAATTCGTCATTTGCATTGTTGTACATAGTGAAAAACTATAATTAGAAAGAACCATAATATCCAGAACCAAAACATCATCGATAATTTGTTGTACCAATCTACGTGATATAAGAAAAGGAAGACAACTACTTCAGTGTAAGAGTAAACCAATGACACATTTCAGCTCAAGTGAAACTTTTAATTTACAAGACAATAATCATTATCGTTCAATCCCAACTGGAAACACGCCTAATAATTTCCAGAGTTCACAAAATAGACATATATGCATAAGGAGAAACATTTACCTACACCTCAATAATTTCCATTTATACCAAACATACTTCAGATAACTTACAATGATACTTGAGCTGAGCAGATATAATTCAAACAAGATAGACCAATATCTAGACACACTACTAATCTCTAACCATGCTACTGGTTCAGGAACCATACAAGATACAATCTCTCAGCTAAAGAAGAGACGTACCTTAAGCTTACTGGCTTTGACTTGATGAAAAATTGATGTTTTCCTGTTTCTAGTTCCTACAGCAAGGATTGACAGCTTGTCAATACTCAATAGACAGAAGTACATCAAAAAATAGAAAATAATAAGTTCATACTTATCTGAATTATTTTAGCCACCTCGCATCCATCAGACCAAATCAGAAGCTGCTATTGTAATCAGCATATTAGCATTACAGACTATACAAACTGGCATTGATATTGTAAAGGATTATTGTTTTGTTTTCTGTAGGTCAAGAGCCAACTGATTAGAGTAGTAATACATCTACAGATCTTAACAGAGGTAATGATCACTGCAACATCAACTAGCTACCTTATGAAGATGGTACAGATGGATTGGAAGGTTGGTTGGGTGCCCACTTCTGTTTGCAGACAGACCTGGAAGCAGGACACCACACAATCAGAGAATAGTATATGAACAATGCAGGTAAGGCAATAGGAGTAGATTGTAGTGTAACAAAATTAACAGAGGTAAAGCAATGCTGGAACTTGGAGGACCAGTACCTCATCTCTCTGTTATGAAACTACTAATAAATCATGGAATAGTAAGACTATACATTACGAGGAGATCGTGGGGAGGTCGTAGGGTGCTGCAGCACTGTGGCTGGCCACGGCCGGCCATGGCGCAGCTGCAGCCTACCCGCGGCAGGCCACATCTAGCCAGAGGGCGGCCACGGCCGGCCAGCCACGGCAGCAGCCTGGCCCCAGCACGGGCGCGGCCGGCCTCCGGGCACGGCGCGACCGGCCACGGCCGCAACAGCACGGCATACGTCGGCCAGACGTGGCCACGGCCACGACGCGGCCGGCCACCATGGAGAGGGCAGGGCGCGCGGCCGGCGCACGCCTTCTCCTCCTCTCCTTCTCCTTCTCCTCCTCCTCTTCTCCCCTGCTCCTCCTCTCTTCTCCTCCTCTCTGCAGGGGCCGCCGGCAGGGGCGCGGGCGGCCGGGGGCGGAGGACGACCGGCGGGGCGTGGACGGGCCGGGAAGGCCGGCGCGGGGCGGGGCCACGACGGCAGGCGGCAGGGCCGGGGAGGCCGGCGCAGGCGTGTTGGCGCGGCGCGACCGGGCAGCGCGGGGAGCGGCGGGCCGCGGCGGCGGAACGGGACAGGGCTGGGAGGGGCGGCGCGGGACGGGGACGGGAGGGGCTGGCCGCGGCGGCGGGGCGCGGCGGCGGCGCGGGAGTGCGGGCTGGGGCGCGGGCAGGGGCAGAAAGGCTAGGGTTCCAGTTTTGGCCTATTTGCAAGTTTTTGTAAATATTCTTTGCCGAGGGATGGCCCTTGGCAAAGACTTTTTTTATTTTTTTGTTTTTTAAACCCAGTTTTTTGTCCTATAATACATTATTTAAAACTCAATTTTAAAATTTGGGCTAATTTTAACTTATTTTGATATATTTTCTTAATTTATTTTATTTCATTGATTTTTTTGAATATTTTAAATTTGAACTGCATGTGCATGGAATAATGTAATTTAGTGCTTCCAAAAATGTTATTCATGGTATTTAGCGCATGTGGAGTCCGTATCCATGAACTCATATTAAATTTCGAGCATTTTATTCACGTAACATGACGAGAAACATGTCGGAAAAGTGTTTTAAAATTATATAAAATCTAAACGAAGTCCGAAAATCACGAAACTTGTCGAGGTGTCATGTTATCGCATGTGTAGGTTGTGGTAAAAATTTGAGAAGGTTTCGAACAAGTTGTTACGTCCGATGTCTGAAAGCCAGACATCTCCACATCTAATGTCTTGTTATCACATATGGAGATGTCTGGGTTTTAGACATCTGACGTCACAACTTACTCGAAATCTTATCAATTTTTTTTACCATAGCCTATACATGCGATAGCATGAAACCTCGACAAATTTCGTAATTTTCAGACTTCGTATGGATTTTATATAATTTAAAAACACTTTTTCGATAAGTTGCTCGTCATGTTACGTGAACAAGATGCCCAAAATTTGATGCGAGTTCGTTGATAAGGACTCAACATACACCAAATACCATGAATAACAATTTCCAAATCACTAAATTGCATTATTCCATGCATCTACACTTCAAATTTGAAATATTCGAAAAAAATCAACGAAACAAAATAAATAAAGGAAATATATCAAAATAAGTCAAAATTGATCCAAATTTTAAAATTGAGTTTTAAATGATGTATTAGAGGTCAAAAAAAATTGGGTTCAATAAAAACCAAAAAAAAATTCTTTGCCAGATCTTTGCCGAGAGCCTAGGATAAGGCCCTCGGCAAAGAAATTAAAAAAAATAAAAAATTTCTTTGCTGAGGGCCTAGTCCTAGGCCCTCGGCAAAGAAATTAAAAATAAAAAAATAAAAAATTCTTTGCCGAGGGCCGAACGGCAGGCCCTTGGCAAAGACTGCTGCCGTGACCCGTCCCGCAAGATTTGCCGAGGGCCTGGCCCTCGGCAAAGATGGATTTTGCCGAGGGTCGATTATTTGCCGGCCCTCGGCCAAGGCCTCTTTGCCGAGGGCCTGTCCTTGTCGAGGGCTATTTGGTCTAGCCCTCGGCAAAGAGAGCCTTTGCCGAGCACCCGAGATTTAGCCCTCGGCAAAGTCTCAGGCCCTCGACAAAGACCCTGTTTCTAGTAGTGCGTCAATCCTGTGGAATTCGTGGAATCCCGTGAACCCGGCGATGTACGCGGCGACTGGAGCCAGGTCCGGCACGCCGCCGCCGCCGATGTGGTCGAACCGGTTGAGCCCGTAGTAATTTTTTTGAATAAGGATTTTTTTTAATGAATAAGATAAGTAGTTAAAAAAAAATCGAACGTCTTATAATTTGTTCAGGCATCTTCACGTCGGGTTGAGCTACACCTGCCCCGTTCCGGCCGGAGCGGCATATACATGTTTCGGCACCATGTATTAATCAAATCAATTAACCTCTGCTACTTGCGATTAGATTAGTAGAATTTACACCCGGCGCCTTTTAGCTCGTCTTCACGTCGATCCGGTTCAGCTGAACCCGCCGTGTTTAGCTCCATACACTACTGCCTTCACGTCGGGTTCAGCTGAACCCGCCCTTCCGCAGTTCCGCTCGACCATCGTCACGTAGGGTTAAGCTCCACCCGTCCTGTGACACACATGCATGCATATATAGCTCACCTCGATCACAGCCTCGTCTTTACCACCAAAGCTCGTACCTCAAGTCCTCAATCGCCTCCATCTTTCAGTAGTGTTCAACTGTCCATTTTCATTCTCGCACCCACAAACCACAAACAATGGCGTGGTTCCCGGCTAATCTGATCCGTCTGATCACCGCCGCCAGCCACGACGCGTCCAAGCTGCCGGCCGCCGCTGGTGTGCGGCGGCGTCTTCCTCATCGCGTCAGCGCTCGCGCTCATCATCTCCAAGAGCCCTGACGCTGTCCTCGTCACCTGGCATGGCCGTGCCGCCGCGTACACCTACTACGCCGTCCTTGTCAGCACGGCGGCGCTCGGCGTCGCGGAGGCCTTGTTCGGGCTGTTTGCCGACCTGGAACGCTGGAAGCTCACCGCCAATAAGGTGCCGCTGTCCGTTTCGCTGATGGCTCTCGCCGTTGTGCTGGCTCCTTGGGCCGGACTGAGGCATTAATTAAGGTTCCTGTGTTCCGTCCTGCTGTAGCGATTCTGGCCTGGCCCTGTCTGGTACGAGTTCCGATTCTGAGCCTGGCCTGCACACCCGATGGGCCGGCCATAATTCGACCGTGGTTGCTTTGTTTTAAGTTGTTTTATCATTATTATTATTATATCTCATGAAAAGTTGTCTGTACGTGAAGATGGCCTGTTGCTTCGTGGTGTATAGTGGTCTGTATGCACTTTGAGTCGTAAAACGAATTACCTGTAAAACGACGCATATGTATGTGTGACTGCGTGGTGGCCATGTACTCGTGTGAGCATCGTCTGTATCGATTTTGCTCATCTTCAGTGTACTCTCTCTCTTGGATTAAAAAATTGTATGGTCTGTATGTGAACACTCGGATTGAAATTTGTTGTGTTTGTCAAAATATTCCTGGGCTCGGCAAAAGCTCAAGCGGGAACCGCTCGTTAGAGTTAGGTTCTGAATTTCTTATTTAGATTAACAATATAAGATTTATATTTTCAGATTCACTAGAGAAATATTTTTTTTATAATATATACTCCCTCTGTCCCAAAATAAATGCACGTCTCGCTTCCAGAGAAGTCATATATATATATATATATAGTGCATTTTCTATACTCCTGGGAGTAGTTACTCCTATCTTTAAAAAAATCACCTTGCGTATGTGTTTATACTTGTTTATCACTTGAGTATGTTTACATACTCATATTAAGATGCTTCAAATCTTCCTATGCGAAAAAATTTGAAGGGAACCCATACTTTTTAATATATTACGAAAATGCCACTTACTGTAGTATATAAAATAAGTATGACTATATACTCGGTGTATGTATGCATACTTCATAAATATACTAACATAGATGGTCTAGTATGATCATATACTTCATGTACATACACTTCATTTGGTCATATATGCCCTAAATCTGAAGATACAAGCATAGGAGTAACTACTCCCTGGAAGTAAGAAATAATTTCCCTATATATATATATATATAAGATGCATATCATTGGATTGTGTATAGTATATAATTTCATAATATACTTACTTGGAGAAACTATTTTATATATTTTCAGTCAAATTTAAAGAAGTTTGACTCCTCGTAAACTGAGATGTGTATTTATTTTAGGACAGAGGGAGTAGTTTACATATACATATATTCCGAAACTCCATCACTTTTGAAAAATTGATGTTAAAGTTTAAAGTATCTAACTTAAGACAAATCTTATACGGCATATAAAAAACAAAGGGAGTAATATTCGAGAGTGTCCTCTAACGAACAATAATTCTACATGGTATTTGATCCATTCACTGTGACGCAATGGCCTTGCAACCCTCTATATTTATTGGAGGCCAACTAAGCTTGTATACATATTTTTTAGAGATATTAGATATAAATAAATTTAGGAAGAATGTTGAATCTAATACAATATATAAATTTAGGAAGAATGTTGAATCTAAATTTAGGATATTATATATAAATTTATTGACCGATTCACTGTGACACTTATTTTAGCTTTTTTTTTACTATAGAACACTGTTTTTCTCTCACACTTACACCAAATCAATATAAGTCAAAATCAACCCTTATTTTAAGCTTCAGCGAATAGAACCACAGTTTGCTTATGGATATCAAAAGTGACCACCATTTGCTTATGGACATGCTAAAAGAAACGATTTGCTGAAAGACACTCTGATTCTTGAAAATTTTGCTAGTGGACACAATGCCCGGTAAGAATACTTTTACAAGATAGATATAAAATCATATAAGTGCCCAAAAATTATACCATAAAATCTTATAGACTTTAGATGACGAGAACTGCATGGTAAAAATATTTGAAAAAATTGTTTTGCATAAAAAATGACTATTTTACCCCTCTTCATGAATAAACAAAGTTAATCATTGTTAATTTGTTCATATATTTGTGGGAAACTAAAAATATTGAAAAAAATCATAGGATGTGTATAACACCAAATCATTACTATGCTAAAAACATCAGCTAAAAAGAATAAATTTTAATATATTAATTAACCTTGGCCAGGGATAAATCTATAATTCAATCATGTTACATATACCACTCTAAACTTTATCGTTTTGAGCTGATATTTTTAGTCTAGTCATGATTCGATGATATACACATCCTGTGATTTTTCCAAGATTTTTAATGCCCTAAAAAATATGTGAACAAATTAACATTAGTTAACATTTTTTATTTATGAAGATGGGTGAAATGGTCATTTTAATTGCAGAAAATATTTTAAAATATTTTTACTACGTAGTTCTCATTGTGTAGAGTCTAGAAAGTTTTATAGTACAATTTTTGGACACTTATACGATTTTATATCTATTTTATAAAAGTATTCTTACCGGGCACTGTGTCCACCAGCCAAATTTTTAAGAATCAGAGTGTCTTTTAGCAAATCGCCCCTTTTGGCATGTCCACGAGCAAATGTTGGTCACTTTGGATGTCCAGGAGCCAATTCTCCCTATTTTAAATTAGTGATTATAATAGTAAGATTAGTGTCGGTACATATTTATTAGGTTGTAATTAGTTGTTATTATTTTTAAATAATAGATGTAATTAGTCAAGTATTCTCATCCAATGCAATCTCATTCATCCAATCAAACAGAAAAATGACTCATCACATCCAACCAAACAGGCAACATGAATATCTATATCCTGAAACCCATGGATGACCGTATCCCATTCATCCTTGTCCTCAAACTAAACATCCTTATCCTTATATTAGCAACATCCTTATCCTTTATTAGCACATGTGTTACTGTAGCACAAATGTAACATCCCAGCCTAGTGCTTACTAAGTGTTAACACCAAATTTTGGGCTGGGAGCCGATAGCCGATACCGAAGGAAGATAGCCGATACCGAAGGAAGATAACCGATCTCGGAAACAGATTCCGTCCAGCAGAAGGAAGGAGAATAGCCGATTGAACGGTAAATCGGTTATCGGGCGAAGGTGACAGGAGGCGTGCAGCGTTGGTATTGGTGACGTCATCCAGAGTCCGCACTGCCAAGATGCGATCACGATCGGAGTCCGTTATGAAAGAGAAGATGTGACTCCAAGTTACCTTAGATATAGGATAGTTTGTTAGTTTCCTTATCTATTGATGAGTTGTAATTCGATTAGGACTCTAGCTACGCTCAGGGTATAAATATAAGCCCTCAGCCATTGTACAACAACAACATCAATACAACACAACTTTCGGCTCTGGCCACCAAATCCTAGAGTCAGTCGAGTCCGGCGAGTTACTTCATCCAGGCTGGGTGTCATCCGGTGGACGCAGGCTTGTTTGTAAGTATCGTCAACCCCCTGTTAAACCATGTCTTTTTAGCGTCATCCGGTGTACGTGGAAGCATGGCGGACCAGGGTCCTTGCTAAGCTCTGTTTCTTTGGCGTCATCCGGTGGACGTGGGAAGCACAGTGAGTCAAGGATGATTCACGCTGGTTTACCCGATCAATCTGTGTTAACCATCATCCGGTGGACGAGATGCAGATTAGGACGGTTTTCACGCGCGGATTAGTTATCGATTCGTGTTTGTTTGCTTGATTAATCTATTAGTTAACGTCATCCGGTGGACAGGCTATAGATTGAGACAGTTTTGCATGCATGGATTAGTTATCGGCTCTAGTTAAATTTGGCTGTTTAGCTGGATTCACTAAGTTACCGATGTTGCTTATGTTTATTGTTTATTATTTAAAGCAATCATCAATTTGCCCGTCTTGATCCATATGCGTCGGCTTATATCTAATAGATCTATATGTTCAACGAATTATGTTTGCCATTGTTTTATATTGATAATATAGAATGCTTTGCACCAGCCGGTTGTATTTTGGATCTAGATTAGATACGGGTCGCACTCAAGTATAAAATAAACATTGTCTAGATTCAAAGGTTAACGGATTTAAGTTGCAACTTCATCATGACTGCCTCGATCCGCTCAATCTCCACTGTTGCAAGATTGTGATTTAGATCTATTAGCCGGAGAGTTGAAACATTGTCTACTTTATAGGCTTGTATGTTGCCCGTATACACTGAATCGGCTAAAGTAGCCGATTTCATCTTATTTTACATTGAGACATCTTATGATCATGTTAGCTTGCTGTGACTACATCTTTTATAGTATACTTCCGTCTAATGCAAGTATATGTCATTGAATTCATGTCTGAATCGGTTAACTTGAGTTATAATGCATGTTTCGCTACAATCGGTTCATAATGTGACGGAATCGGCTTTCTAGTCGATCTCCCATTGCATCGGCTCTTCGAGCCATACAGTTGGAACTATCTGGACTTACCAGTTGGTTCCGCCTTGTATTACTGATTACGTCTTGTTTTCTTGTCAATTGCAGGTCAAATTGACTGGCACGCTTGGGTATTACTGACACTCTCAGACCTGGTTCGAAGCTACCTGGATCTACGAGAGCTTTACTGCCTCAAGGGTCGTTTCCGGCTTCGCTGGTGTGTTGGGCTTAGGGAACCACTTTTTGCGCCAACACACTTTTTGGCACGCCCGGTGGGACCATTCACTGAAGACCATGGCAAAAGGAAAGGCTGCTGCGGACGGCCCCTCCAGGGATGACGGTGTCCTCAGGGTCAGGGTCGAAGATCTCAGTGAGGAGGACGCGGCAGTGCTGAACAAGATTGTTGAGGAATTCGCTGATGCCTGCCTGCTTTCATTCAGCAAGCAGCGTGATGGCTCTATAGTGAAGAAAAATGCATTCCCGAGATGGATCATGGACGGCCATTCTGATAAATCTGAAGAGGAGTGCAAGGCCGACCTCAAGCAGATGCTGGAAGAAGCGACCTGGGAGGCCGCCTATTCAGCAGTCGGCCATCACCATAAATCCTTCCTGCAGACATTCTATAACATCATGAAGACTGTTCTCAAACGGCAGGATTGGGAGTCTCTGGGTCCGGTTTACTTCAACATACCCGCAGAGGATGCAGATCCAAAAGCAGCGGCAAGGACCTCCAATTCCTCACCGCAACAGCCGAGCCAGTCGAAAACGCCAGGGCAGGGTGCCACTGCGGCCGGTTCGGCTCAAAAAATAGCAGCTTCTCCCAGATTATACAAAGATCATACTCCGGAGGAGCTCGCCGCTTTCATGCAGGCCACTGGACAGTCGGTGAACTCGATGAACTCGTCAGCGGTGAACCTGATAGCTGGAAATACGCCGGCGGCAGACGAGGCCAACCCAACTCTTGGATACCATGAGGGGATCACATATCAAGACCTTCAGGCAGCGCCGCATCTGGGGTACGCCCAGACACCCAACAATCAGCTGCTGGAGCAGATGAGTGCCATGCTCCGTGATACGTGCGGTTTACAGCCGAAGACCGGGACTGGAATCAAGTACAGGCGCCCTTACCCCGAGTGGTACGACCGAGTGACATTGCCGCCCAGGTATCGCTTACCCGACTTCTCCAAGTTCAGTGGGCAGGACGACATCACCACCATGGAACACATCAGCCGTTACCTGACCCAGCTCGGCGAAGCTTCGTATGAGGTAGCTCACAGGGTCCGGCTCTTTCCGCTATCACTGACAGGGCCAGCGTTTAGCTGGTTTGCATCTATGGAGCCTGGCTCGATTCAAGGCTGGGAAGATCTGGAGACTAAATTCCATAATTACTTCTTCTCTGGCACTGGGGAGAAAGACATCACAGATCTCACCAACATACGCCAAAAGCCGAATGAACTTGGATCGGCTTTCATCAAGCGGTTCAGGGAGACCAGGAACATGTGTTACTCTTTGAACCTGAACGACAAGCAGCTCGCCAAGATAGTGGTCAGTGGGTTGCTACCACACGTCCAAGAGAAGCTTGTGGGCACCAACTTCAACAGCATCAGCGAAGTGATGCAGAGGGTGGCCGCATTAGAACAGCTGGCCCAGAGTTTCAAGAAGGAATCAAAATACAAGCAGGCCTACGTCTGTGATTCTGACTTAGAGGATGAAGAGAATGAAGAAGTGGCTGCTGTTGAGCTCAAATGGGGGACAAAGCCCATGGCCGTACCGAAGGGTTGGAGCGCGGAAGATCAATACGACTTTGACACGCGCAAGCTGGACAAGCTCTTCGACCTGTTAGTCAGTGCAGGCCACATCACCTTCCCAGCTGATTACGTCAAGCCATCTCCTGAAGATTTGCAGGGAAAACCGTTCTGCCAGTACCACGGCCTCACCTCACACTCTACAAACAACTGCCGCAATTTCAAAGCAGCAATCCAGAATGCTATTAGGCGCGGTTTGTTGAAATTTGAGGCTCCTCCCAAGGGGAAGATGAAGATCGACAAATTCCCATTCCCGAAAGGGCAGAACATGGTCCAGATCGCGAATCCTCTGACTAAAGTAAAGGTATTAACCTCCGAACGGGCCAAGAAGAACTCCTCAGTTGATACCGATGCACAAATCACAGCTGAGGAGCTGGCGCTAATCAAAGGAAGGAGGGAGCAGAATCAGAGGCAGCCGAAGCAAGGAGAATCCAGCGGCACCAAGAGCAGGAGGCCCACGCACCAGCATCCTTCTGAACAAGTGGCGGCGACAGAAAGAGAAAGATCATCAGAGGTGGCTGCAGCGCGAAGAGGAGGAGTACCGCAGGTGGCTCCGCGAAGAAGAAGAGGCGCGCTATCACGAAGAAATGGCCCGCCACCGGGGAGGTGAGGAGGGTCATTGGCAATGCCCATTCTTCCGACACTGCTGGAATGAAGGCTTGAGACTGCCAATGCTGCGCAACTGCCCAGAATGCAGCGATCAGTACCGAGAGTACAGGTAGTCTCAGGTCAACCGCCGGTCTGTGCATCAGAGGCTGGGGAGCCCCCACAGCCCGCGAGATCGGCGTGAAAAAAGGGACTCGCGCGATCGGCTTGATGAAGCGGCAGTTGAACGCCGACAGCCGGTTTGGCAAGAGAATCACTGGTGCCCGGGGGATCTAACTAGGAGCCAAAGGCACCGGGTGCAGCGGCTCAGAAACAGAGAGCTCCAAGCTGAGGGGCGTGCCAAACAGGTGTGGCGTGAGAAGCCTCCACAAAATAATGGAAAGACTGTAACCGATGCACAGATGGTGTTCGTGCTGCCTGCAGAGTTCAGAGCCAAGAAGTATGATACCGAGTCCGACTCAGACGATTCGGGATCAGAAGACGGAGTGGCCAAGTTAGTGCTCGCACAGCAAGCTACTTTTGATAAGCCAGCCAAGAATCGACATCTGAAGGCCCTCTATCTCAAAGGTTATGTCGACGGCATGCCCATGACGAAGATGTTGGTGGACGGTGGTGCCACTGTGAATCTCATGCCCTACACTACATTTCGCAAGCTAAGCAAGGGTCCCGATGATCTAATAGAAACTGATCTGATGCTCAAGGATTTCGGGGGCAATTCTTTCAACACTCGGGGGGCAATCAACGTCGAGCTAACAGTGGAGAAAAAGACACTGCTTACCACCTTTTTCGTGATCGACAGTAAAGGTGCCTACAGCTTGCTACTCGGACGCGACTGGATTCACGCCAACTGCTGCATACCATCGACCATGCATCAGTGCCTCATTCAGTGGCATGGCGATGAGGTCGAAGTGGTCCCGGCCAATGACTCGGTCAGCGTGGCGACGGCAGATGCCACATACTGGGAAGCTGGGGATCATGACTGTTTCTCTGGCAAGGCTTGGGAAGGAGGCTCCATCAAGGTCAGCGATGAGAGTCAACAGCCGATCAGGGCAATCGGCTCTGAGTCTTTTTATTAAATGGAGAATCCGATCGACGGCACAGAGGGTAAGTTGGGGCAAGGATTCACGTTGGCCGACAAGCTCGAAGAAGTGGATGTTGGACCCAGCGACAGACCAAGGCCGACGTTTATTGCCACCAATTTAGACCCGGAGTTCAGGCAGGAGCTGATTCAACTGTTGAAGGAGTACAAAGATTGTTTCACCTGGGAATATTGTGAGATGCCTGGATTGGACAAATCTATTGTTGAGCACAGGCTACCTATCTAGCCAGGGTTTCGGCCACACAAGCAGCCTCCACGTCGTTTTAGAGAGGATGCTCTACCCGACATTAAGGCCGAAATCACGAGGCTGTTAGAAGCCAAGTTCATTCGAGCTTGCCGATATGCCGAGTGGATATCGAACATCGTCCCCGTGTATAAGAAAAATGGTAAATTGCGAGTCTGTATTGACTTCAGGGATTTAAATAGAGCTACACCGATAGATGGCTACCCTATGCCAGTAGCCGATATGTTGGTAGACTCGGCTGCTAGGCACCAAGTTATTAGCTTCATGGATGGCAATATTGGTTATAATCAAATTTTTATGGCTGATAAAGACATCCCGAAGACCGCCTTCAGGTGCCCTGGTGCGCTTGGTTTGTTTGAATGGGTGGTCATGACGTTTGGTTTGAAGAATGCCGGTGCAACCTATCAGAGAGCTATGAATTATATATTTCACAAGTTGATCGGCAAAGTCGTTGAAATTTATATAGATGATGTGGTGGTGAAATCCAAGAGCAATAAAGATCACCTGGCCGATTTGAGGACCACTTTGGAGTGCACAAGGCGACATGGTCTGAAGATGAATCCTAACAAGTGTGCGTTTGGCGTGTCAGCTGGCGAATTTCTGGGATTCATGGTCCACCGCAAAGGGATAGAGATCGGCAGCAAGAGTAGGAAGGCGATCGATGAACTCGTACCTCCAACCAACAAGAAGGAATTGCAGTATTTACTTGGTAAGGTTAACTTTATCAGAAGGTTCATTGCTAACTTATCAGAGAAGGTGCTGCCGTTCTCACCATTGTTGAAGCTCAAAAATGATCAAGAGTTCAAATGGGGTGACGTGCAACAGAAGGCTTTTGACGAAATTAGAGAATACATGAAGACTTCCCTGTCTTAGTACCGCCACGGACAGGGAAGCCTTTTAAGTTGTACGTGACGGCCGAAAGCCATACCATTGGATCGGCCCTTTTTCAAGAGTTTGAAGGGAAAGAGAGAACAGTCTTCTACCTGAGCAGGCGGCTCCTTGACCCTGAGACATGATACACACCGACCGAGAAGTTGTGCTTGTGCCTATTCTACTCATGCACCAAGTTGAGACACTACTTGCTTGCCTCAGAATGTGTGGTGGTGTCCAAGGAGGATGTCATCAAGCACGTGCTTTCGATGCCTATTTTAAATGGTCGGATAGGCAAATAGATCCTGGCGCTTTTAGAGTTTGACTTGAAGTTCGAATCGGCTAAGGCGGTCAAAGGTCAGGCGATAGCCGATTTCATTACACAGCATCACGGAGGATCGGTTAATGTAGCGGATATAGCGCCATGGACTATGTTTTTCGACGGTCTTCGTGCAAGCAAGGTGGTGGCGCCGGAGTAGTGCTCATCTCACCGCGGGGTGTGCGTTTTGAGTATGCTTTCCAGATAGGGCCGATTGCCACAAACAATCAGGCTGAATATGAAGCCGCATGGAAAGGTTTTCAGCTTCTGCATGAAGCAAAAGCCGATGCAGTTGAAGTATTTGGCGATTCACAACTAGTCATCAACCAATTGCTCGGCTTGTATGAATGTAAAGACGAGATACTCAGAGGCTACTATGATCAGTGCCAGGCTCTCATCAAGAAGTTCATGACGGTATCTCTCTGTTACATCCCCAGGGCCCAGAACCAGGAAGCTAATCGGCTGGCGCAGAACGCGTCAGGTTATCGGCCGATGCAGGAGATTTATAATAACGAGCAATCAGCTGATGACTGGAGGGGCGAGATAGCAGGTTACCTGGCAAATCCTTCACAACGGGTCAGCAGAAAGCTAAGGTACAAAACCACCAAGTACGTGTTGTTTCAATGGTCAGTTGTATTACAAGACTATTGAAGGAGTGCTGCTTAAATGCCTGGGGGCAGAGGAATCAGTAAAGCTGATGAGCGAAGTACATGATGGAGTCTGCGGTGCACATCAATCAGCTCATAAGATGAAGTGGATCATCAGGAGGACTGGTTATTATTGGCCTACGATGCTGGAAGATTGTTTCAAATATTATAAAGGGTGTCAAGAATGCCAAAAGTTTGGAAATATACAAGAGTCTCCAGCCTCTGCTATGAATCTTATAATTAAACCATGGCCGTTTAGGGGATGGGGTATTGATCTAATCGGCCAAATCTACCCACCATCGAGCAAGGGTCACAAATGGATCTTGGTGGCGACTGATTACTTCACCAAGTGGGTAGAAGCCATTCCTTTGAGGAACGCCACTTCAGCTGACGTGATCGAATTTGTGAAGGAGCATATTATTTACAGGTTCGGCATACCTCAGACGATCACAACCGATCAAGGGACAATGTTCACTTCAGAGGAGTTTATGACCTTTGCTGACGACATGGGCATCAAGATTTATAATTCATCGCCGTATTACGCCCAAGCCAACGGACAAGCAGAAGCCTCCAATAAAATTTTGATCAAGGTCATCAAGAAAAAGATTGAGCAGAACCCCAGAAAATGGTATTTGCATTTGAGCGAGGCACTGTGGGCATATCGCATGGCACAGCATGGGTCGATTAAGGCTTCACCTTATGAGCTAGTCTATGGACACGCTGCTGTCTTGCCATGGGAGATTCAGTCTGAGACACGGCGTGTCACGTTGCAAAACAAGCTTACAGCCGGTGAATACAAAGACATTATGATGGACAGTTTAGAAGATTTGCACTGTCATCGGCTTAGGGCTTTGGAATACATTGAAAAGAATAAGGTACGGGTGGCCAAGTATTACAACACAAAGGTAAGAAGCAAGAGCTTCACCGAATCAGAGCTAGTATGGAAAGTCATTCTGCCTATTGGTACAAAAGATAGCCGATTCGGTAAATGGTCGCCAAACTGGAAAGGCCCGTATCGTGTGGTGGAATGCGCTCCGGGTAATGTTTATATCCTTGAAGACTTGGAAGGGCAGAGACTCGCCAGAGCCATCAACGGGAAGCATCTGAAGAAATACTACCCTAGCATCCCAGTAGGGGGATAATAGCCGATTCATGTGAATTTCGCTCTAACAGCCGATGCCGTGCAAGCGGATCGCCTTCAGGACAAAATGGCCGACATCGTATTAACGAGTCGCCCTTAGCACAAAAAAAATAAAAATAAAAAATATATACAGTCTTGCAAATTGGATTGTTTCGGGCATAACGAGTTCAGAAGTATCATATACATCAGAATGCCTAATACACTCTAGTTTGGATTATTAACGCCGTCCCGGATCACGTCTTCGGCGTCGACGGACACGGAGAGACCGTCGGCATGAGGGGCGAAAGCGGCCATCAGCGTGCCGAACTCCTCCATGTCTTGGCCTGCCCGGATTCCCGGTTCGACGTTCTCCAGCACGATCCCGGAGTTGATCTGGGCGGCGGCCAGAGCTCCCGCGGCACCGTGACGGACGCCGCTCCTCGCCACCTGGCGAACGCGGTGGTGCACGTCCGCAAGCTGCTCCACCTGTGTTTGCCCCCGCGCGCGGAGGACGTCGGTGACGTTCACCGCAGCCATGCACAGTTCGTGCAGCTGCGCCGTCAGAGCTACATAAACAAGGAAGGTCAGTGATTGGAAACGCGCCGTGCACATAGTTGGACAAAGCGGGAGATTACTGCCACGGTGGCCTGCGACTCCGCGAGGTTGGCCTGCGCCTCCGCCAAATCAATACTGGCGGCAACAAGCGCGACGGCTTGGTCCTCGTTCTCCTTATCCAGCCGGCCGGCCTCTTTGGTAGCTTCGAAGTAGAGGTTGCGATACCGCACCATCTCATGGTGGAAGTGGCGGCCGTCGGCGGCGGTGTAGGAGTCGCGGGAACTCGAAGATGACTCGGAGTTCGATTCCGCTCCGGAGGTGGTGCTGCGAGCCGGAGCGTGAGGGAGGTTCGGTTGTGGCGCCGTGCGACGCACCGAGGAACGGGTGCCGATCGGTGCACCGGAAGGAAGATGGAGCGGGAGACGTTGGCTGAAAGGGACCGTCAGATCAGGCACCCAGACTTAGCCAGATTTAAAGATCGACGAAAAGGGAGAATAAGATACCTGCTATGGACTCCCCGTCCGCTGTCTTGCATCATACGCCTGATTGGAGCCCTTACAGGAGCGGAGGGCCCGGCGGCGTCACCAGCGGCGGGGGTTTCCGGGGCCGCCGTCCCAGTTGCAGAAACGGCGTCACCATCCGCCGGGGCTGCCCGAGGAGGATCAGCGCCGGGGGTAGGGTTGTTCAGGCCGGCTAAGGAGCCAGCAATGCCGCTGACGAGAGATGGTTGGTGACTGCAGAAACGGATCAAATCAGATAGAAACAGCGAGGAGATGGTAGGCTGACGGTTGAACTTACCCCAAAGTCTGCTCGATTCGGGCGACGCTGGCCCAGATGCGGCGGATACTCCGTTCCATCTCATCGCCGTCGACGGGCTCAGACGCCGGGCGCTTCCCATGGTTTCCATCGCCGGCCATGGTCATAAACAAGGATTGAGAGCGGAAGCGAAGTGGATACAAGGAGGCGGCCGGGAGAGTTGGTCGGCGAGACGGATACGATGGCGTGTGATATTGCCTCAAGCCTGCCAACTATTTATAAGACAACACGGGCACCGAGGCGGTTTCTTTGGGAAGTGAGATGGCACGGCGGATTTTAGGTTGCAGTTAATCCGCGTTTCTTGAATCCGGAACAGTTACCAAATCGGGGAGACGAAGCGCCGCCATCAATGGTCGCACACCGATCGGCTTTTTGGGTCAGGCTGTTTAGCCGATCCTATTGTGAGTACCCACAAGCCGATTCGTGATGGATCTGGCTGAGGGGTTAGTTCCAAAGGAAAGCCGAACGAAGCCGATGCTAAGAAGCAGGCCCGAAAGCCGATTCGTATGTAGAACGGATCAGGCTGGGTAATCGATTCTAAGGTACAATATAAGCCTGAGAGCCGATTCGCATGCAGCAAAAAGTCATCAACATCTTTATCGGCCTAGAATGAAGGGACATACATACAGATGCAAAGAAATAATGGCGAATAAGACCTTTGAGGAGGACACAAACGGCGTCTCAAGATCCTGCATCGGCTATGCCTTGAGGGCTTGGACTCGCCGCATGCACACGTTGCACGACATCAAGCGATCCATCACGAAGACGGACAAGACGAGTGACTTTCATTGGCTCCTACATCTTCAACGATGGACTTGCATACAGAGGTGTGGAAATATGGTGAGAACATGCTTATATTTCAAGGATTAAAGGAAGAAGACCTAGACGCACTATGGCTGCTAGTGAGTTTCTCGGCATAAGGAAGACCATCGGATCATAGTTCGAAGCATGAAGAAATCATACTCCGAACTAGGGGGGCATGTGTTAACACCAAATTTTGGGCTGGGAGCCGATAGCCGATACCGAAGGAAGATAGCCGATACCGAAGGAAGATAACCGATCTCGGAAGCAGATTCCGTCCAGCAGAAGGAAGGAGAATAGCCGATTGAACGGTAAATCGGTTATCGGGCGAAGGTGACAGGAGGCGTGCAGCGTCGGTATTGGTGACGTCATCCAGAGTCCGCACTGCCAAGATGCGATCACGATCGGAGTCCGTTATGAAAGGGAAGATGTGACTCCAAGTTACCTTAGATATAGGATAGTTTGTTAGTTTCCTTATCTATTGATGAGTTGTAATTCGATTAGGACTCTAGCTACGCTCAGGGTATAAATATAAGCCCTCAGCCATTGTACAACAACAACATCAATACAACACAACTTTCGGCTCCGGCCACCAAACCCTAGAGTCAGTCGAGTCCGGCGAGTTACTTCATCTAGGCTGGGTGTCATCCGGTGGACGCAGGCTTGTTTGTAAGTATCGTCAACCCCCTGTTAAACCATGTCTTTTTAGCGTCATCCGGTGTACGTGGAAGCATGGCGGACCAGGGTCCTTGTTAAGCTCTGTTTCTTTGGCGTCATCCGGTGGACGTGGGAAGCACAGTGAGTCAAGGATGATTCACGCTGGTTTACCCGATCAGTCTATGTTAACCATCATCCGGTGGACGAGATGTAGATTAGGACGGTTTTCACGCGCGGATTAGTTATCGATTCGTGTTTGTTTGCTTGATTAATCTATTAGTTAACGTCATCCGGTGGACAGGCTATAGATTGAGACAGTTTTGCATGCATGGATTAGTTATCGGCTCTAGTTAAATTTGGCAGTTTAGCTGGATTCATTAAGTTACCGATGTTGCTTATGTTTATTGTTTATTATTTAAAGCAATCATCAATTTGCCCGTCTTGATCCATATGCGTCGGCTTATATCTAATAGATCTATATGTTCAACGAATTATGTTTGCCATTGTTTTATATTGATAATATAGAATGCTTTGCACCAGCCAGTTGTATTTTGGATCTAGATTAGATACGGGTCGCACTCAAGTATAAAATAAACATTGTCTAGATTCAAAGGTTAACGGATTTAAGTTGCAACTTCATCATGACTGCCTCGATCCGCTCGATCTCCACTGTTGCAAGATTGTGATTTAGATCTATTAGCCGGAGAGTTGAAACATTGTCTATTTTATAGGCTTGTATGTTGCCCGTATACACTGAATCGGCTAAAGTAGCCGATTTCATCTTATTTTACATTGAGATATCTTATGATCATGTTAGCTTACTGTGACTTCCGTCTAATGCAAGTATATGTCATTGAATTCATGTCTGAATCGGTTAACTTGAGTTATAATGCATGTTTCGCTACAATCGGTTCATAATGTGACGGAATCGGCTTTCTAGTCGATCTCCCATTGCATCGGCTCTTCGAGCCATACAGTTGGAACTATCTGGACTCACCAGTTGGTTCCACCTTGTATTACTGATTACGTCTTGTTTCCTTGTCAATTGCATTGTCAAATTGACTGGCACGCTTGGGTATTACTGACACTCTCAGACCGGGTTCGAAGGTACCTGGATCTACGAGAGCTTTACTGCCTCAAGGGTCGTTTCCGGCTTCGCTGGTGTGTTGGGCTTAGGGAACCACTTTTTGCGTCAACACTAAGATTAACAGGATACTCATACCAACAAGTTGTAACTTCTTTTGCGGAAGCCCATCTCCAGATAACTCCAAGGTTAAGTGAGTTTGGCCTGGAACGATGGGTGATCGACCGGGAAGTCCTTCCCGGATACGCAGGCGGGACGTTACAGAACAGTGGCTGTGCCAGCCCTGGGATGGTGCACGGGGTGCAACCGCCGAGGGCCCAGCCTAGGCACGGGATGGTGCACGGGGTGCAACCGCCGAGGGCCCAGCCTAGGCACGGGCCCAACCCCAAGTATCTTCCGAAGCCTATTAGCTGCTAGGTCTTCTCAATCCTCCAAGAGCATCGGTGGCGCAGCTAAGATCTAGTGGCTCAGAATTCAGTTGTTGGGAAGCTCCAAAATATGCGGTTGCTCTATAGCATTTCTCCAAATTATAAGACATTTGACCTTTTTAACCTCAAATTTGATCACTCATATTATTTAAAAAAATTGTATGAAATATTGTCTGTTGATTGTGATTTGCTTTATTAATAATATTCTTCAAGAATGATTTAAATTTAACTATATTTACGTAAAGATTTTGAATAAGATCAGCAGTAAAATATGAGATTAAAAAATCAAATGCCTTGTAATATAAAATAGAGAAAGTAGAATTTATTCGACACCGGACCTTTTTTTTAATAGAGTTAAAAACTCAACTTTTAAGAAAGCAAGGTCTGACACAACACTGGGGACACCAGTTTCACAGAAAACAAAGGATCCAAAAATGACCTAATACAAGAACTAAAGCTCGGCAACATTAGAGGCCAAAGTAACGCTAGGCTTGAAATTCTTCATCCAACGCAGACCATCATCTTTCAAGCATAACACTATGACGATCCTCCTCCTTGAGTAGCACACTCCATCTCTGCAAGAATGATAAAGCCATATATAACACGTCAACCGACACCTTTGGAAATCTGGATTCAATTGCCATTTTGTTTCTGTTATTCCAAATGGCCCAGGCAAATCACGCAAACAAAAAAAATAGACAATCTTATCGACAAGAGCCTCTTGCCCTTAAACCAGTTTTCAGATAAGTCTCTAACTGAATTTGGACAATTTTCCAAATTAAAAATTTCTTTAACAAAGCCCCAGATCATCTTAGCAACAGCACAATCAAAGAGAATGTGATTAACTGATTCCATAACCCCGCACAGGCATCACTTTTCACTTCCGTTCCAACCTCTTTTTCTCAAACTATGTGCACATTGAAGTTTGTTGTTAAAAACCCGCCATAGAAAGAATTTAATTTTTAAAGGTATATTGCATTTCTAAATGTGACTTGCCAATCTGTTAGTTACACCCCCCTTTGTCAAAAACCTGTACAGAGATTTAGTAGAAAAAGGACCCTTTTCTTTCCAAAGCCCATCTGACTATATCAGGACCCTCATCCTCTAATATGATGTTGTTGAGCTCCCTCTTGAGCTGCAACCATCTATCAAACTCCCTGATAGAAAGCGATCTTTTAAACTCTATGTTCCAATCTTCTTCCTCTCTCAATAATAGCCACTACACAATCAGGGATTTCGAATAAGACAAAATAAGTCATCAATAGCAATTTTAAGCGGCAATTTCATGAGCCAACAGATGTTTAATTTGTGTAAGCCTTACCAAAACTGCGAGCTACCCTTGCTCGGAGCTGAGAAGAAATTACACCCATCTAGGTATTTAGACTTGATTATTTTGAACCATAACTCATCAGGCTCTTGGAAAATCTTCCAAATCTATTTAACAAACAAACAATCATTCATCACCCTGGTATTTATGCCCAGCCCTCCCTGGTCCTTGGGTCTATTAATCATCTCCCATTGTGCCATGTGGTATTTAAATGTGTGATCAGCCCCTTGCCAAAGGAAATTAGGTCTAATACTATCCATCTTCTTATGCACACCATCCATTAACCAATAAAACCCATGCAATACAACGGGATGCTGCTAAGACATGCATGAATTGGTGAGAATCTGTCTACCCCCCCCCCCCCTAAATTTGTGATCAGCCCCTTGCCAAAGGAAATTAGGTCTAATACTATCCATCTTCTTACGCACACCATCCATTAACCAATAAAACCCATGCAATACAACAGGATGCTGCTAAGACATGCATGAATTGGTGAGAATCTG
>JAHLJS010000004.1:4858176-4898993 GCA_038502445.1 Eremochloa ophiuroides | reverse complement strand
CCCCCCCCCCCCCCCCCCCCCCCCCCCGGCGAAGTGAGGTGCTTCCCTTTCCAAGGATCCAATCTATTAAGCATTTTCTGTGTCACTGGAGTGAAGGCCCCAAATCTAGGTGTCTTTCACTAACGAGAAATTTCAATTTAGACCCTGAATTCACACGCCTCTCAATATTTGACCTCTGATTCGCATGTCTTTCAATATTTAACCCCGAGCATACGAATTGCTTCAATATTTGGGATTTCAGCTCTTTTTTCTTCTTTCTTAATTCCAATTATCGTTTTTCACCAATGAGGCCACGCAAAAAGATGAAAAACACCCATGGCTGCCTAGCCTGCCTGTATCGTTTTTCCATCGGAAGAAATCAGAACGCACGCATGAGTTCGTTCGCGACTCCAAGGGAAGCGCGGCGACGCCTTCCGATCCTGCCCAGCGCCGGTGGCCGCCCGACGCCGGAGGTAGCTCACGGCTGCCGTCCCTTGCTCCCCCCTACCTGCTCTGCTCTCCTCCGCCCGGCTCGAAGCAGGTCCCGTCCGCTCGCCCAGGCCCCCTCCGACGGCGTCACCCAATGAGCTAAGGTTTGGGGCGGCTGTGCTCGCCCGGCTCCATTGGTAGGGCGGCCGGTGTTCCTGCTCGCCCGGCGCCCAAGGAGCCGGCCTCGCCCTCTGCAGCACACGGCACCGGTACATGACAACAGATGCTCATGCTCTTGATGGCGTTCTGAATGGCGGTGAACTGCCGGCACCGGCTGCAGTTGGCCATCTCATCTGCCTACTTTGGCAACACCATCCAGAGCGCTGTAACAACGGCGACGGTGATGGAGCTGGCTCGCAGCGAGCTAAGCAAGCTGAACGCGAGCGGCGAGCCTTGCGCCGACGTACGGCAACGGCACGATCCGGCGAGCAGCGGCGGCGTGGCAGGCTGCACCACGTTGCTTCCTGCTGGGCTACCCCGACGGCGCGGTGATCACGATGGGGAGCTCAAATCGGTTCCCGATGAAAGTTTCTATAGCTCCTCTGCCCGGCGCCCAAGAAGCCGCCCTCGCCCAAGTGCCGATGCCTGTTTCTTAGAGAGGGGGGTACTTTAGTCTTCTTTGGTGTCTCTAATAGTGACTAGGAATTATTGAAATTAAGAAAGGAACGAAAATTGCTCAAATCCCAAATATTGAAGTAATTCGCGTGCACGGAGTTAAATATTGAAAGACGTGCGAGTTAAGGGTCAAATATTGAGAGGCGTGCGAATTCGGGGTCATATAATGAAATTTCTCGTCACTAACAGGGATATCCAAATATTTCATAGGTAAGGACCCTAAAGCACAATTTAACATGTTTGCCATATTTTCTTTTGCCTGCTGAGCCACCCCAGAAACAAAAACCTCACTTCTGTGAAAGTTGATTTTTAGCCCTGTTATCCATTCAAAGCAGTAAAGAATTAGTTTGAGATTTAAATACCAGACCTTTTGCTCAGGCATCTTCACGCCGGGTTTAGCTGCGCCCGCCCGCTCTATCCCTTATTTCCACGTCGGGTTGAGCTGCACCCGCCCCGTCCCGGAGCGGCATTTATACATGTTTCGACTAACCTCTGCTACTTGCGATTCGATTACTAGAATTTACACCCGTTGCCTTTTCGCTCGTCTTCACGTCGATCGGGTTCAGCTGAACCCGCTGTTTAGCTCCACACAGAGTATCTTCACGTCGGGTTTTGCTGAACCCGGCCGCCTTATTTAATTCCGCTCTCGCCCATCGTCACGTCGGGTTAAGCTCCACCCGTCCTGTGACACACATGCATTTGCACGTATAGCTCACCTCGATCACAGCCTCATTACCACAAAGCTCGTACCTCGAATCCTCGATTGCCTCCATCTTTCAGTAGTGTGCAACTGTCCATTTTCACTCTCACACGGTCACACCCACAACCCACAAACAATGTCGTGGTTCCCAGTTAATCTCATCCACCTGATCACCGCCGCCATGCGCGACGGGTCCAAGCTACCAACCGCGCTGGTGTGCTGCGGCGTCTTCCTCATCGCGTCATCCCTTGGGCTCATAATCTCCAAAAGCCCTGCCGATGTCCTCGTCACCTGGCACGGCACCGCCGCCGCGTGCACCTACTACGCCGTCGTTGTCAGCATGGCGGCGCTCGGCGTGGCAGAGGCCTTCTTCGGGCTGTGGGTCGTCCTGGAACGCTGGAAGCTCACCGCCAAGGTGCTGCTGTCCGTTTCCCTGGTGGCTCTCGCCGTTGTGCTGGCTCCATGGGCAGGCCTGAGGGTTTAAGGTCGGCTGTGTTCCGTCCTGCTGCAGTGATGATCTGGCCTGGCCCTGTCTGGAACGAGCTTCGATTCTGCATGGGCCATAATTCGACCGTGGTTGCTTTGTTTTAAGTTGTGTTGTTGTATCATTATTATTATCTCATGAAAAGCTTTAGTGTATATATAGTACTCCAGTAGAAAAAGTATGGTCTGTATCACTGTATGAGGTTTTCTTTGTAATAAAAAAGGTATTGTCTGTACGTGGAAGATGGCCAGCTGCTCCCGTGGTGTATGGTGGTCTGTATGCTGAGTCGTAAAACGACGCGTATGTATGTGTTCGGTGTGCCTATGTGCGTGGTGGTCAACTGGTCATGTACTCATTTGAGCGTATCGATTTTGCTCATCTTCAGTGTACTCTCTCTCTTGAATTGAAAAAAATGTATGGTCTGTATTTGAACACTCGGATTGAAATTTGTTATGTTTGTGAAAATGTTCCTGGGCTCGGCAAAAGCTCGAGCAGGGAACCGCTCGTTAGCGTTGGGTTCTGATGTTTTGCTGCTTTCCTTAAGCTTTGCAAGCCACCAACTTTTTCTATTTATATTATATAAGACATGAAGCGATACGAAACTAATATAATTTTCAAGACAACTACTTTGGCTCGATAGGCTTGCGATCCGGCTCATGAGCTAGCTCGTTAAATGAATAAGCTGAAATGTTGGTAGCTCGTTGAAAAATAAACGACCCAAGTTGACTCGAGCCACTAACAAGTCGAACGAGCCGCCGAGTCACAAACTTTTCGTCCAACACCCCACTGATGGAATAGTGCGACTCCTTGAGACTCTTTATATATTTTAAATTTATAAGAATAAAAGTTATGGTAAAAAATATTCACCAAAAATTTCTTTGAACATATCTTCAAATATAGACACCCTTTATTTCAGATTTCTCGTTAGCTAATTAAAGATGGAATGCGAGTACGTATGACTCTCTAGAGTGCTTACAACATACTCAAATGACTCTCCAAATGATAATTCAAAAAATAAACTTTAGGCAGACTCATACTGGTCTGGATCCTTGGAAGTGAAGCCATATAATAACAATGATTTAGATACATATTTATTAAGTAAATATGGTTGTATATAGAATATATTTGCATATTTACATCCGGAAGAGATATTTATGTGTTATATTTATATCGTAGGGGATCGAGTTGAAGAATGTACTATAATTTGCAAAGTAAAAACATAACATGGTTATCTATAAAATCAATTTTAATCTCACCTTATGAATTTAAGATAGATTCATATGTGAACTTTGAAAAATTATGGAATGGCAATTCCAATCCAAATAGCATTATCTATTAAGGGCCTTTTTGGATGAGCTAGTGGCTAAAAATTAGATCAAATTAGTCGAGGTTAGTTAGGTAGTTTGCAATCAAGTAATTCAAGACCTGTCTATAAAAACTTAATATTCCAATTAGATGCTTTTCTGGATGAGATAGAGTTAATTTGGTGTAATTTTAGGTGGCTAAGATTAGACCTGTAGGATACAAACAGCGCCTAAGTAGATTCTCTAATTCCACGTAAACGAAGGGATCGAAACATCTGATGCTGCTACTATTAGTTATCAGATTAATTACTACTCTCTCTATTCTAAACTATAAGACGTTCAAATTTTTTTACCTCAAGTTTGATCACTCATCTTATTAAATAATTTTGTAAAAAAATATCATTTATTTATTGTAGTTTGCTTTATTAATAAATGTATTTCAAGAATTTTTCTTACAAAAATAATCAACTTAAAGTTAAAAAAATCAAACATCTTATAATTTATAATTCGGAATAAAGGGAGTAGAATTCACTCGACACCAAACCTTTTGCTCAGACATCATCTTCGCCTCGGGTTTAGCTGCACCCGCAGTATCCCTTTTCCACGCCGGGTTGAGCTGCACCCGCCCGTACGTCCCGGAGCGGCAATTATACAAGTTTCGGCCCCATGCATGTATTAATCAAATCATTTAACCTCTGCTACTTGCGATTAGATTACTATAATTTACACCCGGCGCCTTTTTGCTCGTCTTCACGTCGATCGGGTTCAGCTGCACTTCTAGGATTCTACTCGTCTTCATCATTACGTGGGTTCTCCGCCAGGCCGATCACCGCCGCCCGCCAAGTCACTAGTCAGTGGAAGTGCAGGAGTCGGGAATGGGAAGCGATGCGCAGCCGTTCTACTACGTAAATACGATGCGAGCGTGCGGGGTGTCTTGGGAAGGCAGTATGTGAAACATCCTCGATTTTCCACGATGGGAAAATCCACAGAACTGGGGTAAAGCTTGGACGGGGCGTCGGTGCGCGTCGGGGCAATCAGACAAGATTTCTAGAGATCTTCTCCTTTGTTGATCGACGTCCTTTGTGTCCTTCGGTGACATGGGTAGAGTGGCGATGGTCTCAATGTCCAAGGCACAAGGTAAATCCGGAACGGGATCACGGTGGTGGTTTGGGTAGACCTCGGCCACGCCGACGTTCTTGGAACGCCGGTGGTTCGATTTGGCTGAAAGAGTCCCGTGCTGTGTGTGCAAGTGTCCTGAGCCGGGAGAGGCTCGGCCTACGCGTCCCTGAGGTGGGACGCCATGACTCATATGGCGGGTCCAGCAAGGTGACGGTGTTCACCATGGCGGAAAAAGGTTAGGCTCACCGTGGGCTTGCGGACGACGGATCGCTTGACGCGGGTCGGGCTCGTTGCCGGCAGCACTGCCTCACAGTGGGGTTCATTCCAAGGCTTGCCGAAGGGAAAGAAGGGGCTGCCCATGCTTGCGGTTCGTGTGGCGTGTCAATTTCCTGCGTAGTGAAACAATCGGCACGAAGGCCGCCCATCAGCTCAGAGCATTGGTAGGAAAGGGGTAAACCAGGTCTTGGGCCTTGGCGGCTCACCGGCAGCAGGGGAGGGTGGCGGCTCCGGCGTGGTGTGTAGTGGTAGGTGTTCGGCGAGATGGTTCTGCTGGGTCTTGACATGGACAAGTAGGCATCCGAGGATGGTCATGGCCGGCTGGGCGTGATCGTGGGTACCCGGATGGTTCAGCAACGTCGGCTTCTCCCCTGCAGCAGTGTACGCAACGGCACGAAGGCCGGCCGTCAAACAGGAGCAGCAGCAAGTGACAACCATAAAGGAAAGGGGCGGTCTCGGCTGCAGGTGCTCACCAGCGAGGTGAGGACGAAGCGGGTCGGAGACGCTCGGCCGCGGTGAAGGCGTTGACGGCGCGGTCCGGCGATGTGGCAGGCCGGTGAGGAGGACGAAGCAGAGCCAGTCGGGGTCAAGGTGCAGGGCGCCGGCGTGGTCATGGTCGGCTTCGTGGTCAAGCTCGGCCGCAGAGCTTGATGACGAACGCCTGCGGGGCGCCCGCTGCGGTGTTGCTGTGGTGGCCGGCCGCAGCTCCGCGGTCATGGCGGCGGCGGCTGTGTTGGCGCGATTTGGCGGTCGGAGCTCGGAGCGGCTCGGTGGATTCAGCCGGCGAGGAAGTGGCGGGGCACGGCGAGGCGCGTTCGTCGCGGTCGGCGAGACTGCAGAGGAACGACGACGTCGGCGCGTGGCACGGCGCGGCGAGCGCATCCGCCCAGTCGGTAGCGACCCGCGGAGCGCGGCAAGCACGGCCTCTTGGCCTGCAGCGCCATGCCGGGGAGCAACGAGCTCGGCCGCTCAGCCGGCAGCGGCCCGTGCGGTAGGCGTGGGCGGGCATGACCGCGGGGAGGAGAGCAGAGGGAGGCTACGGCGAGCAGTGGGGAGGAAACAGAGCGGCGGCGGCTCCACGGGGAAGATGAACAGGGCACGGCTCGTCCTTTTATAGCTGCGCGGCTAGGGCTTCGTGGGTGCTCCGGTCATCCTCGTCGTTCATGCCAGGAGCGGGACACGCGGCGGGCATCTGTCGGAAGGGAGCAGGTCGGCGCGTGCGCGCTGCCCGTGCGGCAGCTGACGGCGCGGCGGCGGCCAGGGGAATGGAGCGCTCGCCCTTGCCCTAGGGTTTGGAGGGTGGCGTGGTTGTGTGGGCCGGCTTGGGCCGGTGGCTGGGCCGTGCGTGCGCTCGCGGGCCGAGCCAGCTACTGCGCGGCTGGGCTTCATGCGCAGGATGGTGGGAGAGTGGTAAGCAGGCCGAGCTGGGCTATGATGCCGGTTGGGCCGATTCAAGGAGAGGAGATGGCAAAGGAGTTTCCCTTTGTGATTAATATGTTTAAAGAGAAATGGAATATGAAATGGTATGAGGATAATATTTATTTTCTTTTATGAATCGAGGGAGAGTCGTGGGGAATAAATTGAAATATATTCCAATGATGGCAAGGGAAGAAAACGAAGAGAGAATTTTCCAATTCGTCGAGTTGAATTGAGAGGAGAGAAAGAAAAAGCGATTATTCCTCCTATGATCTACGTAGTTGTGACTCATGGTATTTGGGTATAATTTTGAAGGAGCTTCGAGACGAGTCGAAGTGAATTATTATGGATTTGGGAAGGGCTCGAGGACAGTTACCATAGATTTGTGCTCTCCGACGCGATACACTAGAACAAAAGAAGAGCTCTGGCAAATCCTTCAAACAACTCTATATGGATGCAGCGGTTGTTAGCGAGTTAGTCGGGGTTTTGACCCAAGAACTATATGCTTCACTTAATTGCAGAAAAAATTTTAGAAAGTTCGGATTTTTGGTTGTCGGAAAATCCCGGGTTATTACAGTATGTCACGTGTGAGAGAGTAAGATTGGTATCCATTTTCATTTCATGGGCCGTATCCAAATCAGCCCATACGTATCTGATACTCCTATCTTGACTAGTACGTATCCAGATTTCATAATACGGCATGGATACCTATCCGCAGCGTATCTAAGCCGTATCCATATCCGTGAAGTATCGGATACGCGATACGGACCCCCCTGCCGTATCCGCGCATCATAGCCGCCGCCGCGTGCACCTACCAGCACGGCGGCGCTCGGCGTGGCGGAGGCCATGTTCGGGCTGTGGGTCGTCGACCTGGAACGCTGGAAGCGCACCGCGTGGGTGCTGCTATCGGTTTCGCTGGTGGCGCTGGGCGTTGTGCTGGCTCCTTGGGCCGGCCTGAGGGTTTAAGCTTTAAGGTCACTGTTGTGTTCCGTCCTGCTGTAGCGATTCTGGCCTGGCCCTGTCTGGTACGGGCTTCGATTCTGGCCTTGGCCTGCACACCCGATGGGCCGCCCATAATTCGACCGTGGTTGGTTTGGCTTAAGTTGTTTTTATCATTAATTAATTGTTACCTCATGAAAAGTTGTCTGTACGTGAAGATGGCCTGTTGCTTCCATGGTGTATAGTGCTCTGTATGCACTTTGAGTCATAAAACGAATACCTGTAAAACAACGCGTATGTATGCATGTGTGCCTGTGCCTGGTGGTCATGTACTCATGTGAGCGTCGTCTGTATCGATTTTGCTCATCTTCAGTGTACTCTCTCTCTCTCTCTCTCTCATTAAAAAAATGTATTGTCTGTATGTGAACACTCGGATTGAAATTTGTTGTGTGTTTGTCAAAATATTCCTGGGCTCGGCAAAAGCTCAAGCGGGGAACCGCTCGTTAGAGTTGGGTTCTGAATTTCTGATTTTTCTTATTTAGATTAACAATATAAGATTTATATTTTCATATTCACTAGAGAAATATATTTTTATAATATATACTCCCTCTGTCTCAATATAAATGTACGTCTCACTTCCCGAGAAGCCAAACATTTTAAAGTTTGACTAAATATATATTTAAGTGTATTGATATTTATGATGCATATCATTAGATTGCGTATAGTGTATAATTTCATAATATACTTACTTGGAGATACTATTTTATATATTTTCAGTCAAATTTAAAGAAGTTGGCTCCACGTAAACTGAGATGTGCATTTATTTTAGGACGGAGGGAGTAGTTTACATATACATATATTCCGAAACTCCATCACTTTTGAAAAATTGATGTTAAAGTTTAAAATATCTAACCTAAGACAAATCTTATACGTCATATATGTAACACCCTAGTGTTAGTTACTATTTTCACACTTGCATTTGCATGTCATCAAGCATAGATCATGTCATTTCATGCATCATTATCATTGCATTTTATTTGATTCCCTTTTATTGCTATATGTTTGTTTATATGCCCATAACATGCTAAATGTGTTGACATGCAAATGTGATGCTTGTTTACTGTTCTAAATGCTTTAAACATGTTTGGGATAACATTTGGAACAATGTTCATGTTGGTGAAATCCCCAAAATACCCCTCTAGCTCATAGTTGACTAGAGAGCCCTTTAAAAGCTATTATGTTTGACCAAACAAGAAGGGCATTTTAGAGATTCTGCATGTCAGTGCACCCTTAATCAAAGTTGTGTAGAATTTTATAAGCAACAAACTTTATTTTTGGGTCAACTCATGAAAATGGGTGGAAGGAGGTCAAAAAGTTGAATTAGTGCAGATTTAGAGCTGTTTTGGAAGTTTTCAAATTTTCCTAAGTCTAAACCGGTTTTCAGTTTCGGTGTACCCCTGTTCATCGACCTGTATCTCTCAATCCAGGCCGAACTAGAGTAAAGTGCCTTAATATGAAATGATCTACTCATATAGCTCTTCAATCCATATTAGTGAAGTTTTCGCTGAAACGCACTGGATCACGAGTTATGGCTTGATCAAAATCGAGTTTCAGTCGGGTCCGCGGGGACTGAATCGGAGCCGATTCAGTTCGACCGTCGGTCGTCGCCGCGCGACCGCGTCAGGCCTCGGCCGCCAGGTGGCGCCGTACGCCGTCGTTGCTGCCGCGCGGTCGGCTTACAAAAGGCAACACTCCATCCTGTCTCCCGCACGCTCGCCCTCACTCTCCCCGCTCTCTCTCGCCTCGCTGCTCTCCTCTTTCCCCTCCGCCGTCGCCATTTCCGCCGCGCTGCCGCCGCGGTGAAATCCGCCGCCACCGAGCCGTCTCCGACCGCTCCATCCTCGGCGTAGCTTCGGCTTGCTCTTCTCTTCGTCCCCGAACCGTTGCCGACCTCAGCCGACCTAAGGTATAGCTCCAGCGAGCTTCTCGCCGTCCGCCATTGCCGGAGCGCCGCCGAGCTCTCGGGTCGCCGCGACGAGGGCGATGCCGGGGTCGGCTTCCCACTCTTTTGCTCGTCTAGGAGTCTCCGTTAGCCGTAGATCCATTCTAGGCCGTCGGATAGGTCTATCTCGCCGTAGTTTCGCCGGAACCCGAGTTCGCCGTGAACCCGCTCGCCACCGTACCGCCATGCGAGCGCGGTCAGTGAGCTCCCGTGCGCAATAGTTCGATTCGTTGCACGCACAGGTCCGCTAGGGTTCCAGGGACACGGAACGAAGCTTAGCCGTGCGAGCAACGGCCGGAATCGGCCGGCGCAAGCTCGTCGGACCACCGCCGTCCGCCATTGCCGCCGTCGAGCTCGCTCCGGTGGGGTACGACCCTCGGCAGTTGGTCCATCGGATTCGTCTCGTTGCCACGAGTCGGTAGGTAGCCTCGGCGTCGCCGGAGACCTCGCCGTCGGCGAGCTCTCGCCGGTCAGCGCCGGCGGCTCTGTTCCTCTCTCTGACGCGTGGGGTCGGGTCGACCCCGGGGCCCGCGAGTCAGCCGTTCGGGTGCGCCTCTGGTTCACTGAGCCGGGTGCACGTAGCAGTTCTATCGGGTTTAGGTTTTATGATTTATAAATTGAATTTTCAGAAAATGTGTAAAACCTTGCAAAATTCATATCTGGAGTTAGGAATGTCCATTTGGGGTGAACCAAATTTTGTTGTGTTTGTGTTTCTGAGCTCTATCAAGGAAAAATATAAAATGTACTTTTTGAATACTTTTTATGTGCAGTTATAATTAAATTATTAATTTTTTGCAAACTTGATAAATGCATAAGTAATTTTAGGAATGTGCTAAAAATGTGATTCCACTTGCATTCATCTTGTTTAGGGAAGTAGAATCTATGAAAAATATGTTTGCTGGTGTTTCACTGTTATTTATATGATGTCTAGTATAATGTGCCTTTTATGCCTTAATCTTGCAAAAATCACCATGCTTAATGTGTTAAGGTTATGGTCATGAATATTTTTCCTGGGCTATGTTATGCTGGAAAGAAGCTATGAAAATTAGGAAATCTATTGTTTGATACTTTTCACTGTGTTAAGTATTTTCCAATGTTTAAAAGGCTGGTTGCTTGTTATTTTTGTGTAGACTGTTATACTTGTCCAAATGACTTGAAATTTTGTCAGTAGGCTAGTCTGGATGTGTAATAGCTACTGTAATTTTATGGATTTTTCTGGTCACAGTAAACAGTAGGTCCAGTTATAGGCTAGGGTTTATTTAATTATTTCCAAGCAAACATCTTTTGGTTGGGGAGTGTTTTTATGCGTTTCTGTGATGTTCAGCATTATCACCAGTGTTAAACAGTAGAGCTGATCCTACTTTGAGCTTGGGGCAGCAAGGTTAATATTTTGTTCATATGATGTTGCTCGCGCTTGTTAATTATAAGTTGGTTGTGGTAGGTTAGTTGATGCATGTTAATTATTAAGTGCAGGTTGTAGACCTCTCACTCGGGACGAGAAATTGTTCTATGCTTTGCTTAAGAAGGGCGAGTATGAGTTGGTTGTCTAGGGAAGAAATATGCCCGTACTCAGTAAATGGGGGTGGATTGTTAAACTGATTGCATATCATGGGTTAATTCGTGCATCTCTATCTTGCATTTCATGTGCATTCTCAGTTCTCATATATGCATATCATGCATACAGGATCGCCGGGAGGCGTGACGCTGTTGCAGTTCGATCCACCGGAGGAGGGAGTTCCGCCGGAGATTGAAGTGCCAGAGGTTCCCGAAGGTCAGGAAGAAGAAGCTGAACTTCCAGAGTGCCCTGATCACCAACCTACTAACTTTGTGAAAGGCAAGCCCCGGAGCATCCCTAAGTCTCCACCTACTCTTTTTACAAATGCACTGGTCTTTATTAAATCGTATGATTGTGCACTTAAGTATAGGAGTTGATATGATACCGTTGCTGCATTTATTCCTTGTCCACTTATACTTGATCCTGAAGTTATTACTAGACAAGGGGATGGGTTCGATCCTATGCTTAGCCATGCTTAGACCGGTAGAAGTCGAGGGATTTCCTGTCCTTCGCGAGCATAGGTGATTGCTAATGATGATGGGGTTGGATTCCACATGATGGACTATATGTGCCACCATGCCACAGTGTCTAATGAGAGAATCAAACCTAGGTAGCGGGGAGCCGCATGACATGGTTGAGGTCATGCCGTCTTCGGTGCTGCTTGCGGCCGACTAGGACTGAGGCCACCAGACATCAGTTGAGATTGAAAGACGTCGTCACATAGCTGGCCAGATAAGTCGTTCTGACCGCGAAGCCGAGTATTTCTTTCTGAGCCGGGAATTGGGCGTGATAAGGCAGACATATTCTGGAGGTAGGAAGGATGTGCGGAGACACCATCTTACCAAGGGCAGGTCAGGGACCTGATGCATCCTGGAAGTGGGTTTGTCTCTGAGAATATGGACCCCTCCAAACCCGCGATACATATTATGTCTCAGAAAGATTTAACGGTGGCCCAAGATGCCAGTGGCTCGGCTGACAGGGTTTGTGATTGGCATATTTGCCAGCTGGTACAATCGATTCGAATCGCCATCTCTCCTGGTTAGTGAGAAACTGAACTGATCTTCTGGTGAGGTAGAGGCTAATAACTTGAACCTAATGATTATGGTGAGATGAGGTTGATATCTGTGAATATCGGAAATCATATGGTTTTATTGATTGTTACAATATTCAGTGAATGCTTAGTATAGTGGCTAATCTTAGTAAATAGCTTAACTGAAATCGAAGCTTATCACAATTAAAATGAATAAGTTGAGGTTCTACTGTAGTAATGCTTTTGATGCAAAAATGATGCTATCCTCTGAGCTCCACCAAATAAGCCTTGCATATCCTTGAGAGTCTTTTTATTTACTCCCTGTCGGGTAAGTCTAGCTGAGTACAATTGAGTACTCAGGGTTTTATTCCCATTGTTGCAGATGGTGTAGTCTACTACGTGTATTGCAGGAATTGCTTCACCCCTGCGGGCGAAGAAGACTAGATCCGAGGGCAGGGTCATTATCTATCTTTAGATGTTATAAGAATGTTGTGACAAGGTCATGTGATGGTACTCGTATTTGAACTCTGTGGTGTAAAATTATGTTGACTTCCGCTACTACTCTATTTGTGTAAAAGACTATGTTGTACTCTGATGTTTAAATTCGGTTGCGAACCTATGTGTCATGTGATCGGGTATTGCTGAATGAATGATCCTTGGGGTACGAAATGTTTGAAATCCTTCGAGATTTCCGGACTACCGGGTTTATATTGGCTCAAGTGCGACTGGATTGCGACTCAAATGCGATCGTTGTACTTGTGCTCGTATAAATTGGTCGGTTCTGTGACAGCTGGTACCAGAGCATAATTCGGCATATACCGTCACTTGACTATTTAAAAATTAAAGAGTTTTGAGTTTTACAAACTAATTGCCAACTGATAGTGTGTATAGGTGATTTAAACCAAGTGTTTGCAAAACTTATGAGTACCAATGACCAATTCCTATAGCCCTATATATATATGTGGTAATTAGGTGGCTTATGTAAGTACTGACTTGGGGGAAATTGCATCATATTTCTATTTGTGGTTCATTTGGTTTTATCGTGCGGATAATCATGAACTGTCGGTTTCTTATTGCTTCTTATGGGTCAATGTACCACGTCGCCTAAGGTAAGGTGAGATGTGAGTGTAAGATCGAACAACCATCGATCGATGGTGAGTGTATGGTTACTGAAGTGAGTACATGTGATCCATATGTGTACTTATGGAAGTAGGGTGGAGTAATTAATTTTGGGGTCGCAAATGTTCATGGGAACATTTCCGGCAAAAAGTGCTTCTTGTTGCCCTGCATACATTGGGATTTGGGCTGAAATGAATCTTCTGCAGGTACACTAACCACGCAAAACGTATAGCACGGTTAGTTACGTATATGAGAGCACGTGGTATGCCACCGACTATAACGTTAGTTAAAATATATTATGTGTGAGGTCGTTGGCACGTGCATGCATCATGATCATGAAATTAATTTAAGCTATTTGTACTATTTCCTTCCCTATGGTAAAATTTGTGCTGTCCTATCTTATTCTAAATGCCGAAAGATGTTGTAATGTACCAGATGGCAGCTGAAGGAGAGCCGCAGAGTGGTCAGTTTCTGGAGCAGTTTGGCACACCCACTGTGCTATGGAGGTTGTTGAAGTCTGTGGGTTATGCAGAGCCACCACTGTATTTCTGGAAGCCCGCGAAAACCATGGTGCAGCCTTGGTTTAACGTTTGGGTGACTATCCCTGGGCTTGAAAGGGGTTGGTCGTTTCCAGGAATAAAGGTGGAAGTTGACATGAGGACACCATGGGATGGTGTGCAGCTCGCAGCTTTTGAGGTGTTGACGGATATTTGCAGTCGGTTCAACAAGAGAGCTGATTTGGGGCCAGCAAATGTTTTTCCCAGGGTGGATGCTTCTCAGGGTGAGTGGGCTCAGTCTAGCCAAGCTTCTTTGGGGCGAGGCAGGGACGAGCGTGCTCATAGCACGGGTGCTTCTATGAGTGCTATGTTTGCTGTCCTGAGGATGCACTATTCCACTAGGGATGGTTGGATGAAGTGCGTTGAAGCCCTGCATGATGCTGTTGAGAAGAAGTTAGAAGCTGAAGAGTGGGCACGTATGGCTCGTCGTAGCTCAGATGACTTGGTGGTAGCTCTCACTGCCTGTCGCAATGAGTTGTTACGATGCACTGGCGCCCTGTTGGCAGCTGATCGCCGTGTTGAGGTGCTTGAGAGGGAGAATGCAGATCTTCGCCGCCAGCTTGACAATCGCAATATGAGTTTGACACGTCAGCGCACTGAGTTTCTGCAGGAGTTGCGTGCTAGTCAGCAGCAGGTTTGGGAGTTGCAGCAGGATGTTCATCGTCTGAACAACCGTGCTGATCCGTTTCATCCTCCGGGTGCAGCGGAGTTCGCTCCTGAGATCTTCATTGCAGCTGATGATGGTGAAGCCAGTGAGGAAGAAGAGGAAGAAGACCCCGAGGAGATCGTGCCTATTGACGAGAGTGATGACCATGGTGGGAACGTGTCCGGCATGGACAGTGACCACGATGACTAGGCTTTTTCTAGTGATCTTGCCATGATCGGCACCCTTTTGTATTGGGAAAACCTTTAATGTTATGTAATGAGAGAACCCTGTGTGTTCAGGGCTGGAACCATCAAACTTTTAATTAAGTAATGGTAACTTATGCAGTTTGGAAACCCTTTTTGGTTGCGCCTTGTTATTGTGCGGTTGTGTGATGATCATTGAATTATTGTGCCGTTTGTTGGTTATCAAAAATGATCATTGATATCTTTTGGACATAATCTTTCGGTTATCTTTGGCATAACTGACACTTAACAATGGTTGTTGTGTGTTGCTACAGATGGCACCTCATACCCGTCGTCATGGGTCAACCAGTGGTGGTGGGAATGAACATGAAGATGAGGAGTTGCCGCCTCCTCCACCGCGTACCCAGGAACAGATGTTTGCTCAGTTCTTGGACACCCAGCAAGCGATTTTGCAGCAGATGGTTGCTAGTAACAACCACAATCGCAATCGAGGTGGACACCGCGGAAACGATGAGGACCAATACAGTAACTATAAGGACTTCATGGACACTAAGCCTCCGGTATTCAAGCAGGCCGTAGAACCGCTGGAAGCTGATGAGTGGTTAAACACTATTGAACAGTCATTCTCTGTGCTGCGATTGACTGAAACCATGAAGGCTAGCTTTGCTGCTATGTTACTGCAAGGCCAAGCTGGAATATGGTGGGCCAATCGCAAGACCGCCTACCCTGTGGTCGCTGATATCACCTGGGAGCAGTTCACCAGGGATTTCAGGGGACATTTCATTCCAGCAGGCTTGATCAAGATGAAGGTCAATGAATTCATGCAGCTTACTCAGGGTACCAAGACCCTCACTCAGTATCATCATGCCTTTAACAATCTGTCAAGGTATGCCCCGTGGATGGTAGATACAGATGAAAAGAAGATTGAAACCTTCAAGAGAGGTCTTAGTACCAAGCTTATGAAGACTCTGGCAAACAACGCTCGTACAACTTTTAACGAGTTCATCAGTGAAGCTTATATCCAAGAGAAACAGAACAACTTGCACACTGCTTCCAAGGGAGGCAAGAGGCCATTTGAAGGAAGCTCTTCTCAGTCAAGGACTCCAGCAGCTAGTCGTGCGGTGGCAAATCGCCCTGCTTACCGTCCGGCTGTTCCTGGAGCAAAATTCAGACCCCCTCCAAAGAAGCAGCCAGCGCTTCAGCGCTACAAGAAAGGTTTCACAGTGCCTTTGAACAAGAACAACGCTCCTCCAAGCAACGCCGTTCCAGTGAGGACCAACCAAGGTCTGGGGCCATGCTTTAACTGCGGTCAACAGGGGCACCTTGCTCGCTATTGCCCTCATCCAAAGCAGGCTCGAGTGCATCACACCACTATTGAAGAAATTCCAGAAGGTGAACCAGTCACCGCGGGTATGTTTTCAGTTAACCAGCACCCTGCCATTGTTTTGTTCGACTCTGGATCATCGCATTCTTTCATAAGTCAAGCATTTGTACAAAGGCATGCCTTTCAGATCGTTGATTTGGGCTGTAATTTCCGGATAACCTCAGCTGGGGCTGAAATATGCACACGTGAGGGTATCAAGCAGGCGAGTATTGAGATTAATCATAGAAGTTTTATCAGTCATCTCATTGTGTTGCCTGGGCTAGGTCTGGATGTAATTCTAGGGGTTAGCTGGATGAACAAATGGGGTGCGGTATTGGACGTTGCTAACCGAACTTTGACGTTGAAGGCGCCCCAGGGTGGGGGTACCTTTCAAGTTTCCTTACCTCGAAGAGGGGATCTTTTTAATCTCTCTCTCGCAGTTGAGGGCAAGACCGTCCAAGGTATTCCGGTAGTGTGTGAGTTTCCTGATGTCTTTCCTGATGATCTACCTGGACTTCCTCCTGATCGAGATGTGGAGTTTGCAATAGAACTTATTCCCGGTACGGCGCCTATATCTCGAAGGCCATATAGAATGCCTCCTCATGAATTAGCTGAACTCAAGAAACAACTCCAGGAGTTATTGGACAAAGGGTTCATTCGCCCTAGTTCTTCTCCGTGGGGCTGTCCTGCAATCTTTGTTAAGAAGAAGGATGAAACTTTACGTATGTGTGTGGACTATAGGCCACTAAATGCTGTGACAATTAAGAACAAGTATCCTTTACCTCGTATTGATATCTTGTTTGATCAATTGTCCAAGGCCAAGGTTTTCTCCAAAATTGATCTGAGATCTGGGTATCATCAAATTAAGATCAGACCACAAGATATTCCCAAGACGGCTTTCTCCACTCGGTATGGCTTGTATGAGTATTTGGTTATGTCTTTTGGATTAACCAATGCTCCTGCATATTTCATGTATCTAATGAATTCGGTATTCATGCTTGAGTTGGATAAGTTCGTGGTAGTCGTTATTGACGATATTCTGGTGTACTCTGAAAGCATGGAGGATCATGTTGAACACTTGAGGATAGTCTTGACTAGACTCAGGGAGCATAAGCTGTATGCTAAGTTCAGCAAGTGTGAGTTTTGGTTGACTAAGGTACCTTTTCTGGGCCATATCTTATCTGCTGAAGGTATTTCTGTAGATCCGTCAAAAGTTCAGCAGGTGTTGGATTGGCAGTCACCAACAAATGTATCTGAGGTTCGCAGCTTTTTGGGATTAGCTGGGTATTATCGCCGCTTTATTCAGGATTTCTCTAAAATAGCTAAACCTACGACCAAGCTATTGCACAAAGATACCAAGTTTGTGTGGAGTGGGGAGTGTGAAATAGCTTTTCGCACCTTGCAAACGTTGTTGACCACTGCTCCAGTTCTTGCACAACCTGATATTGAAAGGCCTTTTGATGTGTACTGCGATGCTTGTGGCACTGGGTTAGGATGTGTTCTCATGCAAGAAGGCCGAGTCATTGCTTATGCCTCGCGTCAATTGAGAAAACATGAGCAAAACTACCCAACTCATGATTTGGAACTTGCCGCTGTAGTTCATGTATTGAAGATTTGGCGCCACTATTTGATGGGTCACAAATGTCATATCTATTTCGATCACAAGAGTCTCAAGTACATCTTCACTCAGCCTGAGTTGAACATGAGGCAAAGAAGGTGGTTGGAGTTGATCAAAGACTATGATCTAGAAGTACACTATCATCCGGGCAAGGCCAATGTCATAGCCGATGCTTTGAGCCGAAAGTCTCATTGCAATATATTGCAGCCTTTGCTAGCAGACGGGTTCAATCTTGTGCATCCAGTGGTGTTGAATAATATTACTCTCAGTTGTACTTTGGAAAGCAAGATTATTGAAGGTCAGAAAACAGATCCCGGCATATATCATATCAAAAGGAAGATGAAAGAACAAGAAATGCTTCATTTCCGAGTAGATGAAAAAGGTATATTGTGGTTCAAGGATCGATTGGTAGTACCGAAAGACCGTGAGTTGAGGAATCAGATTATGGACGAGGCTCATTTGTCCAAGTTGTCTATCCATCCTGGTAGTAGTAAGATGTATCAAGACTTGAAACCTAGGTTCTGGTGGACCAAAATGAAGAAAGAAATTACAGCCTATGTGGCCAGGTGTGATACCTGTTGTCGCATGAAAGCTATTCATCTTAAGCCAGCAGGCCTATTGCAACCTTTACCAGTTCCAGGTTGAAAATAGGATGAGATAACCATGGATTTCATATCTGGGTTACCTCTAACGCAAAAAGGCCATGATTCTATTTGGGTGATCGTAGATCGATTGACTAAGATTGCACATTTCTTACCAGTTCGAACTACAGATCGTCCTCATCAGTTGGCACAGCTCTACTTTGCTCAGATACTTCGGTTACATGGTGTGCCGAGGACGATAGTTTCCGACAGAGGCCCGCAATTTATTGCACGCTTCTGGGAGCATCTACACAAGTGTTTGGGAACCAATTTGGTTCGCAGCTCAGCTTATCATCCTCAAACTTCTGGTCAGACTGAAAGGGTAAATCAAATTCTTGAAGATATGTTGAGAGCTTGTGTTCTATCGTCTAAAGGTTCGTGGGAAGAATGGTTACCTTTGGCCGAGTTCTCATACAACAATAGCTATCAAGAGAGTATTCAAATGGCTCCTTTTGAAGCTTTGTATGGGCGCAAATGTAGAACTCCTCTCAATTGGGTTGAAGCAGGCGAAAGGAGATATTACGGGATTGACTTTGTGAAAGAGGCCGAAGAGAGAGTGCATACCATTCAAACGCATCTCAAAGCCGCTCAGACTCGTCAAAAGAATTATGCGGACAAGCGAAGAAGACCATTAGAATTTGAAGTGGGTGACCACGTGTACTTGAAAGTGTCACCTATGAAAGGCGTGCAACGCTTCGGAGTGAAACGAAAGTTAGCACCAAGGTTTGTAGGTCCTTTTCAAATTCTGGAAAGAAGTGGGAAAGTAGCATACAAGTTACGATTGCCACCACACATGTCCACTATCTTCAATGTGTTTCATGTATCCCAACTCAAGAAATGTTTATGAGTACCGGAAGAACAAGTGGATTTTGGTGATATCAAGTTGAAATCAGATTTGACCTATGAAGAAAAGCCTATTGAAGTAATAGATTACAAAGAAAGAATCAACAGTAGCCGAGTGATCAAGTTCTATAAGGTGGTGTGGAACAACCAAAGTTATTGGGATGCGACTTGGGAGCGAGAAGATTACCTCAAGGAAGTCTATCCTTCTTTCTTTAAACAATGGTAATTAACTCTAATCTCGGGGACGAGATTCTTTTAAGGTGGGAGGGCTGTAACACCCTAGTGTTAGTTACTATTTTCACACTTGCATTTGCATGTCATCAAGCATAGATCATGTCATTTCATGCATCATTATCATTGCATTTTATTTGATTCCCTTTTATTGCTATATGTTTGTTTATATGCCCATAACATGCTAAATGTGTTGACATGCAAATGTGATGCTTGTTTACTGTTCTAAATGCTTTAAACATGTTTGGGATAACATTTGGAACAATGTTCATGTTGGTGAAATCCCCAAAATACCCCTCTAGCTCATAGTTGACTAGAGAGCCCTTTAAAAGCTATTATGTTTGACCAAACAAGAAGGGCATTTTAGAGATTCTGCATGTCAGTGCACCCTTAATCAAAGTTGTGTAGAATTTTATAAGCAACAAACTTTATTTTTGGGTCAACTCATGAAAATGGGTGGAAGGAGGTCAAAAAGTTGAATTAGTGCAGATTTAGAGCTGTTTTGGAAGTTTTCAAATTTTCCTAAGTCTAAACCGGTTTTCAGTTTCGGTGTACCCCTGTTCATCGACCTGTATCTCTCAATCCAGGCCGAACTAGAGTAAAGTGCCTTAATATGAAATGATCTACTCATATAGCTCTTCAATCCATATTAGTGAAGTTTTCGCTGAAACGCACTGGATCACGAGTTATGGCTTGATCAAAATCGAGTTTCAGTCGGGTCCGCGGGGACTGAATCGGAGCCGATTCAGTTCGACCGTCGGTCGTCGCCGCGCGACCGCGTCAGGCCTCGGCCGCCAGGTGGCGCCGTACGCCGTCGTTGCTGCCGCGCGGTCGGCTTACAAAAGGCAACACTCCATCCTGTCTCCCGCACGCTCGCCCTCACTCTCCCCGCTCTCTCTCGCCTCGCTGCTCTCCTCTTTCCCCTCCGCCGTCGCCATTTCCGCCGCGCCGCCGCCGCGGTGAAATCCGCCGCCACCGAGCCGTCTCCGACCGCTCCATCCTCGGCGTAGCTTCGGCTTGCTCTTCTCTTCGTCCCCGAACCGTTGCCGACCTCAGCCGACCTAAGGTATAGCTCCAGCGAGCTTCTCGCCGTCCGCCATTGCCGGAGCGCCGCCGAGCTCTCGGGTCGCCGCGACGAGGGCGATGCCGGGGTCGGCTTCCCACTCTTTTGCTCGTCTAGGAGTCTCCGTTAGCCGTAGATCCATTCTAGGCCGTCGGATAGGTCTATCTCGCCGTAGTTTCGCCGGAACCCGAGTTCGCCGTGAACCCGCTCGCCACCGTGCCGCCATGCGAGCGCGGTCAGTGAGCTCCCGTGCGCAATAGTTCGATTCGTTGCACGCACAGGTCCGCTAGGGTTCCAGGGACACGGAACGAAGCTTAGCCGTGCGAGCAACGGCCGGAATCGGCCGGCGCAAGCTCGTCGGACCACCGCCGTCCGCCATTGCCGCCGTCGAGCTCGCTCCGGTGGGGTACGACCCTCGGCAGTTGGTCCATCGGATTCGTCTCGTTGCCACGAGTCGGTAGGTAGCCTCGGCGTCGCCGGAGACCTCGCCGTCGGCGAGCTCTCGCCGGTCAGCGCCGGCGGCTCTGTTCCTCTCTCTGACGCGTGGGGTCGGGTCGACCCCGGGGCCCGCGAGTCAGCCGTTCGGGTGCGCCTCTGGTTCACTGAGCCGGGTGCACGTAGCAGTTCTATCGGGTTTAGGTTTTATGATTTATAAATTGAATTTTCAGAAAATGTGTAAAACCTTGCAAAATTCATATCTGGAGTTAGGAATGTCCATTTGGGGTGAACCAAATTTTGTTGTGTTTGTGTTTCTGAGCTCTATCAAGGAAAAATATAAAATGTACTTTTTGAATACTTTTTATGTGCAGTTATAATTAAATTATTAATTTTTTGCAAACTTGATAAATGCATAAGTAATTTTAGGAATGTGCTAAAAATGTGATTCCACTTGCATTCATCTTGTTTAGGGAAGTAGAATCTATGAAAAATATGTTTGCTGGTGTTTCACTGTTATTTATATGATGTCTAGTATAATGTGCCTTTTATGCCTTAATCTTGCAAAAATCACCATGCTTAATGTGTTAAGGTTATGGTCATGAATATTTTTCCTGGGCTATGTTATGCTGGAAAGAAGCTATGAAAATTAGGAAATCTATTGTTTGATACTTTTCACTGTGTTAAGTATTTTCCAATGTTTAAAAGGCTGGTTGCTTGTTATTTTTGTGTAGACTGTTATACTTGTCCAAATGACTTGAAATTTTGTCAGTAGGCTAGTCTGGATGTGTAATAGCTACTGTAATTTTATGGATTTTTCTGGTCACAGTAAACAGTAGGTCCAGTTATAGGCTAGGGTTTATTTAATTATTTCCAAGCAAACATCTTTTGGTTGGGGAGTGTTTTTATGCGTTTCTGTGATGTTCAGCATTATCACCAGTGTTAAACAGTAGAGCTGATCCTACTTTGAGCTTGGGGCAGCAAGGTTAATATTTTGTTCATATGATGTTGCTCGCGCTTGTTAATTATAAGTTGGTTGTGGTAGGTTAGTTGATGCATGTTAATTATTAAGTGCAGGTTGTAGACCTCTCACTCGGGACGAGAAATTGTTCTATGCTTTGCTTAAGAAGGGCGAGTATGAGTTGGTTGTCTAGGGAAGAAATATGCCCGTACTCAGTAAATGGGGGTGGATTGTTAAACTGATTGCATATCATGGGTTAATTCGTGCATCTCTATCTTGCATTTCATGTGCATTCTCAGTTCTCATATATGCATATCATGCATACAGGATCGCCGGGAGGCGTGACGCTGTTGCAGTTCGATCCACCGGAGGAGGGAGTTCCGCCGGAGATTGAAGTGCCAGAGGTTCCCGAAGGTCAGGAAGAAGAAGCTGAACTTCCAGAGTGCCCTGATCACCAACCTACTAACTTTGTGAAAGGCAAGCCCCGGAGCATCCCTAAGTCTCCACCTACTCTTTTTACAAATGCACTGGTCTTTATTAAATCGTATGATTGTGCACTTAAGTATAGGAGTTGATATGATACCGTTGCTGCATTTATTCCTTGTCCACTTATACTTGATCCTGAAGTTATTACTAGACAAGGGGATGGGTTCGATCCTATGCTTAGCCATGCTTAGACCGGTAGAAGTCGAGGGATTTCCTGTCCTTCGCGAGCATAGGTGGTTGCTAATGATGATTGGGTTGGATTCCACATGATGGACTATATGTGCCACCATGCCACAGTGTCTAATGAGAGAATCAAAGCTAGGTAGCGGGGAGCCGCATGACATGGTTGAGGTCATGCCGTCTTCGGTGCTGCTTGCGGCCGACTAGGACTGAGGCCACCAGACATCAGTTGAGATTGAAAGACGTCGTCACATAGCTGGCCAGATAAGTCGTTCTGACCGCGAAGCCGAGTATTTCTTTCTGAGCCGGGAATTGGGCGTGATAAGGCAGACATATTCTGGAGGTAGGAAGGATGTGCGGAGACACCATCTTACCAAGGGCAGGTCAGGGACCTGATGCATCCTGGAAGTGGGTTTGTCTCTGAGAATATGGACCCCTCCAAGCCCGCGATACATATTATGTCTCAGAAAGATTTAACGGTGGCCCAAGATGCCAGTGGCTCGGCTGACAGGGTTTGTGATTGGCATATTTGCCAGCTGGTACAATCGATTCGAATCGCCATCTCTCCTGGTTAGTGAGAAACTGAACTGATCTTCTGGTGAGGTAGAGGCTAATAACTTGAACCTAATGATTATGGTGAGATGAGGTTGATATCTGTGAATATCGGAAATCATATGGTTTTATTGATTGTTACAATATTCAGTGAATGCTTAGTATAGTGGCTAATCTTAGTAAATAGCTTAACTGAAATCGAAGCTTATCACAATTAAAATGAATAAGTTGAGGTTCTACTGTAGTAATGCTTTTGATGCAAAAATGATGCTATCCTCTGAGCTCCACCAAATAAGCCTTTCATATCCTTGAGAGTCTTTTTATTTACTCCCTGTCGGGTAAGTCTAGCTGAGTACAATTGAGTACTCAGGGTTTTATTCCCATTGTTGCAGATGGTGTAGTCTACTACGTGTATTGCAGGAATTGCTTCACCCCTGCGGGCGAAGAAGACTAGATCCGAGGGCAGGGTCATTATCTATCTTTAGATGTTATAAGAATGTTGTGACAAGGTCATGTGATGGTACTCGTATTTGAACTCTGTGGTGTAAAATTATGTTGACTTCCGCTACTACTCTATTTGTGTAAAAGACTATGTTGTACTCTGATGTTTAAATTCGGTTGCGAACCTATGTGTCATGTGATCGGGTATTGCTGAATGAATGATCCTTGGGGTACGAAATGTTTGAAATCCTTCGAGATTTCCGGACTACCGGGTTTATATTGGCTCAAGTGTGACTGGATTGCGACTCAAATGCGATCGTTGTACTTGTGCTCGTATAAATTGGTCGGTTCTGTGACAATATAAAAAACAAAGGGAGTAATATTCTAGAGTGTCCTCTAACGAACAATAATTTTACATGGTATTTGATCCATTCACTGTGACGCAATGGCCTTGCAACCCTCTATATTTATTGGAGGCCAACTAAGCTTATATACATATTTTTTTTTTGGGATATTAGATATAAATAAATTTTGGAAGAATGTTGAATCTAATACAATATATAAATTTAGGAAAAATGTTGAATCTAAATTTAGGATATTATATATAAATTTATTGACCGATTCACTATGACGTTTATTTTAGCTTCTTTTCAGCTATAGAGTAGTGTTTTTCTCTCACACTTACACCAAATCGGTATAAGTCAAAATCAACACTTATTTTAATCAGCAAACAGAACCACAATGAGCTTGCAACTTAAAGGGAAGGTTGCTGGAAGGTTGCTGTTGACTGTGACTGTGGTGGAGAACGGGAGAATGGGGGATGCAGAGAGACTACAGGCGTCAGGCCGGGTCCTTCTCACCCGACGTTGGGGGTAGGTTCCGGGCCGTCCGGCGGGGCCCGCCACCAGGACAGGTATTCTCGTTTTCTTTTTTGTTTTAACAACCCTAGCAGCTGGCGCCGGGTGAACCAGACCCGGGGGCAGCTTAGGTAGCCTTTAGACAAAATTTCCTTCTCTCTCTGTCACATTAATTGTATTTTTCATTTGTATAGAGCACTAAATGAAGTAGCACCAGTTGTATGTTTGTACTTTTTATCTGGCTATTTAAAGATGAATCTTTTGAGTCTATTTGGACCATAATTAGATAAAAATTATCAAATACAAATAAAAATGCTACAGTTACGAGACTTCCAAAAATTCCAAACTAAAGGCAGCCTTAGCATAACCGCCGGCGCCGGGTGGCGCCGCTAACCCGGCCCAAGGGTAAAGCCGTAAAGGCATCGCTACAGACTGTACAGCCTCTGAAGAACCGGTGATTGCAGGATAAAAATTTATCTATAGCAAACTTTCTTGTTTTTTATTCAATCTATAGCAAACTTTCGACAGTACTCCCTCCGTCCCTTTAAACATGCAACTCCGTGCTGCGTGTCAGATAAAGTAGTTCACGTTTGACCAAGTTTTTAATAAATAGTATTCATATTTATAGCTCCAAATTAATATATTATGAAAATACATTTTATAATTAATCTATTGGTGTTTATTTGACATTATAAATATTTATAGTTTTTTATTTATAATTGATTAAAGTTGGTACACTGAAACGTGCTACTGTGCTTGAATTGCATAATCAATGGGACGGAGGGAGTACTATTAAGCTAAGTGAGACGGAGTAATTATATAAAAAACAAGTGGCAACAATGCGCCAAACTAAGGATTCTATATAATAGCCATAAAAGATGTCATACAAATCTATCTATTTTTAGCTAAAATTTTTATCCCATTTTTAGCTGCCCTCCCCTGACTAATTCAATAATATAAATAGTTAGGAATCCTAATCCTAATAGATCTATCTCTTCAGTTATGAGCAAGGTGAGTAAGAATCAAAATCCAAATACGAAATACAAATAGATCCTCTGATCTTGAGGAATTTGAATAGAAATCCTAACCTAAATTGAAAAGGATAAAAGTAAAAATCAGACCAATCTTATACTCTATATAATCTTAAACCATCAAGAGTTTCTTAGTTTTAGTTTTTTTTCCCTATTTGTCCCTATTTCTTTTGTACTATATATAGTTCCGTTCTATTTTTCTCCGTATGTTTTTTGATTGATTTTTCTCGTGTTCGTTTTTCTTTCTTTTTAGTTCCGTTGTTCCGTGTCCCTCTCCTTTTTAGTTCGGTTTTGTTTTTCTCTGTGAGTTTTTTCTGTCCGTTTTGACGTTTTGTAAACTGAAAAGGAATCCTGTCAGTGTCATCTGCCGCCGGGTGGAAACCAAACCCGGGGAAGCGCGTGAGCACCGACGGGTGGCGCTAAACCCGGTTAAGCTACGAGGCCGCGTGGGCACCACCACTGGTCCACCGTTCCCACCACTATTAAATAAGGTACATATTTTTCAATTTTAATTAACGTAATCTTATTTATTGTAATCTTCTAAATTATTTAAGACTTAACTTTAAATAGAGTTTAACTGGCCAAGCCTAACAAACCGAGCCAAAGTCAAAAGTCATTCAAAATCAATTTATTTTTATTTTAAATAAAAACTTGTTCAATCAAAACATTTTTAAGTTGAGCCACCAATGTCCCCCTCCATCCAAAAGAATATGCAATTCTCACTTATCGAGAAGTCAATCATTGTAAACTTTGACTAAAATTATATGAGACAAAATAAGTATCGTTAGATTAGTTATGAAATATATTTTTATGATAAATTTATTTTAAGATATAAATGCTAATATTTTTCTATAAGTTTAGTAAAGTTAACACAACTTAACCGATACGCTTCTCATAATTATATAATTAAGTGGATGAAGAGATTACTGGTACTCCAACTAGCTTTTCGTCCAGGCCTGCCACCAGCGTACTCCTCTGCAGGAGACTAGCAGCTGCGGCCAGCCGCCGGGTGTGGATCGAACCCGAAGAAGGTAGCGCTGTCGCCCTAACGGATTTTTTGCTTCCCGATACGTCAGCAAATATTCCATGGTGAATATTCTAAACCATATTATACGTCAGCAAATATTCCATGGTGAATATTCTAAACCATATTCTTATCGATCGCAAAGTTCAAGTACAATTGTAAAAAAGGTTCACGTCCAACAAAGTAGTAGTAGGAAATAATAAGACTATCCACAGCGTATATTTTTAGCTGTTGAGAAAGGAAAAAGAGCACCAAACATTGATGGTTAACGTTGTGGGTACCGATGCTTGGACAAAAAACATATGAGCCGGATCATCTTTGTTCACCGATGCTTGGTCAAATAAAATAGTATTGGCTCTCACGACGGGAAGTAGCGTGACACATCTTCTGACCAAGCCTCGATGCCGACATTACAGACGATGCTTAGATTTTGGCTTTGAGGTGAAGTGGCACTTAGAGAATTTTTTCAGCATCGGACACACTGTAGCCGGTCTAACTCTACAAAAGAAAGTTCAAGTATACACTGTATACAAGTGTTTTTAAAAAAGAATCATTTCCAACAAAGTGGGTACTCCCTCCATCTCTCAGTTTGTGCGTCTTATTTAAACTAGCAAGATTATAATTATGATTAAGTACAACCTTATGCACTGTTCAAATTTTCTCTTTGCTAACACTGAACTGAACACGAGCATCACAACCTGTCCTTGTAATATCTTTCTCAAATGACTTGTTTCGCCGATGTCCTTCGTTACTACAAACTATATATTTCTGAGATATAGTTTTGTCTTCTCGACGCTTTGAATGACTCTTTCTAATACTAAACCCAGTCTTTCCAGCATATGTTTTATACATCTCATAAGCTTTATCCTCTTAATCAAAAGTCATACCAACTTCAGGAATGAGCAAAGTTTGCCTATCTTTGTCAACCACCTATTGAAAATTGAGATGAAAATTAAAGTTGTGTGATGGTAAATTCATGATAAACTTTTTTCGTAGGTAACAAATGAACTAACATGGCATACATCAGTTTCGTTGGGTTCAGATATCTCCAAAACTAGTGTAGTCATGGATGATGTGTACACCGATTCAATTACACCGGATGGTAACATGGGCATGCCAATTGGATCGAAGTTCCCCTACAGAAATCATGTGTTCGCACGTTCTAATAAATAGATCATTAATATAAATCAGCATAAACGTCTATGGCCATCTATCTATAATACTCCTTCCGTCATAAAGACCGTCGTTCTAGACTTTTCAGAATTTGTGTTTGACCGTTCATCTTATTTAAGAATTTTATACAAAATACAAAATCAATAAATAATTATTAAAATGTCTCTAATGATATAACAAATCATAATAAGATAAATGATATTTATATAAAATTTTCAAATAAGACTAAATGGTCAAACGTGATATCTAAAAAGTTTAAAACGAGTTTTTGTGGGACGGAGGGAGTACTACATACCTGCACTTCATCATAAGTGCTATACGAGGATTCGAGGAATTTACATTGACCTCGTGGGCGTCAGCCTCCAGGACAGCATCAACGAAGAGGGTCAACCTCCATGGAGTCTGCTGTTGCAGTTGATGGCCTGCGTGGTTGCTGTAAAGTGCGGCGGCGGCCGCGAGTCGCTCCCGATCTGTTCCGCACCTATGAAAACTGATTAGTACGTTTTTCTTAGGAAGCCGGCCGTGATTTCCTGGTCTGTGTACGAGCCTGCCTTGAGCCGAAGTAAATTGGACTACAGGAGCTAGCGCGGCAGTGCCGCGAGCCAGATGCGCGGCGCACATTGATAGAAGTCCGCACGTCGCTGTAGTAGGGACGTTCCGTACCTATTTTTTTTTCCGGGTTACTACTGCTCCATCACCTACTGTAAGACGGTCTCCAACAAGCCCACCCAAATCGGAGACCTAAAACTGGTGTTTGGATCACGCACAATATTTAAGTCCGGTACCTCAAAATCACCATCTCCAACAGACCACAGTGACCCAAACCCAAACCGGCCCTCTCTCTTCTCTCTCCCTCAGCGCCGCCGAACGTCCTCCTCCTCCGCGAGCTCGCCGTCAAGCGCGCGGCCTCCTCCTCCCTTCACTGGATCTGGGTGACGCAGCTCGCCCGCGCCGACCGTCCCCATTCGCGGGCCAGCCTACGCCGCGGCGCCGGCGACCACCGTCCGGGGGCCTCGCTAGATCCGGCCGGCGTGGCCTCCACCTCCTCCTCGTCGTCCGCTCCACCCCGCCTGCCACGCCGGCTGCCTTCGCCGTCCTCCCCACCTGCGCGCCTCCGCCGAGTGCGTCGCCCTCACCGGCGCCGGAGACCGCGGGCCCCGCGTCGTCCCTTCCTTTCTGCCAAGGTGGGCCATGCGGATGGAGACGCAAAGCGACGAGGGCGACGCATATATGCGTCCCACACGGCGTCGAAGGCAAAATGCTTCACCGCACTGGGTCTTTCGTTGGAGACGGATTTTATGTCCCAAATGTACTATGCACAACCCAAAATGGGTTTGGGTGCCATGGTTGGAGTCAGTCTAAGATGCGTATATGCTGAGTTGCAGACTTGCAGTGTTGGAGGACGCTGCTGGTTGTGAAGAAAGAATTAATACCGCCTGAAGTTGCTATTGCTACTAAAGATGGGCCTCAGCTCGCACGATTCAGGCCCAACAAGCGAGGCCCAGTAGCTCAATTACAACAGAAGCGAACCGGGGCTAAAAACATCTCTAATTCTCTCTAGTCTAGGGGAAAAGGATCTATCTAATCAACCTACGGAATGTGAAAGAGGACTTGTAGCTAGGGCGAGCGTGTGCAATTGCACTCGCAGCTCTTCAAGTGTTCTAACAGGTTGTGTGTGCCATGCTCGGAGTCAGCGTTGAAGATTTGGTGGCAGTGGTGACAAATAGCATACATCCTTTTGTAGTAAGGTTTCTTCCTTTTAGACCCGTCCTTAGGAGTGACTTTGACATGTAGTCTGGTCATATGGTCCCATACTTCACTGGGTGGAATCTTGGGGCCGTCTTTGAGAGCACCAGTTCTGGAGCGTTTTAATGACGACGGCGGCAGCGACGATGATGACGAGGGCGGCGGTTCATCTTCTCTGAATTCAAACCGCAGTGAGGACACCTGGGAAGGAGGGAATAGAGCAAATTAGATATGATGAAGTTAATTAAGGAAGGATTTCCTTTTTAACTATTTTTTCTTGCTTTCGAAAAATAGCTTTGACTATTTTTATATAAAATATTAATGTTCATAAGACATAATTAGTATCTTTAGATAGATTATTGAATCCATTTTCATAATAAATTTATTTAAAAATTAAATACAAATGTAAACTTATGACACGGAAATGAAAAAAAAAATGATAGATAAGGACGGAGGAAGCGTTTTATTGTATCCTAGTAGGAGTTGAGTGAGCTAGCTTACCGCGGGCACGAGCTTATTAGTGCCATCGTCGGAGGGTAAGAGCGGGGTGTACTCGTAGGCGCGCTTTCTGTTGCCGTTGCCGTCGTCGTCCAGCTCCAGCGTCTTCTTCAGGCCCAGGTAGCGTTGCTGCTGCTGTTGTTGTCCGTGCACGGGCACCAGGTGCTGCTGCATGACACACGACGCATCAGCTGAAACTGCACTCATCCCCTTCATGCTTTTCTCCTTCCAGCCTCCCTGGTCGTGCTTTTTTCCTTTCGGATCGGGTCCTGTGAATTGCACGACGGACATGGACCACGCCGCCGTGTCGTCCGTTGACATGTCATAGCGTTCCGGTAAGCCTTTCAGCCAGACATGCGTAAGCCGGTCTGCCTCCGAGTTAGAACTGTAGCCTACAATCCGCGCTATATTTGGGTGTTGGAGGCCCATGAGGTGCTGGCATTCTTTCTCGAATTGAACATCCGGAATCTGTGTTTCAAACCTCGTGACAGCAACCGTATCTCCATTTGGTAGGACTACCTGTTCAAATTTAGCTCTCCTATTGATACGTACAGCTTATAGCTAACTAAAGTGTGGAAAAGATATGAATTTTTAAGTAATATTCTCACCTTATACACCTCACCCAAAGCACCTTTGCCGATTAGTTGGTTAGGAGAAAAATTGTTTGTGAGCTGCATTAACTCATCTTCTGTTAAGACGGAGCTCTTGAACGAACCGAACCTCCGCTGATCTTCCTTCACGTGCTCGATGGCGGCGGCGTTGACCACGGCCATGTCTCCATCTCTACCGGCAGGGCGTCCGCCGTCTTCGGGAGCCGGAGCCGGAGCGGGAGCCTCCACCACCAGCTTCTCATCGGACACCGTCAAAGGGGGGCCGTCTTCCCCGAGGAGGCGTTGCTTGACGTCGCTCTTCAACGAATCGAACCGTCGCCGCTGCCGCTGAGCATCCTCCTCCTCCTCCTCCTCCTCCTCCTCCTCCTCCAGATGGTGGTGGTGCTGGATCTCCGTCGTACCACCGGCCGTAGCACACCAAGCAGGGGCAGCAACTCCCCCCAGAGGGAGTGCTGCCTGTGGGGCGGCGGTGGCGTTGACCCCGAGCATATCGGCGTCTGGGCGGCCAGCATCCCCCAAGTGGAAGTCGAAGAAGTCGTCGGGTATGTCAATCAGAGGTGATTCAGGACCCGGAAGGTGCGACGAGTAACTTCCTCCAGTATTATGAAACATGGAACCGTAGTCGTCGATTCCAAGTTCCATGTATATATTTGGTGATGGTATCTGGGCTGCTGGATCTGCTAGAGTAGTGCTGGATAAATCTTGGGTGGAGTGGGGAATCATCGATGGGGAAAAGGATGCAAGTTCATCTCCATTGGGAGGCATCTTGACTGACTCGGGTACACTGGGCAGGCAGAGGCAGCTAGCTTAGCTTCTGGGTGCGGGTGGGAGGAAGAGGAACAGATCTTGAGCAACGAATTGAGGTTTGTGGACAAGTGGAGATGGACTGATGGAGACTGCGGGGCCTTTTAAGCAGACTACCGGAGGAGTACAGGCAACAGGCCGGGTGTTCTCCTCACCCGACGTCGTGGGGTGGGGTCAGGCTTGGGCCCCCCACCAGGACAAGTATTCTCTTTTCTTTTTCTTTTTTTAGGGGTGATGAAAAAACTAACAGCTGCCGGCGGGTGGAACCAAACCCGCCTATAGAACGCTTTACGGTGGGGCTGCTACCATATAGGACGCTGAAAGAAAGGTAACCGCGTGGTCTTTTGCCTACAGAAAATTATTACTACGATGGCCGGGTGTGGAGCGAACCCAGGGAGCGTTGCCGCCTGGTGGAGCAAACCCGGGGAAGGTATCGTTGTCAGCAGTCTGCCTGTCAGGCTAATTCTGTAATTCATCCGGGTGAGGAAGGGTTGGAGACCTGGTGACGATCTTTGGCTTCCAGATGAGTCAACTAATATTAATATTTACTGGTACATAAATATTTTAAACCGTATAAAACCACTTTTCTTACCAATCGCGCAAAGTTCAAGCTTTTACCAAAGAAGAGAAAATTTCACGTCCAACAAAGCACTAGTAGGAAATAGTAACTCTATTAGAAAAACATGAAGCAAATCATACATACAAATTTTAAACCATAATCATGCTCAACCTCAGAATTGCATAAACAATTCTTCAAATGAGACTTGTAAAAAAAAAAACTTGTAAACATACCAGTAAAAGCATCTAGGCTCCTAATTTTGTCTCGGTGATTCATAACGCCACATTTATTGTTACTAATAACGTGTGTTTTGTAGTAGCATTACTTAGTGAAATCACGATGATGCAAAATTAATTGCGCAATCATGGCTTTCATGCTCATATTGATGGGTTTCATTTGGTTCTCAAAGGAATATGCAACAAGGCAAAGGCGCGAGCTTGTGCTAAGAATCTTTTGGAGTCGAGGGACATCTAGAGAAGTTTAGATTTTATTTTCTTTTTTTATATGTACTTACTATAAAAAGGGGTATGAACGGGTAGCTTAAATTGAATGGTCTTGTGAGCAAATGCAATGCACACTTGTGAAAACTAACACTAGGTAGACCAGATAAAGCCCAAGAACAGATGGGACCCCAACCAAAACCCAAAGGAGTTGAATGCGAAGATATTTCTCAGGTGTGGGCATCGAAGAATCCACTAGTAGCATATAGCTAGGTGGGAGGACAAAGAATACGTCTAAGGTTTTCTAAAACCTATCTCTAGTTATATGGTTCTAACTTAGCAACACATGTTGTATTAACCAAGAACCATGTTCACACACAACATGCAGGGTCGCCTAGATGACGCTTGGTCTGTTTCAGTCGGTTGCTTTTCTATTTCCTATTTTAATGAAAAACTGTAGTAGACTAGGACAAAGTGTCATCGTCTGTATCATCGGATCCATGTATTAATCAAATCATTTTACCGCTGATACTTGAGATTAGATTACTAGCTAGAATTTACACACCATCGCCTCTTCGCTCGTCTTCACATCGATCAGGTTTTTTTTTAAAAAAAAAAAATCCACATACTATCGTCACGTACGTCGGGTTTAGCAGAACCCACCCATCCGCTCGTCGGGTTAAGCTCCACCCGTCCGGTCCGATTAATTACACACATGAGGGCTCGTTTGGGTACCCTAATCCACGAGGGGATCTCTGGCTTATACGCGTGGAGGAGGAGAAAGCCCGTGTCTTCACTGTCCTGCCGATCCACGATGGCCTTTTGGATACACCACAGCCCGACATATCCCCGTGCGTTTGCAGCCCTATCCCCGTCGATCTCCGAGGCGCAGAAGAAACTACTCCTCCCTCGCGATTCTCCTTCCCCATCCATCTCTCCCTCGCGTCTGTGCAGTTGCCGTTGCCGTGTCCGCGATGGAGTCCGGGCGGCGCGATGCAGGTGTAGTGGGCCATGCGTGGCACCTCATGTGGGCCCAAGGCGTGCAGTACGCGCTCTACATCGTGTCATCGTCGCCTGGTGCCCATGTACACGCTCGCGCTCAGAGCCGCCGGCCGGGTGGTCGCTGGTGTAGCCTACCTGCTGCTGCTATCGCGGTTTGTGGGAGGGGATGTCATGTGCAAGGTTAAAATCTCCATTGGTATTGAAATCCAAGTGTGTTTTCCCCCCTGTCATCCAAAGGAGTCCTGACATGCATATATTATAGCTCAGCGGAATCCTATCAACTGCCGCCGGGTGGAACCAAACCCGGGGAAGCGCGTGACCGCCGCCGGGTGGCGCTAAACCCGGTTAAGATACGAGGCCGGGTCTCCCTCTCACCCGGTTGGGTTACGCTGGAAGAAAGGTAACCGCATGGGCACCACTACTGGTCCACCGTTCCCCCCTCAGAAAAAAAATACTGGTCCACCGTTCCCACACTCGATATTGAACGAGGTACATATTTTTTTTGAGTTCTTTTTTTTAGATTGACGTAATCTTATTTATTGCAGTCTCCTAAATTATTTAAGACTGTGCTTGTCTTATTTTAATTTTTTTTCATAGAACAGTATTTTTCTCTCACAATAAATTAGCATTAGCAGAAATTAGCATTTTTTTAGACAAACGAGGAGAGCCTTTACTTCAAATCGTGCTTAACTAGCCGAGCCGAAATGGTATTGTCTGTGTGAAGATGGCCTGCTGCTGCCGTGGTGTATGGGTGAAGGTGATCTGTATGCACTTTTGAGTCGTAATGTGAATACCTGTTGGTTTGTATACACCATACTTTGGTGGTCTGTGTGCACTTTTGACTCGTAAAACGAATACCTGTCTGTATGGTGGTCTGTATACACCATACTTTGGTGTATGGTTGTTCCGAACTATCAAGGAAAAATGGGCTTCAAATTTTTGTTATTTTCATGTTGTGTTTGGGCTTGCCCATCTGTAATTGCGTCCAATTTTTTGGTTATTCAAATGGAACCTAATAAATATATGCTTAGATGGGCTGATTATGTAATGGATCATGAAACGGGCTGATTTGAAATGGGTGTTTTTGTCGAAATGTGCTGGGCCTAAATAAATGTATAAAATTTGGTCTGTTTGATGTTTGGGCTTGATTGTTTTTGGCCCAATAAATATTCTGGCTGCAAAATAGATTCTAGCCTAGAGATTAGTATATTTTTTTTTCCATAAATGAGCTTGTAGGCCCACGATCATATTTGGCTCAGTTATAGCCTACTTAGTACATATTTGGCACAGTTATAGCTTACTTGGTACATAATGAGTCCTATGAGTTATGGAGTCCAAGATCATATTTGGCTCAGTTATAACCTACTCAGTACATAAGTCTCACCGAAATGGACGAATTTCGCTGAAATTCGAACTGTCTCGGATGAATCTCAAAACCCTCATACAAATATGATACACATGTATTAATCCATGTTACCTATGATAGTAAGCCACATATATCATCCGCTGACATACATATTAATTACATTATCCACTAAAATTCATTCGTGATCCTAGCAACGCGCTAGACATGATCTTAGTAAAATCTAGTGCCAACTCTTGAGCCGTGGTGAAGCCGTGAACTAAAAAAAAACTTCCACTAAATTATTCAACAAATCAAGGTAATTTAGATAAGGGCAACCCTAATGTTAGAAACTACAAGTGATTTCTATTCTTATTAATTTTTATAGACTCTACATATAGAAATTATGATCTCAATAGATAGTTTGTACGTAACAATTTTTTATCAATCACATACATTCTCTATATTCTTCACCAATTATACCTCTTCATGTCTTGGTTCTCGTGTAGACCTGTTTCTATGATTTTCTCTTTCTCTCTCTCTTCAATAATTTTTAATTTGTCACATTAACAAAACGCTTAGCTGGTAGTACAATTAATGTTTATAGAAATTATGGTGATTTTTTAAGTGTGAATATGCACGCTAACTATCTTTTTTTGCGACGGAAGAAGACATATTATATGATAGCTGGGTACATCAATACATTGCAAGTACTCTGAAACACAAAAAAATAACCACGCTGTGAATAGCACAACTCAAAATCTAATCTGTTTGATGCTTTACATTGTGAATAACCGCACAGGTAAACACTCGGCAAATGGCCTGAGAACAAATGCCCAACGAACGACGACCAACATTTCTGTAGGCAAAATTGAGGAAACTCTTCTTTCTGGCATCTTCCTTCTTTTTCTTTCTGCCACCGAAGAATGAGGAAGACTGATCTGAAACTTGCTCTCCCTAGTCTTTCATTATAGCCAGATCTAACCATAACAAAATGGAGAAGAGATTGGAGAAAATCGTTCCATTGCGACGACATCATCTCCGCCTCGATACCGCCGTCCGGAAATAAAGGTCTCCATATCACCATGTTGATGAAGATGTTGACGCCGAGGTTGCTGCCCTTATCTTCAACGAACCCGCCATGGAGAAGATAATTCCACCCTTCTCCTTCACCGTCGCCGGAGAAGAGAAGGAGGAGGAGATAAAAATCCAATACCAAGAATTTTGGCATGGAGAGACACTAGCCCTAATAACTTGATCAATTGGGAAAAACTTATTAAAAACAAATGGATTCCCGCTCCCTTCAACCCTCGGCAAGGTGCCGAAGGGGAAGGGAGGGGGATCAACGGTGGTGGATGGGGAGAGGCGGCGGTGGTGACGGCGGCGGCTCTAGGGCACAGCCCCGTGCTGGAAGAGAACGAGGCACGCTACGTTACGCGGTTGGGGTAGTCGACCAATGCGCTAACTATCCTAAAAAAAAAAACCCTATCCTAATCATGAACTCATGCAAACAGCAAACATGGTGATTGAAAATTTGAAGTCCATGGTCCACGCTTGAGCCCGTCTCTTTCCGTTTTTTCTAACACGCGCGATTGACGAGAGACGTGAGTTCACACATCCCTGTATCCGACACTGATTCCAATACACGACACCAATGAGGTTATGTCTGCCATGTGTCACAAGCACCCAATCCCTAATATTACCTCTGCCAAATAACACAACCTGTTCGCTTGCTACTTTTTAGTTATATAGAACAATTTTTTTTTCGATAACAAATCAGCAGTAGCAACAACCGAAAATCAGCCAGTCGAAAATCAATCTCCTTCAAAACGGCTCTGGCTCCTCTTTCTTTCACTTAAAAATGAAACAGCTCCAAACGACCTACTTATCTCATTAAACATTTTGGGTAGGGCTCAGAGGCATAATGGTTATCCTGTTGCGTGTACCAACACACACACACACACACATTCACATATGCTTTTTATGTTTGCAAATGAAGTTTCAATAGTTCGACTTGATCCTGATTGTTGACTCAGTGCCTCTTTTGACATATGCATGGAGTCTTTTGATAAAAGCCTAATTACACAGCTTGTATGCAATCGCGAGACAAGTTTTTTGAGTCTAGTTAAGTAATGATTGGATACTCATTGCTAAATTTAGCACATGTGCTAAGTATTAAAAACTTTACGTTTAGAGATTTAAACACCCCTCAACCTTTCAGATATACTCATATAAACAAATAAGGTTTACGTTATATGGATGCGTGCATAGTACGTGTGTTTATTTATTATCCATCTGCACTTGTACAGTGTACGTGGTTCAAAGAAGGAACCCCACCAAGTATATATGGCCGGAGCGTCAATGGGTCAATGGTACGTGTTCATCGGTTTTGGTTTCGAGACGGACCATGAGTCCAAGACCAGCCACGAAGCACGACTATCAATTTGCATGGCATGGAAAAATGGTCCAGATGCCCCCTTGCTCACGGCAGTTCTTCAGTCAATGGTCCAGATGCCCCCTCGCTCACGGCAGTTCTTCAGTCATCACCCATCATCATCACACTGGACCCATAGACACCACCAGCACAAACAAACCACGACGCAAAGGCAGCCAACAGCCACAGCCATGCCGCGGATCCGCCTCGCGCCGGCCGTCTCAGTATCGCCTCTGCAGCCGCCGTCTTAGGCCGCCCACGCCGCACGCCGATCCGCCTCACACGGCATGGCCCATGGCCACCGTTAGGCACGACGCCGCGCCCACCAGTGGCGAAACCAGCAATTTGGATTAAGGGGGCTGCACAAGTTTTATGTGGATGTGCATAAATTTTGACCATGTAGGTTCATCATAGTGTGTCCGGTTGAAGAGCCATGTTAATGACCCGCAGATTCGGCAGTGGTTTGGATGAATATGATGGTGACACACAGTAAATAGTTGAGGAGAAACAGGTTACATGACTAGGGGAAGGTTGTGATGAAGAACCTGGAGTCGGTTGGGTGTTTAAGAAATCAAAAGCTCCATTGTCGAAGCTGAAATCGAAGCCCAGATTACATGTTGTGGGTGGAGCACCTGAGATCAGATAGCAAACGAATTAAAATAGACAAGCTATGCAGCCATATCTGAAAATTGGAGATGGGTGCGAGTTAATATGTTTGACTGAATGACCTCTGACTGGCGATGGCACACGTGTTTCTGACATGAGTTGAGAATAGAAGTTGATTAGGCATTACAACCAAGTAACTACAGGGTACAAAGAATAAAAAAAGTAGAACTGTGTCCATAAAAATGTGTACCAAAGTGAGCTGTCCCCTGCGGCTGCATCACATGCTGCTCCCCGATCACCGTCTGACTGTGAAGTCCTGCTGTGACAGCATCGACCTCTGTGAATTCACAACATGTTTGAAACGCAGAATGTACAACAATTGAGGTCATGTACTAGAGTAAAAATGAACGTTAATTTGAGGTGTACCTTTTCTAGTAGCATGAAGGTTACCGGTATTATGGTCATCAACTGCGAGAAATCAACATCTTTCAGTTATAAATACTATTATGCATATTGATGTGCCGTGGTTAGTCTGTAATGTTATACCTATACCAGCTAGTGACAGTTCTTCTTGAGGTGCCTGCCTGTGTAGGAATGCAACAGTTTCTTCGACTCTTGCGCCCGCTGGGTATGTAGCTCCATGGCCCGCTGTTTGAACAAGCACAAAGACTATTAGGCCGTGTGCGAGGAATAGTGATGTTTGGTGGATATTTAACTAAGAAAGCATGGATTATAAAATGCCAAATATCAGTTAGCTTGATAATAATGTGGATGATGGACAAACACTAATATGAGGAAGGTTGAGGTTAGAATGTACGTTGACCAGATGGAGGTTGTGACGCATCCGCTGGATGATCACCTCGCACTCTCTCAATAACTGTATGGCTCGGACCACGCATATCTGATGATATAATTTCCAGTTTTAATACATACAAATGAGAGTATCCCGTGTATGGTTAGTGCATCAGGGAATAAAATAAGCAAACAAGTGCAAAATTTGAGGGCAAGCAATACAAACAACAGTTTGTGAAACGATGGAGGAAAATAGAAAAGTTGGGGTTGGAAGGGGTGTACCACAGTCGTTGCGCTGCAAGGTAGTCTCCTGTAAGTAATGTGTACTACTATCAGGCGATGAATGCTGACTGTTGTGGTGTTGAGGGTTGGATACAGTACGCGTAGGGGCATTTGTAAGAAGTTCCTTCACGTCTTCTGACACCTTGATCAATATGCACTCATTTGCGTGATGTAGCTCATGTATGCGCTTCTGGTTGGTACGGATGTCATGGTCGGCAGTCGTAATAATTTGTATGAGACGAGTGTGCCAACTGGATTCCACATTGTCCAATACACCTCTGAGCAGGTCACTCAGCTGAGGCAGTTGGAAAGATGTAGGGACAGCAGTATGTTGCATGGTGTATACATTCTGGTAAGCTGAACCAAGGGGATTTTTTTGCTGGCAGCAGAATGAGCTGTGTTACTTACAAATGGAGTGGCTGAGAAGGAAACGAAAACCAATTTGTAGAGTATGTCAATATAAGGGTGGGGTGAAATAAAACGAACCTGAAGTTTGCCATAGCAAATGCGATCATCCATGTCGCACCACCTATCTGCATTGGTCAACGTAGAAATATGTTGCTGTGAGAACACAGCAGCCCTTGGCACAACTTTCCTCTGGTGGTTGACATTGAGAGGGTGATCCAGGTTCTCGAGGTAGTAAATCTGCATGGACAAATCAGTGTTGATGCAGGTTGTGAACAATACAAAGGATATCAGGGGAGTGATAAAATGCTTACTAATAAGAATGGAGCACATGCTCGGATAGACGGGTTTGCCGTGTTTTTGGCAGCAGGAGACTGCCACTCTTTCGCAGAGTTTCTGATGTGATCTAACACAGCCTGTTGCCAATCAACCTTGCCAAAGTTTTGAAAATCCATAATGAACTGCAAGTCTGTGTTCGCGATGTCCCATGAAGACCCTGGGAACAAGAACCTGTTGAAGATCACGAGGAAGAAGCATTGAATGGAGAGGTCATCGGCGTTTCCCTTGGCAACCTCTTCTAAAAGACGAGTGACTGTGATTTTGTTTGTTGAAATACCAAGCAGCGCCATAAGCTCTTTCTTCGCATTGGAAAGTTCCTTGCAGGACTTCTTAGAAAGTGGCTCTGTGCCAGCTGGAACACCAAGCACAACATGAACAGCTGCCTTGTTGACGGGTAGTTCAATGTTGGGTGAGACCCGTAGAATCATGCTGTGTGTATCCAACCTATCCAGCAAATAAAGATATAGATTCCTGCTCTCCACACAATCTACAGCAATTTCAAGAAATGAACCCCAACCAAGCTCGCGAACCCTGTTCCTCTGTGCTTCTGATAGTTTAGTAATGGCTTCAAGCGCTTGTTTGGGAATGCAGCGGGAGTTAATCTTGGGCGGTAACTCGTCATCGTCCTATGGGAGTAAAATTATGACAATGTGCACATAAAAATAGATACATGTACATCTGTATGTGGTAAAAAAACTTGTGCTCACCTCTTCCTGTATGGATGGAAGTGAAGATTTCTTAGTTTTATGATCTTTGGGAGCAGGAACCTTCGGCCTTGGGCGTTTTATAGCTGGTTCAAAGGCCTAGACAGATTTGAAATATGAGAGAACATTGGGTACTTTATTAGTAAAAGGATGGTTGGCAAAGCAGCAAACCTGACTCACATCATCGTCGTTGTCTTGTGATGCATCCAGCGGTGGTGAGCGTCTGGCTGGTCCAGAAAGCAGGTCTTCGTGCTGTGAGGTAGGCGGTGTTCTCTTCTTTGGGTTTGCTGCAGAAGAACATGGAGCCTCCTTCAGTCGAGTTTTCTTCGATATTACTTTTTCCAGTTTGTTTTTTGAACCATCACCCTCATGGATTGAACGAGAAGCATCATGAGTGCCATCTGCGTTGGTGTTCGCTGAGCTTTCCAAGCCACCATTGACTCCAGATGAACTTGGGAGTTGGATCTCATAAAACTGCTGGCTGTTTGATATAGTAAAAGTTGTAACACGTTCAGGAATGTGATCAAGTTTTTGCTTCATCTTCTACTGAGGGTCGATCGAACTGAAAAAGGAAGCAGATGAGGGTGAATCGTGGTCTGTGAGAAGCATAAATCAAAAATGTTATGTCGATCACCAGTAAAAAATAGCATTATTGTGCATCTTTTATTTGTATCATTAAAATGAGTAAAACAAAACCACCCTCAGCACAGCAGATTACTGCAATAGTGAAGGAGTCGAATTTATTCCCTAACATTACACAATGATAAACTACAATTGCTTTACAGTGGAAAAATTTCTGCAAAACAAACAGTGCTGATAACATACTGGAGAACAATCACCCAAAAATAGATGAGTTTGGTGGAAAGAATAAGAACAGGATAATGAACTATGCAAAAAAAAAAAAGCAATTTCATAATAAAA
>JAHLJS010000004.1:4705676-4855676 GCA_038502445.1 Eremochloa ophiuroides | reverse complement strand
TTTAGTGCCCCAAAGTTTCCCAGCTGTACCGAAACGCACACACTAAGATTTGAACCTTGATTGGCTAGTAGTCTCCCAACTGTGCTAACCAACCTAACCAAAGGTCGAAAGGCCTCACACACTATCAAGAACACACGCACACACTCTACACACGCTCGTCACGCAAAACACGCACGCTTGCAGCATTTGAACGGTCAGGGTGGTGCATGCAAGCAAATCTAGATAATGCATGCATGCAACTAAATCTAAAAAAAATTCATATCTGAAATATTCTTTTTTAATCCTATTTTATAAAATAAATAAATAAATAAAAATGTTTTTATGATACATCTGATCCGTCCGATTGAATTAAATGAACGGCTCACGGTTATTTCGGGTATCACAGTAATTCTCTTTTAAATCACAGTAAACCTTCAGGAGAATTTCCATTGGTCCTACGAAGCTACAAAAAATCTTGCTGTCCTTGATCTATCGAGTTTCAATGGGAAGTTACCTACATGGATAAGTGAGGAAAACCTGGTAATTCTAGCATTAAGATCCAATACCTTTTCTAGCCACATTCCAATTGAGATAACAAGACTTCCTGCCCTTAAGTTTTTGGATCTTGCAGATAACACATTATCTGGAACAATACCACAATCTTTAATGAACTTAAAAGCCTTCACTACTACTTCTATAAATGCAGATGGAACAAACAATCATTTCGATGAAGAATATGCTGGAGAGTATGATTTTGCTACTATGGGACCATCTGATGACAGTTCAACTGTGGTGACAAAAGAACAAGAACTCAATGCATGAGTGATAGTTTGGTCAAGGAAGAGAACCATGGGTCGACATCGGTCTCAAACTAGACCAAAGACTTGGCTTTTAGCAACGTGAGAACCCCGGCATGCAGAGTGGCGACGACTAATTAGGCCCTGTCTAGATAGATTCATCATAAAATAAAAAAAGTTCTGTCACATTAATTTTTAGACACATGTATAAAATATTAAATGTTGATGAAAACTGAAACTAATTTGACAGCTTCACAAAATATTGTGAGATGAATCTTTTAAGCCTACTTGAGATATGATTGACTACTTATTGTAAAAGTTAGTATATTGTTATAGTAACTCATTTTACAAAATGAGTGAATTTAAATATACCCTAAACAAAGACTTGGCTGGCCTTGCAACTTGCAAGTCATTGCTTTCTGATAGTGCAACTAGCATCTTGTACTAGAATCACTGGGAGCCGCCTCTGCACTTCCTTGAGCTTTGCAGCTCGTCCATGGCTGGGACAGCTGATGCCCTGTTTAGATGTATTTCAAACTTTTAACCATCACATCGAATATGTCGACATATGCATAGATCATTAAATTTAGATAAATCATAAGACGAATCTTTTAAGTCTACTTAGACTATAATTAAACACTTATTGCAAAAGTTTCTCCGGTCAAAATTCTAAAAAAAGTTCCCTCTAGACGGGGCCAACATTATTAAACTAGATGCAAAAGGCAGCCTCGTTTAAGTTACCATTAAAGTTTTTCGGTGCCATATCGGATGTTTCACGGAGTGTCGCATGAGTCGTTTGGATTCCAACAAAAATAAAATACAGTTTTCGTCCATAAATTGCGAGGCGAATTTATTAAGTCTAATTAATCCATCATCAGTAAATGTTTAATGTAGCATGACATTGTCAAATCATGGACTAATTAGGCTTAAAAAATTCATCTCACAATTTACACGTAATTTGTGCAATTAGTTATTGTCTATATTTAATAGACCATACACATGTCTAAAAATATGATGTAATGGGTGTAAAGTTTGTATCATAGAACTACCACCGGATTGAAAAAAAATTTCTCTGTACCCTTTATAAAATTTTCTATATCTACATACCACTTCTCAATTTTTAAAAAACTATAACTTCTCCATACAACATCGGATAAAGATGATTTTTACATGAAAATTGTAGAGTTCGACGAGATCTACAACTTTCTAGTTTCGAGCTTTTTCATTTGAGGATGTTAAGATGCTCACAATTAAATTTAGTGCTGAAAGCTTAAATTAATTTTTTGAGTATATTAACGTCCTCAAATGAAAAAACTCAAAAATAGAAAGTTATAGATCTCGTCGAGCTCTACAATTTTCATAAACAAATCATCTTCATCCGATGTTGTATGGAAAAGTTATGGTTTTTTGAAAATTGAGAAGTGGTATGTAGGTAAAGAAAATTTTATGCAAGGGTACGAAACTTTTTTTCAATTCAGTGGTACGTAGGTCATTTTGAACTTTTATGGCTCTGTTCGCTTCAACTAAACGGCACATATTTTTCTGCTCTGGAATAGTATTTCCCCTCACAACAAATCAGTTTCAGCCCAAATCAGCTCAGCTTTTCAGCTGAAGCCAACAGAGCCTATAATGGTTCAACACGCGGCCACCTGGAAGTAGGAAGAATCGTCCTAGCGCTTTCTTGAACTTTCCCATCTCCACTTGTTTCTGCAGGTTCACACTACTGTACACAGCCCAAGAAAGTCCCCTCCATACATTTTCGCTTCTATATACACGCGCAGTTCTTCGACTCTCGGTAATAAGGAACACAACAGTGTGTGCGACTTCTTTTGATATCTGTTTGTTGAAGTTGATCCCTCCTCGCTCCTTCACCCCTTCCAGTTGGTGCTGCATCAGCCTGCAGGGGCATGATCTAGAGGAGAGCCAAGGTAATAATAAGGAGCTAAGGTAATAATAATGATTGTATTCCATGCATATGCCTGATGCCTCGGCCGGTAACAACGCAATTAAGCATGAAAATCATGCATTCCTCCATGCATATTACATATTTACAGCTAATGTGTGTATACCATTTATCTGTGCAGTACTCTTTGTCTTACTGAAATGTCGTTTTAGAATCCGTACATCTTGTTTAATCGTTCTTCTTATTAAAAATTTTGTATAAATATTATTTATTTTATTATGATTTATTTTATCATTAGAGATATTTTAATAATAATTTAATTATTTTATTATTAATGTATAAAAATTTTAAATGAAACAAATATAAAAAAAAAGTTCAAAAGTTAAAAACAATACTTTAAACCGGACGGAGGGAGTAAGGTACTTGTGTGCGTCAAATTGAAGTGTAACCCCTGCTGTTGTTTTGTCCTGAACTCCTGATCAGCAGGTTGGTCGAATCATAATATCCCTAATACAGTACAGCTAGCGATCGATCGAGTAGCGACTTGATGGCAGAGATGGTGTATTCAGCACTTGTTCAGGAGACCGTGAGCCGAGGCATCTCCTTTGCGTTCGGCAGAGGCGAGGAGAAGGCGTCCCAGGGCCACTTGACGGAGAGGCTCGAGATGGCAGTCAGCGAGCTGGAGTTTGCTCTTGAGAGGGCCATGGAGCTGCCCATCAGACACCTCTCCTTGCTCCAGCGCAGGAAGATCATCAAGCGTGCATACGTCGAGGCCTTGGAGGTACTCGACAAGCACAAGCCGCAAGCAACGATGCCTCCTGGCCAGGAAGAAGAAGAGGTCCCACAAGTTGTAGATAATAAGCGCAAGCGATGGTTTAATTGTGCTAAGAAGAAGAACATGCCCGTCATCGCACCTTCCGCTGGCTTGACCACAGATGATGTTGCAAGATTTGAATGGTATGCAGGTTGTGCCGGAAGGTTTGTGAGGGACTTGGAGTCTGGTTGTTCACTTCATCACTACACCTTCTGCAACCCTATTGTTAGGCATCTCCTTGAAGGGAAAACCCTCACTTACTATTCGCAGCAAGGAAACCTGCTGCGCCATCTCTACATCAAGCCCACGTACTCTGATGAGCGTGGCGTGGAGGCGGTGCTAGCATACCGTTACGAGGATAGCGCAGTGGCCGAGAAAAGCTTCTATCTGGGGTTGATCCTACGACTGACAGAAAGCACAGATTTAGTTGAGATTGGAATAAAATGCTTGCAATTACTAGCACCTCAGTTCAAACTTGCTGTTGAATATGCAATGGGAGAACTCACCGTACTATTTAATTTACAAGGCATTGCCCATTTGCATGGGCCCCTGTGGGTGGGCGTTCAAGAATGGCACATCAAGCACACACAAGTTTTTCGCCATGACCCAGCATGCTGCAAAGGAAGCAGGCACGGACTTTGCGGTAACAGCAACATGTCCTCATCAGAGTTAGCAGGTATATTCCCAGATGAAATCATTAGTTTCGGTTTCAGGTGCTACATATCATCAGTTGATCTAGAGTCCAAAACTCGTAGTAGCAGCTCCTTATTTCATGAGTGCGGAAGAAGAAGCAAAAACAGGAGAGGTTGGAAGCCACCTCTGGTGCTGACAGCTGTCTTCCTGCCTCATTATACTGTGACTCAGACACCAGGTTGTTATGCACTCGAAACCATCATCGGAGACGCTAGAGAGTATAAAGAAAATGCTAGTAGCATACAACAGGTGTTGGATACTGTACAATCAGGCGCGGCTAGTTGTTTTTCGCGTCAGCCTGAGCTGGCGAAATATGAAACGGATTGGATCGGCAAACATGGTTTGGCAAGGTTGGTAGTGGAACAGCCAAGTACTGAAAGAGCACTTGACTTGACGGGCATGTTGCAGCTCTGTAAAGACGGCTGCTGCTACAACAAAGTCCTCCATAGCTACAATGCATGGCTGGAGACAAGAAAATATATGCCGCCCACATCAGCCGCCGTAGAAAAAGGGCAGCCGAGTGTTAGGAGAAGTGCAAGGAGAAGTAGAATGGGGTAGTTAGGAAAACCTGGGAATGAGCCAAGATCCGAACCAAACCCACACCAAACCATTCCCTCAACGATCAGGCAGCACTACTACAGAACAGGGATATAGTAACACCATCTTGTGTTACTATATATTAATAAAAGTGTTGCTATGTTTTTTTTAACACATTATAGTAAATGTTACAATTGACTATGTTACTATGGTTTGATCTAGTGTAACACATGATATGTGTTCTTTTATATGCAAAAAAGTGTTACTATATTAGTAATAGTAACATAATTAATAATCTATTGGAACATTGGTAAGTGTTACTATAATTCACTAATAAAATTAAAAAAGTTTTTTTTTAGGATTCGAACTTGCAACCTTGAATATCACACACTTTACCATTTACCATTGAGCTATGAACAAACATGCGACTATGAAATATATGCTATTCTTTTAACTTCACTTCTCAAAATGTTCTATTGGGTAATTGACACCTCAAACAATCTTACATGAAAAAAGATTTCAATTACAAAGTTGATCTTGTTGAGTACTTCAACTCTGATGCATATTGTTTCAACATTCTAGATTGTTTATTTCTAAAAACATATAAATGTTTATTTATGTCACATACCTGTAACATTATTATGTGTTACTATTAGTCATATACTAGTAACACAATTGAAATGTTCCAATAAAGTGTTACAACATACTAGTACTTTGTAACATTTAACATGTAACACTGATTTTGTGTTACTATAATCATCTATTGTAACATATTTTTAGAGAATGAGTCCTATGTGTTACAACCTTCTTTTGTAACATATAGCGTTGTGTTCCTATACATCTTCTTTGTAACACATTGGCTAATATGTTACAAGAATGCGTTACAATATCCATGTGTTGTAGCAGTGCAGGCAACTCAATCCACCCCACTCGTTCACCTCGTAGAACCAGACCAATCCAACCCGTAAATCTCTTCGGCCCGAAGAAAAGGACTGGATCTATACCATTGGCAAGTGGCCTTTTACGGTTTAGCTTATTTCCTGTACAGTATGTGCTAGGTACTATTTTAAACACGAGAAAATAAGTTGATAAAATTTATCTTCGTGAAGTTGCTGCTTGCTATATTAAATCATCTGCAACAAATTTTAATCAATTTCGATAAAATTTTATAGTGTGAACACGAGCTTTTATTTCTAGGGTCCGGCTTTGTTATGGGGCCCACATACACATCCGGCAGTGTTGGTTGGCAAGAAGATGCTGCTTGCTATATTAAATCATCTGCAATAAATTTTAATCGATTTTGAGAAAATTTTATGGTGTGAACGCGAGGTTTTATTTCTAGGGTCCGGCTTTGACGTGGGGCCCACATAGACATCCGGCTGTGCTGTTTGGCATGAAGTTGCTGCTTGCTATATTAAATCATCTGCACCAAATTTTAATCAATTTCGATAAAATTTTATGGTGTGAATGCGAGGTTTTATTTCTAAGGTCCGGCTTTGACATGGGCTGATGGTGTGTGAATGGTCTTCACACCGGGTCCAACTGCAGGCTTCACACCATTTTAAAGTCCAAAAATTGAACTAGTTTCAAAACCCAACCAGCCCACCGAAGCTTTTACACCGAACCGAACCAGCCCACTACACACTTGAGACCATTCTCACCCAAACCTTATTAGTCCAAATAGAAATCCAATCTACTAAACCCGGTTCAACCCAAATCATTCCCAGGTTTATAGTTAGGTGTGTGTGTTAGTTTCCCTGAGTGTTAGGAGGCTCAACTGTTCTCTGATACCTACGGTGATGTAAGCTACCTATTGTGGTGTGTCCAGTTTTTGGATTCACTAGAAATGTTCGCGGCGTTGCCGCTTTATGGCCATTGTATGTTAATCGTGGATTTTTCATTTTATTGTATATGTATATTTTGATTCATATAAAGATTATTCATGAGCTTGTTGAAGCCATACATGGTCATTATAGATATTTGTTTTTGATTTGTAGTTAAGCACATGAGTACGAGTAATAGTAGCTAAATCGTTCTTTGTGAAATGTGTTAGTTTTTTTAATTATTATTTGTGGATGACCGTATATGTTATCCACGGATTTTCCATTTTGTTGTATATATATACTTCAAGTCCTATAAAGATCCAGCACAAATCCTTTTTTTAATTAATTTATTTATTGAGCGTGGGATAATAATTGTTGAAACATTTCAAATTTGTCTCGAAATTTTTTAGTGTTTGGAAACATCTCATAGCATTGCAAGTAGCCACAATTTTTTTTTGGTTCAATAATTTAATGTGTAGAAATCATGAAAGGTATATTTATTAATTAAAAGGGGTTATTTTAAATTATTTCAAAATTTCTTATTTTTAAAGTTTAATATTTTTTCTATGTATTGTGCATCATGGAGAGGCTACAGGGGAGCTCTAACTATTTTTATATGAAATAAACAAAATCAGCTTATCATGGGATTTAATAAAAGGCACCAAAAGGAGGTGGCCATTTGGGCCAAATCTGAGAGGTGGTCATTTGGGCCGAATCTGACCCAGCTGAGCCCAATAACAGCGCGGACAAAGTGGCAGCCCAGCCCATCAAACGGCATGGACGGTGGGTTGATTTCCAAAAACGTGAAGGGCTTTTCTGCAAAAAAAAGTCTGAGAGAGGAACTGAACTACGGATTCTATTTCGCTAGAGTACGAGGGCTTTTTTACAAAATAACCGCGAACCGCCCGCGAATTGCCGATGACGTGGCTCATTGCCTGGGCCGAGAATGGTGCAGGGATCGTATTATAAAGATTATTGTAATGTAATGGGGTGCTCCGTTACTTGTAACATGTATGTCTATGTTGTTCTTCTATGAGTGGGAATAAGGAGGTGTTTGTACCGCTTCTCCTGAAGGGCTCGAAAAACAGCTCCTATTGTAGAACGTTTAGCAGGACTCCTCTGAATGGGCTGGAACAAGAGAGTAGTCCTGCCAAGACCCTAAAAAACCTACGAACTTGCAAGATACTACTCTACTTACTATATGATATAATGATGGATTCTTTTTTTAGGGAAATATGAATTTCCATTAGCCAGACAACTCTGAATCTTCAGCAATTACTGAATGAATGTGTGCCGGTATGGAGACCAATATCAGTTCCTCGTCCGAATCACAAACACTGCTTAGGCTAGCCGGCATATGAGCCGCGCTATTACAAGACCGAGGACGCTGTTGAACGTACCAGGAAATAAAATTGCAAGTTAACAGATCACACAGTTCTTCCGCCAGATTGAAGATATCACTGAGGGCATACTCTCGTGTAGACAGCTTGCACCACGGGAGGGCATCTGTTTCGAGGATGCAGGCAATGAGTTCCCTATGCAGAACATTCAGCAGCGCCTCCGTCCTTCCTCGGAGAGTCGTGACCACATCACCTGACGAGTCCCAAAGGATACACCCTCCACCTGACATTACCCGTTACTGGGTTGAAAACCGCATCACAGTTGACCTTAACAACATCACTTGTTGGTTTTTTTCCACTTGCATGCTGCCTCGGGCCTTGGCGCTGCTGGTTTGTTTTCATGTCGTTGCCATTCACCAGCAGTAGCCTGAATGCTCAAAGCCAGTCCCGCCGGGTCACGACTTGGTTCCCCTTCTCTGATTATGTTTCGTTCAGTCCAGAACCACCACAACGCAATGCAGCATACTGATCTTTTCTCCTCCTTCATGGCAAGGATCGACTCAGTTACTTCCCTTGCGGATTGTTTCGCTGCCAGCAGATCTCTCTCGCTACTCAAGGCTAGGTGTTCCCAGACCTTCCCCATATATTTGCATTTGAAAACAGGTGAGCTCCGTCCTCATCCAACCTGTTTCAGACGACACACCGTGTATCTAGTACCATGCCTCTTCTTCTCAGATTCACTCGGGGATGGTTGTTATGACAGAATCACCACATGAAGTAACTGACTTTGTTTGCACAGTTAACTTTCCAAATTTTGCTCCACACCAGGTTTTGATCCGGGTCCGCGCTGGGTGATGACCCCACCCCAACGACTAGCAATTACCTCTTCCGGTTAACCAGCACATCAGGGACGACAAAATAACCAAAATACTCTTTGGACCAAAATAATTTTTAAAATATCATAACTCTTTAATACGACATCGGATAAAGATGAATTTTATATCAAAACTGTAGATCTCGACGAGCTCTACAACTTTCTAGTTTTGTGTTGATCATTGGTTTTCTTGTGACCATCATCTTCGAGTGCATTGGTATTCTATCTCTTTGGTGATTGGTCATCTACTCTACTTGGCGATATATATCACTTCACTACTTCCTTTACATTGGTACTATACATGTGTAGTGTTAGTGTTAGTAGTTTGCTTACCTAGAAGTAAGTAGCTTCCCAACCTAAGCTAGCTTGTGTGTGAAACTAGAGACTTAATCTAGAATGGTTAGGAGGCTTGCATTTTGAGTAGGTTAGCGTAAAACTCGCTTTGCTTGTTATTGTAGTAATGTTTTGATCAAATGTTGTTTGTACATTTTTAATTAGGCTATTTACCACCCCTCTCTCTCTCTAGCCATGTTTGGACCTTTCACATGCTTGCAAGGTGCCTTGCTTCTGGTCCTTGTTGAAAACATGAGGATTTGCGTTTGCATGTACCGAAGTGTTTCTTCAATGCAGATATGCCATGTCCCCTAGTGTCAGCCTTGATTTCATGGTGGCAATATTTGCACCTTCCAACCTTCACAAATCCTTTGTCGTCCTTGATCTTGATTAAATATAGCCACATCTCAGACCTTTTTGCCATCTCCTTTCCTCTCAGTTTTTTCAGTCTCCTTTTCCTCCACATCAATGACCACTTTTTTAGTGCCTTCGGCTTTGCCTTGTTCCTTAGTCTTCATCGCCACCATTGCCATGGCCTGAGTCTCTTGACTTCCAAATTGAGTGCTAGTGACCAATGAGTCAATATTATCCTCTGGTTCTGGCATCTACATAAATAAAAATTAAGCAATATAATTAGTCACTAATACAATAAGTCAACCTAAATTCTAAATCACAGACCATAAGAACAGATCATAAATCACAGGTCAAATCGAGTAGATAAATAACAAATCAACTAAATCACAGATCATATTATTGTCAGCAACTCAACATCGCCATATTATCAAAAATCACAGATCAAGTCGAATAGATAAATAACAGATCAACTAAATCACAGATCATATAAATAAATCACCAATTCACCATATTGATTGCAACTCAGCATCGACATATTATCAACTAAATCATAGATCAAATCGAATAGATAAATAATAGTTAACATATAACAAATTCAAATGCACTCGAATCTTTGTGTGGTAGAACATTATCAAGATTCAGATTTTAAGTCAATGATTTAGTACAAGGGGAATAGGGTTAGCGACTATGAAATACGTACATTGCACGATAATTCTGATGTGGCAGCCGTCCTTCAAGCTTCAAGTCGCCGGCCGATGTCCAGTCTCCGAGGAGGACGACGAATCGACGCGCGACGGCGGTGGCTGGTGGCCTGACGGGTGGCAGAGGCGTCGAGCTCGGGAGCCGAGTGAGGCGCAGAGGTGAGTGATTGAGTCACTGAGAGAGGGCGGCGTCCAGTCGTCGACTACTAGACTTGGCCTCGCCTTCGCGTCGTCGGTAGTTGCCACAAGCGGCCACGCCCATCGTGATGTCGCCCGGTCGCCCACGACCACGACGAGAGGATTGGAGTCGTGGAGGTGGTTCTGTCTAGCGGCTAGGTTTTAGAGACCGAGGAGACGAGGATGCGAATTTACTACCCTACCGAGTACCGAGGACGAGGAGGCGAGGAGGCCACCGAATTTACTACCCTACCGAGTACCGAGGCAAGGAGGCGAAGAGTCCGAATGGGTCGCGACTCGCGATTTCGTGAACGTTTGGCTAAGGCCGCCTACGCCTAGATAGGTGTTCGGGTACCGGGTTTAGTTACCCAAATTACCCAAAGTAAATTCGGGTAATAGAAACCACTATCCGACCCATAAATTGGGTACTGCGGGTTCGGGTATTTCGGATCCGAGTCTGGGTATTTCAGGTTTGGGTAGGTAATTTGCCCAGAGCTACTCAACATTGTTTAATCTGTCCTGCAAATCCTGAGGACCGTGAATTATTCTGGATCTACTGTTGCAGATTGAGTTGATTAAGTCTTGGATCCACCTCATCATATTGTTTAAAGCTGGGGCAGCACATATTCTTTTATGATTCACGAATAAATCAGTAAATCAAAGTTAACTTTTACACACGGGGAACCTTTGGATAGCCCACAATTTACCGATCTCGACGTCTCAAGAACTAAATGAATATGTAACATTATGGGGAGCGGTCGAGCAGCTACAATTGGATGAGAATAGAGAGGACAATATCATCTGGCGGTGGACGCCGGATGGTGAGTATTCGACTAAAAGTGCTTACAACATAATTTTCAGCAAATTAAAGCTCATGCCATTTGGAAAGCGAAAGAGGAACCTAAATGTAGGATATTTGCATGGACACTATTACACAAACAAATTTGACAGCAAACAACCTAATAATGAGAAACTGGCCTTGTGACCCCCTATGCAAGTTATGCAGGCTTGAACAAGAGACACCGACTCATCTTTGCAAGGACTGCGTGTTCACCATCGACGTTTGGGGAATTCTTAGACAATGGTTTGGATTGTCCAATCTAAACACAGTGGCAATGAGTGGATCGCTTCACAGTTTTTGGCATAGATGCAGGAGGAGGATTGCGAAGAAGGACATGAAAGAGTTCGACGGTATCACGATATACTTTTAGTGGAATCTATGGAAGGAACGAAACGGACGGGTTTTCCAACATGTTGCTCTACAACCAAGGATGGTGGCATTCAAGTGCAAGGAAGACATAGATCAATTTTGACAAGCAGGGGAATCATCACAGCGGAATGTATATAATGGTTTTAGAGAGCAGAAAACATGTTTTCTTCCTTCTTGTAATAGTATGCAGGGATGAGGTTGTTTTGGGCGGTGACAGTAGAGCTTATATTAGCGGAGGTCTTCAGTTTGTAGTCCCCCGCCGGATCAACCTTTTGTACTAATGCTTTCTTCTATTTTCTTTTTTCCTCTTCTAATAAAAATCCGGCAAATCTTTTGCCATCTTTCTAAAAAACTTTTACACACGGAACATATTGTGTAATTTCTGACCTTCTGCTTCTGCACATACATTCTCCAACTCGTGATATGACTGATAAGCATGCACTTGATTACATGTTTAACTTATAACTCCGATCCACATGTATGCATGCGTGTATCAGTAGATTGTGCATTCCAGTTGTAATTTGTGTACAGAGAATTTTATTTGTTCTTGTAACAGGAATTTATTTTTTCTTTGCTAACAGTAATGCTGACGATGTTCTTGTTACCTTTGGTTCTGCAGTTGGATGACTCGAGGGCTATTCACTCTCTACAAGAACGACCGGGAGAGATGTTGCTGCGGTGGCAGTTTCTGGTTGCCGTGGAATGTGCTGCCAATTTATTCCGAACTACCAAGAAAAACGGGCTTCAAATTTTTATTATTTTCATGTTGTATATGGGCTTGCCCATTTGTAATTGCGTCCAATTTTTTTTGGCTATTCAATTGAAACCTAATATATGCTTAAATGGGCTGATTATGTAATGGATCAAGAAATGGGCTGATTTGAAATGGGTTGTTTTCGTCGAATTGTGCTGGGCCTATATCAATGTATAAAGCCAATTTCAGTTGCCAACACGAAATGGTGTCATGCCAGAATAACACTTTAGCAAGCTAACAAGTTTGACATATCTTGATTTGTCTGATAACTATCTACAACTCAAAGTGGATTCGGACGCGGTGCCACCATTTCAACTGAATGTAGCAATATTTTCATCTTGCCACCTGGGCCCCCGATTTCCTGCTTGGCTGCGTTGGCAAAACCATGTTGATTTTCTTGATATTTCAGATACCAACCTTACTGGTACAATCCCAGAATGGTTTTGGGCTGTATTTGCTAATGCAACAACTTTGGATATCTCTTATAATCAAATTACTAGTCTTGCCCCATGATTTGGAGTTCAGGTCAGTGGGAATCCTTCGGCTTAGGTCAAACCAACTCACTGGTTCGGTACCAAGGTTGCCAAGAAGCGTCTTGGCATTTGAAATCTCTAGAAACTATTTGAATGGACCATTGTCACTAAATTTTGATGCTCCAAAGCTACAGCTGGTGGTTCTCTACTCCAACCGAATTACTAGGGTTATTCCTGCACAGATTTGTCAGTGGAAGCAACTGCGAATTTTAGATCTGTCAAACAATCTACTCGCTGGGGAGTTTCGTGATTGTGGCATCAAAGCTTTAAAACAACACAACTCTTCTAGCACTAATGACCCTTCCATGACTCATTCTAGTGCTATGAGTCCTTCAAGCCTGAATATCCATAAACTCATTTTAAATAACAAGAACATTTCAGGAGAATTTCCATTGGTCCTACGAAGCTGCAAAAATCTTGTTGTCCTTGATCAATCGCACAATAATTTCAATGGGAAGTTACCTACATGGATAAGCGAGGGATTACCAAACCTGGTAATTCTAGCGTTAAGATCCAATACTTTTTCTGGCCACATTCCAATTGAGATAACAAGACTTCCTGCCCTTCAGTTTTTGGATCTTGCAGATAACACATTATCTGGAACAATACCACAATCTTTAATGAACTTAAAAGCCTTCACTACTACTTCTATATATGCAGATGGAACAAACAATCATTTCGATGAAGAATATGTTGGAGAGTATGCTTTTGCTACTATAGGACCATCTGATGACAGTTTAACTGTGGTGACAAAAGGACAAGAACTCAACTATACAGAAAATACAATATTCCTGATGAGCATAGATTTATCTAAGGACAATTTAGCTGGACCAATTCGAGAAGAAATAGGTACTCTTGTTGCCTTGATAATTTTTTTTTGAAATAATGGCAGGAGCTCTGCCTTTCAATTAAGACGAATGAAGTTTAAGTATAAGCAAGGATAGCCAGGCTGGTGGCAAACACCACGAAAGGCTAACCCACCCACACGAAACACGTCAGGGCACACCAGACCCACCCTACGAAACTGGACCCGGGAGCAAGGGTCGCAATCGGTCATCGTTGCTGAGCTCAAACATCCGAAAGAGCAGCTCCGACTTCCTGTCTTGATCTCTACCCCCCCCCCCCCCCCGGTAGCGTATGCCGAACCTCCTAAGCCGAACCGCATCGTCGAAGTTGGGGATCGGTCCATGTCATCGTTGCCGAGCTGCAACCCTGCTGCAGCAGCTCCGACTCCACGAAGTCAACTCCGCCATCCCGCCGACCAGCCACCGAGAAGCGAAGAGCATCCACCGAATGGGGCACCAAGGCACAGACGAAGAACCAAAAATGATGCCTTCAAGAAGGGAACGACGCCGATAGCTCCGTCGTCGTTCGTCCAAGGGTGGACCGGGTTTTCACCCCTCAATTTGTCATGGAACTTGTTGAGTGGAAAGATTCCGGAACAGATTGGAAATTTGCAACTATTGGAATCTTTTGACCTCTCGAACAACCATCTTTCTGGAGAAATTCCATGGGATTTATCAAATCTCATGTCACTGATCAGTTATATGAATTTGTCCTACAACAATTTAACAGGCAGAATACCCTCTGGAGTCTGGACATCAACTAGATACTCTCAACACTGATGATCCAGCTTCCATCTACATCGGCAAACCCTGGTCTTTGTGGGCATCCACTTCCAAAGCAATGCCGTGGAGATGAATCACCAACCGTGGAGCATCCCATTAGACATCTTGAAGATGGCTTAGCGCGAATAATGGATTTTGATCTTGGTTCACTTGTTGGATTTGTGGTGGGCCTTTGGATGGTGTTTTGTGGCCTTTTGTTCAAGAAAATGTGGAGATACGCGTATTTCACGCTGTTAGACAAACTGTATGACAATGTATTTGTCTTTTCCATACTCATTTGGAGGAAATGGTTCAGCGAGGCAGGTGAAAACTAAGCAACTTAAAATGAAAGAAATATATGAGCTATGGATGCTACTCTACCACAGGATATTATTAGTACCAGAATAAGAAGGATGGATACTTCCATGCTATATAGTCTGTATTATCATCAAGAAATGTTCAGATCATTGTAATGTATTTCTTTCATTTCACAAAGTCTCCACGTGAAATTGTGAAGTAAAAGATTAAGCTATGATGCTTTTGTTTAAAACTATACATATGCATTTTTCATACTTATATTTATTTTTCATGTTTATTATCATATTTAAAAGACCAATACAGTAGCATTTGAAAGCTTGTGTGATGATTCGTTGCTTTCATCTCCTTGTCGTGCGTAATCGTGGGCCTTGCCAATAATGCATGGGTGATGGTTTGGTCAAGAAGAGGGTCGGGTCGGGTCAATGCATGAGTGATAGTTTGGTCGACAAAGAGAGAGAGCCATGGGTTGAAAATTAGTCTCAAACTAGACCAAAGACTTGAGCCATTGCTTTTCAGATATGAAAATGACAGCTAGCTTCTTTGTGAAGTTGGCTTTTAGCATTAGCAACATGAGAACCCCGGCATGCAGAGTGGCGACGACTAGACAAAGACTTGGCTGGCCTTGCAAGTCATTGCTTTCAGATAGTGCAACTGACATCATGTGTAGTAGAATCCTAGCAAGGCACCGGATGCCGCCTCTGCATTTCCTTGAGCTTTGCAGCTCATCCATGGCTGGGGACAGCTCAGTCAGCCCAACAGTATTAAACTGGATGGAAAAGGCAGAACCGAATACATACCAATACCATCACTAATCAATGCCAATGCAACTGCTTGCAAGTAGGAAGAACCATCCTCAGCGCTTCCTTGAACTTTCCAGCTCCACTTGTTTCTGCAGGTTCACACTACTGTACACAGCCCAGGAAAGTGCCCTCCATACATTTTTTGCTTCTATATAAACGCACAGTTCGTCGACTCTCAGTAATAAGGAACACAGCAGTGTGTGCGGCTTCAGTTGGTGCTGCAGCAGCCTCCAGGGAGGCCCACGCTTGATATAGAGGAGAGCTAAGGTAGTTATAAGGATTATATTCATGCATATGCCTCGGCCGGTAATAACCTAATTAAGCATGAAAATCATGCACTCCTCCATTCATATTACAGATTTACAGCTAGTATATACTAGTCCAACAACCCGTGCTCTCGCACGGGTTAGAATTTTTAGACACATATTGCGTAGGTAATACATCAAATTAATATAGAAGTTTTCATATTAAAATGAATGATTTCATGGTTATTTATTTCTATAAAATAGGCATAATAGATACTGCATATTGTCTAATCCAATTATCATAAACTTATTAATTACTTCAAGGGACTGATTTACAAGATTTCATATTTTTGAATTGCATGGCATGTTTTTAAAAATATGTAATTAGTTTGCAATATTGCCATTAACTATGGTGGTCCTCATTGCTGCATCACATATCTTGTGAAGTCATGATTCTCAATTTATTTTTTTAAAAAAAATTATTCTTGTTGGGTGCTACAGTTTTTTCTTTCAAATTGAAATCCTTGTGATTATTGTATTTTTTAATTAACTCTACTTTTTGCACTTGCTAAGTGCTAACAATAAGGATTTTTGGTTTTAGAATACGTTGTTAAATACTACAATAGCAAAAGTAATCATTTGAAACATGCACCATATCATTTAAGATGAGTGATAGAGTTTGAAGTGAGATCTCAGAAGGGGTAGTGATGCTAAGCTCAAGAGATTTTTAATACTTATAATGATCAAGTGTAATCTTTAAGGATTGGGAAAATATAGCCACCAAGGGACACTCATACTTCATGCCAAATATTTAGTTTATTGTCTATGTTATTTTAATTTTTTTTAAAAAAGATGTTGGCAATTTTAGATGTAGATTTTAGAGGATTTTTATTTTTAAAATAATAAGATAAAGATTGGCTTACGTAAATTATCTATCATATGAAGAGTACATGGGTAATTAAATACACTTTAGACCATGTTTCTTAGTGGCATGCATGGGTAGTTTGAATATAGAGTCATGTGTTGCGTTATGTTGTTTCACACAATAGCAGAGGTGATTAATTATTTATAGAATGGATCTAATAACTATTATTTAATTAAATTATATCGAATTTATAGTAAAATATTTTAGATTTGTGTGAGAATTTTTAGAATCTATCTTTTTTTTCTCGTGTCTCGTGAGGATTAAAATGTCTCATGAGGATTAATACATGGAGGCTCCATTATTAATGTGTAGATAATGAACTCTAGTTGCATCCTTTTTTATGACATCATAAATCATAGTTTAGCTTTTGACATTTAATCAAGTTGTGCAATTTTTGCACATGTTAGGTATTCAAAATATTTTTTTGTTTAAAGAGTTTAAGTCCTAATGGTATTTTTTACACATATTAATTAAGTTAAAGTTTTGATTGTACCTTACCGCCTAGCTTGTTGAATTTGTTATATCACAGACCTATAAGTGTATAACATTTAGAGTGCCCAAAATTTAATTTCCAATACTAATATGACATAATGTTTTAATTAAAATATTTAAACTTGTTTAGAGGAGCAACTTATTCAATTTCATGGTTGTAGAATCTTATGATTTAGAAATATGTACTCGAATCTTATGAATTTTATTTTTTGTAATAGTACACTTTACTGTGAACATGCATATTTTAGAAATATTTTTTATTTTTTATAATGACCGAGGCAGATACAAATATAAAGATAATGATTTATATTCTTCCATATCAACATATATGGTGGGTCGAATGTAAATTTAGGAGTTTATTTTTCTTGATCTTTCAAAGGTGAAAAATTTATAAAATAATTATCATTTATTTCAAATTATCTTTTAAAATGATATATGTGAGTAATCTGATATAAATTTAGTGGGTCATATTTTAAGTTTTCTCTCATAATGACATATGTGGTTAATCCAAATGAAAATGTATTTCCAATTATCTTTTGTAGTGATAGGTATGAGTAATCTTGATACAAAATTAGTGGGTAATATTTTAAGTTCTCTCGTAATGACAGATATAGGTAATCTAGATAAAAATGTATTTTGAATTATCTTTTATAATGATAATGTGATTAATCTAGATATAAAATTCGTGGGCTATATTTTTAAATTATCTCTCGTAGTGATAGATGTGGGAAATCTAGATATAAAGTTAAACGGTTATTTTAATTATCTTTCATAATAGTAGTGGATAATTTAGGTGCAATGTGAGGGTGTTATTTTGAATTATGTTTTATCATGATAGTTGTGGGTAAAATATATATATAAATTTAGGGGGTTATTCTGAATTATGTTTTGTAATGGCAAATATGCAAAATTTGTGGGTTACTTTATGTCTTTTTCATAATTGCAGGGTGGGAAATTTTTAAATATAAATTATAATAGATCCAATTGGTTGTTATTGATAATGATGATTAGAGTCTACCAAATTAATGGCTAGATGTTTCTGATTATTGTGAGAATTTCTAGGATTTATTTTTTTTTCTTAGCGCATCTAATGAGAATTAACGTGGTGTCTCCATTAAGATCTCTAATTAGTAATAGTAAGATATAACACACACACACATACATATATATATATATATATATATATATGGAAATTATTTTCTACTCCCAGGGAGTAGTTACTCCCATGTCTATATCTCTAGATTTAGATTGTCTATGGTCCAAAGAAATATATATAGGCGAAGTATATGGTCATACTAAACCATTTAGAGTAGTATGTGGTTATACTTTTTTATTATCTATATAGTATATGGTTATACTTTTTTAATATACTGCTGCAGTAGTATTTTTTTAATATATTTAAAAGTATGGACTCTATTAAAAAAATTTCGCATATTAAGATTTGAAGTATCTTAAATTGAGGATCTAAACATACTCAAACTGATAAATTAGTATACACGCATACACAATGTGGTTTATTGAGGGTGGGAGTAACTACTCTCGGGAGTATATAAAATGCACCCATATATAAGTGTAAGTGTATAAGTGTAAGGTACTTGTGCGCGTCAAATTGAAGTATAAGTGTATAACCACCCTGCTGTTGTTTTGTGTCCTGATCAGCAGGCGGTTGATCGAATCATAATATCCCTATAGTACAGCCAGCGATCGAGTAGCGACTTGATGGCAGAGATGGTGTGTTCAGCACTTGTTCAGGAGACCGTGAGCCGAGGCGTCTCCTTGGCGTTGGGCAGACGCGAGGAGAAGGCGTCCCAAGGGCGCTTGACGGAGAGGCTCGAGATGGCGGCCAGCGAGCTGGAGTTTGCACTTGAGAGGGCCATGGAGCTGCCCATCAGACACCTCTCCTTGCTCCAGCGCAGGAAGATCATCAAGCGTGCATACGTCGAGGCCATGAAGCTGCTCGACAAGCACAAGCCGCAAGCAACGATGCCTCCTAGCCAGGAAGAAGAAGAGCTCCCACAAGTGGTAGATAATAAGCGCAAGCGATGGTTTAATTGTGCTAACAAGAAGAACATGCCCGTCATCGCACCTTCTGCTGGCTTGACCATAGATGATGTTGCAAGATTTGAATGGTATGCAGGTTGTGCCGGAAGGTTTGTGAGGGACTTGGAGTCTGGCTATTCACTTTATCACTACACCTTCTGCAACCCTATTGTTAGGCATCTCCTTGAAGGGAAAACCCTCACTTACTATTCGCAGCAAGGAAACCTGCTGCGACATCTCTACATCAAGCCCACATATTCTGATGAGCGTGGCATGGAAGCGGTGCTAGCATACCATTACGGGTATAGCGCAGTGGCTGAAAAAAGCTTCCTTCTGGGGTTGATCTTACGACTGACAGAAAGCACAGACTTAGTTGAGATTGCTATAAAAGGCTTGCAATTACTAGCATCTCAGTTCAAACTTGCTGTTGAATATGCAATGGGAGAACTCACCCTGCTATCTAATTTACAAGGCGTTGCCCATTTGCATGGGCCCCAGTTTGTGGGCATTCAAGAATGGCACATCAAGCACACACAAATTGCTCGACCAGACCCAGCATGCTGCATTGGAAGCAGGCACGGACTTTGTGCTAACAACAACGTCTCATCAGAGTTAGCAGGTATATTACCAGATCAAATTATTATTTTGGGTTTCCAGTGCTACATATCTTCAGTTGATCTAGAGTCCAAAACACGTAGTAGCAGCTCCTTATTTCATGAGTGCGGAAGAAGAAGCAAAAACAGGAGAGGTTGGAAGCCGCCTCTGGTGCTGAGAGCTGGCTTCGTGCCTCATGCTCTGACTCAGACACAAGATAGTTATGCACTCGAAACCATCGGAGACGCTAGAGAGTATAAAGGAAATGCTAGTAGCATACAACAGGTGGTGGATAAGATACAATCAGGCACGGCCAGTTGTTTTACCCGTCCAGAGGAGGTGAAATATGATGAAATGGATTGGATCGGTAAACATGGTTATGCACGGTTGGTGGTGGAAAACCCAAGTACTGAAAGAGCACTTGACTTGACCGACCTGTTGCGGTTCTGTAAAGACGGCTGCTGCTACAACAAACTCCTCGATAGCTACAATGGTTGGAGACAAAAAAATATGCCGCCCACAGCCGCCCCAGAAAAAGGGCAGCCGAGTGTTAGGAGAAGTAGTAGAATGAGGTAGTTATTGGGGGGGGGGGTGTTGGTGTTAGTTGCTCTGAGTGTTACAAGGCTCAACTGTTCTCTGATTCGTACAACGGTGATGTAAGCTACCTAGTGTGGTGTCCAGCCTTTGGGTTCTTTATTGTAATGTAACGGGGTGCTCCATTACTTGTAACATGCAAATGTCTATTGTTCTTCTCTGAGTGAAAATAAGGAGGTGTTTGTTCCCTTCTCCTGAAGGGCTGCAAAAACAGCTCCTGTTGTGAAACATTTGGCAGGGCTTCTTCGAAGGAGTCAGAGCAAGAGAGTAGTCCTGCCAAATAGACCCTAAAATACCTACAAACTCGTAAGATACTACTCTACTTATTGTATGATATAATGATGAATTCTATGTAATTATCTTATTTTTTGGTTTATTCGTCTAATAAAATCAAGGCAAATCTCTTGCCGTCTTCAAAAAATATATTTATACACAACGATGGATCGAAGCGCGCAGAGCACCCCTGGATGCTGTTCATGTATACGATTAGCCATCCACGTTACTCCATGTCATCATGTGTCTTTCAGTCTTTTGTGTGCTCCGTTAGTATGTGGAACTGGCGTCAAGTGTGCGGTTGCGGTCTGCTATGTGTGCAGATCCCGTGGACATAGTCCGCGTCCGCAGTGACGAAGCTAGAAAAAAATTTTAGGAGGGGCTAAACAAAAGTGCTATAATTACTTAGGTCTAGTATAACTTGTACACCATAAAAACAAGCAAAAAAAATCAAGCAGGGGCTCAGGGGGGCTTCAGGTGATCCTGATGAGTAGGGGGCTCAAGCCCCGGGCGCCCCAGTACTAGCTCCGTGGCTGCGTGTCCGCAAGAAGACGTGGCGTTCGCCGTTTTGATATATAGCCTTGACCATTACTGTTTACGAAAAAAACTCACCTACGGAGATAAGATAGCCTCTCAAACCATCGTAGCTCCTATGTAACTAGTAGACTAGACTTAGACCTATGCTTTGAAGTGAGGCAGACCAGGGGCAAAGCCAGAATAAAATATCACCGGGTCAATTAAAACACAGTACTAGTAACTTTTAGCGTAATAATAATAATTTAAATTATATTAGTTAACAATAGTAATATAACACTATGGGTAATATTATATAAGCTCGAACATTATCAATACAAATATTATTCTTACAACTAAAATCAATATGTATGCCTAAGCCAACTGTATCAAACTCTAAATTTGCTAGAATTTTTTTTTAGCTCTGCTAAATTTTTAAGATTGAAAGCGACAATAATAATATTGCTTTTAATTTGCTAGAAGTATATTTATTTATATATAATGTTGTTTGATGTTTGTTGTATCCTTTTTTTCGTCAAATGGAGATTAGGGAACTAAAAAAACAACAAAAGTATGATGTACTTCTGAAATGCAAGCAATAAATTGGGGATTGGTGAACTCTATAGAAGAGAAACGGATCCTTATTAATCAATTGCAATTGGGCCATTGGCTAGTGGGCTTTGCCACTTTCCCTTGCGGCTTGCATGGTGGGCTGATGGGCGATTGTAGCCAGCCTGCAACCTGCTTTGTGCCGGCCGCCGGAGTCAATTATTTATCATTTTTTTTCTTTTTTGACCGGGGTCTAGGCGGTAAAAATTCGTAGGCTACTTGAGACGTCCTCGAGTCGTCGGGGTCCGCAGACTCTGATAATAAGTGCTCCCTCCGTCCTAAATATCTATGGTTTACGCTTTTCGATTCTACAAAACAACTTCAATTAAATATATATTAAAAGATATTAATATTTATATTATATAATCAGTATCATTAAAATAACTTCAATTAAACTAGTATAATGCCCGTGCTAACGCCACGGTTTCGTTTCACAGATGCACTTAAAAATAATTAAATTTTTCCATAATTTAAGTCTAATGCATAACAATATGTAATAAAGTCATGTCTCACGTACTACAAATAATTTATGTAGAAAATTAAGAAACACAATTGATGTATATTCTTATCACACAACTTTTTACGAGGATGGTTCGAAATAGAAAATTTCTCATTATAGAGCTAACTAGGCCGTATCCAAATTGGTGAATTGCCAGTCTTTACAGCTAGAAGCATTTCATCTTCCTTCTTTCCTTCTTAGCAAATATAATTTACTCCATGCTGGCACGGAGTTGTCAGATTCCTCATCCAGCCATCTCCAATTAGTACACTAACAAGTCATTGCAATATGCATGAACAAACACATACCTGTTGATGTCCAGTCAGGGTGAGCCCTCGATGGCGAAACCAATAAAATATTTCTATTATGCTAATATTTTCTATCAGAGTACCTTCTTTATTGAATTTACTAAAAAATTTGATATTTGCATTGGTAAAAAGAAAACCATTTACAATAACATGGACTACACACTACTGACGTGGTCAATCTAGCTTCAGTAATAGCACCGTGGCCTTGCAACCACAACCTAAACAAAACATGTCCATAGTGCAAATCATGAGAGACAGCAAAACATAGCTAGATGTTGGCTTCTTTTCCTTTGCAATTTTCGAAATTTGACCCTGTCACTTTCCTGAGCAAAGATATCTGAAACACCAAGGCAACAACATACAGAGAGGCAAATAAAATCTAAATGAGGTACCACTTAATCACTGTCAATTGAATCCCGAGCAGGTATCTTCAAAGGGAGGCAACAAATTACCAAGCCTTGTTGATTTCTACACCGACGATGACAGCAGGACGCCTCCTCTTTTCATATCTACCCCTAAATAAGGAAAAAGCAAACTCTGTTTCAGTCTTTATTTCGAATGTATGGCACCCCTTCGAGACTTGGAGTTAAGTGTTTACCCTATTTAAGTGATTGGTGTAGCAGAGTTTTAAGTGAAAACCAAATTGATGAAATGATACGGTAGAGCTTACTGTCTACTCTTAGACAAACGTGAAAGAGAGCTCTGAATTTATCCTTCGGTATTAGTAGCTTATTGTCAAGTGCAGCTCATCAATGCCTGCTTTTTTCATGAAGTGTAATGAATGGAGCGGGTTCCTAAAGGCAGTCCCAATGATAATTAATGAGCAGTTTCTATCTCTATTAAATGACCTGCCACGTAAGCAAAATGCTAACGTAACAGTCTAATTAACGAGGAAAGAGAAGCCAGATTGAAGAAATCGTTTCCTAGATGAGAAACCGTGTCTACTCTCACCCCAAGGCACCAAGAAACGATCAAATTAGCGTTGGGAAGAAACTACCGGTGTCTATGCCCGTCGCACTCGCGCCCGCTCATCGCCGGCCCTGCTCCGTGACGCCCGCTCGCCCGCACCGGCTCCGTCCGCACCCAAGCAGCGCTCGCCGCATCGCAGCAAAAAGCTGCGCCTTCGTCGCCGAAGCTGCTTGCGTCCGCACAGGCTGCGCGTAGCCGCGTACGGCGTACCGCGCTGCAATCGCCCAGCCGTCCTCCACGACGAGCTCCATGGTGAGGGACACCATGAGCTCATGCCTGGTGACAGAGTCATCTCGCGGACGAGCAGGGAGTCGAGCTTGCTGCGGCCGGTGGTCTGGCCCCTTGCCTCGCTAGCAGCTTCCCCTCCTGCTACTCTTTGTCAGCTCCTCTGCTTTTGCTTCTTCTTGAGGAAGAACAGAAGATGCGCTACTCCTCCTCACCGTCAGGACGAAGATAGAGTTCCCACATGCTCTGCTTGTGCTTATTAGAGAAGAAGAGAAGATGTGCTACTCACCGACGTGATGGAGTTTAGAGAGGAAAAAGGCTAACATTTATTACGCGAAGACACCTCCACTGGGTGAGATAGTTTCTATGTTTAATTTCTTGCTGATGTGGCTACTATGAAAACCGTATATAGTTTCTACCATTGGGACTGCCCGTTAACTGCTTGTAGAAATATCAGCGCAAGTGAAGGCTGATCCTTTATATCACAGTTTCAAGGGAATGTTCAATGTTTACCTATATAGAATGAATGCCAGAAAAAAGGTATTAATCAAGTTGAGAACTACTACAAGAACAAAGGCTGCGTTCGGTTGAGGGTATAAGCGCTTATAAGCACTTATTTTTCAGCACTTCAGCAGTATTTTTCTCTCACAAGATTTCAGCACTTCTACAGTACTTCAGCGCTTATCTACAGCACTTCACCTTCACCGAACACAGCCAAAGTGTGAAACTGTATGATGATGGGAACTCACAAACAATACTATAATTTTGTATTCAGAAGAAAATAGGCACCCAAATTCAAGGTAAAATCGGCTTGAGCCAGGGAGGTTAGGGTGTATACCCACACCTTCCAGTAGCTGAGCTAGGCTCATTTTCTTCCTACTGCAGATCAATTGTCTGATATAACAAGTTCCAGATTCACATGAATATATGCATCTCCTCAAGATAACATACGTGATGAACAAACTGCTTAGCCATCCCTGACGATCTCTTGTCCCTGATTCTAGATGATAGGCCATGCTGCTCAGGTAGCCCTCCCTGACGATCTCTTGTCCCTGATGGTGCTGCTGCGGCTGCGGCGGCAGGCTGCTCCTCACCTCGGCTTGTAGTTTCCTCATCACGTGTGGCCTCTGAATGAGCTCGATCATGGTGTACTCGAGTAGCGAAGCAGCTGTGTCAGTGCCGCCGAAAAATACGTCCTGCATGTTCATTCATAGATCCTCTGTAGTTAATCAGGACACTTGTGCATTGTAGTGACATCATTGTTTACTGATGTACATCGTGATGAATATGCATGATGTGTATATCTACCAAAATTGTACACAATCTTAACTGTATCAACAAACTTCTTGGAACCAGATCAGATGGGAAAACTTACAAGTAGGATAGCTTTCATGGATTCTCTGGTGAGGCCGTACTCCTGTCGAACGGAGAGCAAGATATGTATGAAGTCCTGGTCCTTGTCCTTGAGATCACTCGCCGGCGCCGCCGCCGTCGGCTCGTACATGCGCTCGTGGTCATCGATCAGCCGTTCCAGGATCTCGTCCCACCGCTTCCTCAGCCTCTCGGACTTGGCGCGGACCACCTTGCTGAGAACGCCGAAGCGAGCCAGAAACGGGAAGAACTCCTCGACGTTGAAGCCTCCCAGGAGCGGCGACGTGTCGGCGGCGAGCTTCCGCAGCAGCTTGCTCCGGCCGCGGCCTGCGGACGACGACGACGGTTTGCCCATCACGGCGCGGCACGCCAGCTCGTTCGTGAACGAGCCCAGCAGCTCGCCCACGTCCACCGCCGCGCCGGCGGCAGCCGCCGCGGCGATCTGAGCCGTCGCCGCGCCCACCTCTTCCTCGCGGGCGCGGCGGAACGACTGCACCCTCCTGACGGTGAGCAGGTGCGTGGCGACGAGTCGACTTCTCGCGTGCCTTCGCGAGGGGCGCGCGGGGTACGGGCGCGCGTACACGCGATCAGGGGGATCAACGCGGGATCGCGGCGTTCATCGCGGGATCGCCGGGCGCGCGATCCGCGCAGGGGGTGGGGGGCTCGGGCAGCGGGATCGGGGGAGAGGGTGAGTTTACAGCCCTTGATTAGAGTTAGATGTCTTTGTAGCCTTTGATTTTAATCTAGATACGCAAAGGTTCGAGCCCTCAGCGGGGGATATTTTCTTGATGGCCATAGGTTTATTTGATAATCCAATTATAGGAGAGATATATATTAAAAAATATTAATATTTATACTATATAATCAGTATTATTAAAAAAAATTTTAAATCTAGTTTTTAAAAAAATTATTATAAGATACAAGTATTGCACGCATATTTTACGAATCGAGTTAAACTTGTGGCATGTAAACCAATGATGACAGATAAAAAAAAGAACGGAGAGAGTAGCTTCGCTCGAGGACTGAGCGATAGCTCGGTTGGCCCGCTTCCAGGTGAGGAAGGGGCTGCTCGCGGGTTCGACTCCGGTTTAGAGCGAATTTGCGTGCCACCGGGATTTATTTTTAATCAGTCTCTGCTTGGATTGACTCCAAGCGTCTGTCTCTCACGTAGTCACCTGTGACGCTATAAAGGGAATGCGACGCGCACGTCGCCTACAGAGTAGAGGATTCCGGTGATCTCAAGAAGGATGTGGCTTAGGTCTGTGTTTAGTTATAGGTCTGTCTGTACACGAGTAGTGTGTAACATGCGTGTGTAGAGTAGGCATATGTGTATGAACAAATTCTATAGTTGTACCTAGATGAGAGGTGTAAAAAAAAAACTAGCTTCGCCCCAGAGCAGACGAGGGCATTCTTTTCAATGTCCGGCTCAAAGATCCTATATGGCTAAAGGGGTGAATAGCCTAATAAAATTTTCTACAAAATACTTAGACCAAGAGGTTATTAATCAATACTGCGAAATGTGCAAAGCTAAAGCTTCTACTAACCTAGGCAAACCACCTACACAATTCTAGTGTTTCTATACTTTCTAAGTCACTCAACTAACTAAGCACTAAGTTAGCAACAATAGGAGCAAGACCTACACCACTAAACAAGCAACAACAAGCACAAGAGCAACTACCAACACAAGCTAACTTAGACAAGGTAAAAGAAAGGTGCTTGGTGATTAAACCTTTGCCTTGTGGATGAAGCCAATCACCGGGATAAAATCCAATACACTCACTTGATGGTGAGGATTGCAATTGAACACCAAGATTTATCCGGGGGTTCACATGCTTGCTGGCACGTTACGTCCCCGTTGTGTTGACTTCAACCGGTGGTTTGGTGGGTGATTAGCTACACAAGCCAAACTCTATACAAGAGCCCCACAAAAACCTACCACGGACAAAGTAACTCAATGATATGCGATCTTCACTAGAGTTATCTTTGAGCACTCCACTCGGGGTAGGCACAAGACCCCTCATAATCCACCGATATGGGCAAGAACAAGCTCCTTCTCTTCCCACACCACTTCTCCACCTCCAAACCGACTAGGTGACGACAATCACCAAGAGTAGCAAGATTTTCAATGTCACCTTGCCACCAAGTGCTCGAGAATGCAATGAATCAAGCTCACAACACTTGGATCACTCTCTCTCAAGGCAAATCACTTTGAGAATCAAGAGAAGATAGTTAGAGGGAGTGTGCTATGCCCACAAGAGAGTTATGAAGTCAGGAATGTCCAAGAGAGTAGCCCCAAAGCACCTTCACTCCTATTTATAAGCATCTCCGAAAAATCAACTGTTACCCAGTAAAAACGGGGCCATCGAACGCTCTTGAAGGTGCACCGGACGCGTCCGGTGTAGCATCAGGTGTATCGCCCGTGTACACGTGTCTAGACCGTATGAAAATAGCTATTGCCCGCCAATGGTCACGTGTTCACCGGATGCAACCACGAACCACTGGACGCTCAGCCGTCCACGTCCGGTGCAATTCCAGAGAAGTTCCAGAGAGCTCAGAAGCTCACCGGACACGTCCGACGCGAGGGCACTGGACGAACGCGGCATCCGGTGCAACTCTGGATGCTCAGCCAACACTTCTTCACTGAATGCTCCTTTGAAGTCACTGGACGCGACGTCACGCGTTCACCAGCATTCGGTGCGGTTACAATAAGGTTACTGAGAGGTCAAATGCGCACCGGTCCGGACGAAGCCAACGTCTGGTGCTCTCTGCGCGCCGAGTTTGCACTAGGGTTAGGCATTGGACGCTCCGAACCAGCGTTCGGTGCATATTTTTCCACAGAATCTTTCTCCAAAAATCGTTGAATCCTGCCTCGCAAGCTCACAGGAGGGAGAGAGGGCACACCCTCTCTACCACTCAAATTTCATCCCTTTTTCAACACCACCAAGTGTACAACCTCATGTGCATATGTGTTAGTATTTTCACAATCGTTTTTCAAACAGTTTTCCGCTTTTTTCACCACGCCACTTGCTCTCATGCACTAACATGTAAGTGATCCACTCACTTTGGCAGATGCGTTAGCATTTTTAAGATATTTTGCAAGGCGGTGTTAGTTCACTCTAGGATTTCCAAAGTGTATGCAATGAAATGCAACCTGAAGCACTAGATGAACGAGTAAACGATGCAAATCCCTTCTTAATAGTTCGATCATCTATCATAAATGTGGTCGTAGTCACTAAGTGCCTTGATCACTAAACAAGAAGCCTAATTTACTCCTTGTCTCCTTTCTTCACCATTTCATCATTTGATCTTCACTTAAGCTCCATATCATCTCCTTCATCCATCCCACTAACTATTTTTGAGCTATACACTTAGCAACTAGGTTAGTGACTTAGGGTTTCATCAATTGGCAAAACCGAACTAGAGCTTTCACCGGCCAACAAATCCGCCCCCCTGAGGGGTTCAAACTTTAGCCGACATGGTGCGAAGGACACAACCAGACCGACTAGTCGAGTGCTTTTTATTTGCTAAGCCAACAAGTTTGTTCACCTGCGATGGTGAAGTTGTAAGGGGCCCCTTCACCAAACTCTTTTTTTTCCTTAATCTTGACTACTACATAGTAGTACATAATATTGCGTGGGTGGGAGAGCGCATAGGCTCCTGACACAGGGATGTTTAGATTCAACATTTTACAAAAATATTTATCGTAGCAACGTGCTAATTTTTAAAATAAGTGTTTAATCATGACCTAATTAGACTCAAAATATTTGTCTCGCAACTTTTTACGAAGCTGTCAAATTAGTTTTAGTTTTCATCCACATTTAGTTCTCCATGCATGCAAATATTAATGTGACAAAACTTTTGGAATTTGGAGATATATTAATGGTGCGTTTGGTAGGGATCCAGATTCTTATAGAAATGTTTTGGATTCAGATTCTCTCAAGAAACATTTCGAGAGATGGATCAAAATCACTCTGGCAAACCGTTTGGCTGAAAGGCTGATTGTATTTCTGGAAAAATATTTGTTTCATAAAAAAGTCATATAAATAAAATTATGTTGCAAAAAATTCAACAATTTTTTGTAGACGGAGAATATCTTAGATACAATCTATTTTAATTTTTTGCACTTAAAAAGGATGGCCAGGAAAAAAAAATGATCACTAGTGTAGTAGAGGGGAGAAACAGAATCACTAGAAACCACGGTGCATCCGTTTCTCACGCCGAGGCAAAAAACTGTGAAACCGTTCAAAGCCAGAAACGTTTCGGCATTTCAGCGTTTGGCACAGATTCTTCAGATCCCAACCAGAAACAGAAACGATTCTAGCATCCAAACGCACCCTAAATACGCCCTGGTCCATGTATCGATTTGGCGTGAACGCGAGACCGCCATAGGCGGAAAAAGGGAAATATTTTGAAGCAATCGTACTCGTCGTACGTGGCTTACAGCACGAGATTCCCTACAGCCGGTATGTACGTGTCCATAGACAGTGGCCGGGATTTGTACGTACTCCTACCTTGGATCTTGTGCGGTGGTGCGCATTACATGTAACACTAGAAAGCGCCGCGCAGCGTTGCCGCTTAGGGTAGAACCAGTTGTGTAGAAGCTGAATCAGTGTTCTTTTACTTTTTGAGGATAAGTAGCAGAACTATATATGGGTTTTCATATTTTGAGCAGAACATACAATAATGGATGCTAGTAACATATATTGTGTTAATCATATATAAGCAATTTTCATATAAACTCCAGAATCTCCCAAGTTTCATATAGTTGATATGTGAAATTTTGAAAATGGGCAACGGTCATAGACATGGTTATTGGAGATACAAGCACATGCCTGGATTTTAACCGGTGGCAATAAAGATTTGCTTGATCTGGTTTCTCAAATATTATACATATGCCAATTGAGATTGGGAGCATGAATATACGAAAGGAAATGATAAAAATACTTCAATCTGTGAAATTGATATAGACGGAGAAACTAAATGGCATTTGAAGATAAGTTGATCCTTTTCTCGATTGAATGAACTATACCGGTCCCAGGAAAAGCAGAATATGCGGTTGAACAGTAAGAAAATCCTGTTTGGGGGTACGTATGAAGTCCGTTTCACATACGGAGTATACACTGCAAGCAAAGAATCAATAACGTGCACTCCTGGACAATCCTTTAACCCTCATATCCATCAATCTTTTGTTTAGTGCAACAATAAATTGACTCAACTGGAAAAACACCTCTAACTGTTATTCACAAAATTGTAAAAACAATTTTGTTTACTTATAAGAATTTTGAATACAATATAAAGCAATAAATAAAGTAAATAATAACCCAACCTAGGAATTCTATTGATATGCATTAGATCAATGAAACCAAGAACATTTTTTGCAGTGATACAATATTATCAGTCTATCACCACAGAGCTGTGTTAATAAACCACATATTTTACAGCAATAAAGTTACACAAATACACACAAAGAAGTACTGCTGTAACATGTGAAACCAAAAAAGAGTAGAATGAAAAGTTGAAAAGTAGTCCCATCAGAATTTTTCCAATTTCTAGCATATTTGCAATTTTCCATAGATGAAGTGCAATGGAGATTCCACCATGAAAATTTTGCACTGGTCATCAATTTCCTTGTAATCATCAGTGGAACAAAACTAACCATGGCACAAGATTATACATAGGCTTATAAATATGAACTGCTCCTCTACAGCCTAATCCTCCAACAATATTCTAGATGAGAGAAAAAGGTAAGATTTGTTGTTTTATGGCTAAAATAACTATGCCATTTGCCATATTGTTACAACTCGCAACTATATCCAAATGCGGAATTAAACAAATTACTTTCACCAGTAGTCAGTACCAAACATATCTTTACAGAACAAGGAGAAAGAACTTTCTGTGAACATCACAGGGTATGTGATGAGTAGATGCTGGACTTGGCGAGAACCTGGCAAGGTATAGGGAGCTAAACTGGCACCTTATCAGGAAAACCCAAAGACAGGCTAACCTCAGGAGAACTTTCCCTGAGTTCCTACTCGTACAGAGAACATAAGGCACCGAGAATTGTTTTTATGCGTTGGATAATTATTACACTTGATGGTGAGATTGTTAGGTGGTAAGGGGATGGGTGCAAAGGGGCTAGTACTAGTTGTTACATCAAGGTTTTGTAATGAAAATGTGCCAGCAGGGCTGGTAGGACTATCCACAATCAATATAAATCGATTTGTCCATGCATACTTCGAAAACTCCCTCAACTATAATATCCTTCTAGACTCTTATTGAAATGTTTTGATTTGCCCATGCATACTTCGAAAATTCCCTCAACTATAATATCCTTTTAGATACTCTTGACTTTAGAACTTCAGATTGTTCTCCATGCAGCAGGATTAGGAAAAGAAACATGCATGCTACACTGTTTTATTTGTTCAATGAGACGATAGTTTTTCCAAGTTACAAAATCACAAAATGTTGCAATATAGAAGTGAAAAGTGTAAGCGACAGATTTTATTAACACAATCTTTTCCTTTGAGAAGAAAGCCTTCATTTGGGCATGAAAAACAAAAATATTAAATCAATATAGCCTCCGTGATAGTAGTTTTATAAATCCGTACAGAAGTGGTACCAGGAAGGGGTACACTAAACTTTCAAGTCTAGGAAGTGAGAAATGATTACAGTTAAAGACACAAGGAACATATGAAATGTTGACAAGTATTCTTCTTCTCATGTGTTGTTAGATCTATCACTACTCTCTCTCTCTCTCTCTCTTACTAGGTCTCCCTTAATGATTGCAAATTATTACTGTAAATCAATTAGTTCAACCAAGGATTAAACATGGAGATAGAAAATTCATAGATACAGGAGGTAACTTGTCATTGACTATGGTAGAAGCAAGAATCAAAATGCAAGCTAAATGCTAATCATATTTGGGGAATAAGGAAAACTGCTGGAGATGCTCAATCATTATTTGGGTAATGCTAAGCTCTCGTTGGAAGCAGAAATTCCATTCGCTTCACCTGTTGATATTTTACCAAATTTATCATCATAGACATATGGGGATTTTGCATTACCATAAGAGGAAAAAGACAAGATGCATCTAAGCCCGAATACTGATGATACAGATTATAATTTAATTCATGAGGTCTGCATATATACTATATACGTAACAAAAAAGAAATCAACACTTAACCTTGACCGGGATGCTGAGGAAGAAGTGGAGGTGGCCCTCGATCTGGGCGACACTATCGGCTAGGAATTCGTTTATGCTTATATTTATAAGCTTTCTTCTCACTAGGTAGGGCGGGCAGTTGGTCTTATTGCCCTCCATCATATGAGTTCTTCCACGAAATAGAGGTCGTCTATGGTCTTTGTGGCATTGATGGATAGTACTGGTCTGTTGTCAACAAATAGACTGGCTAGGTCACAGTCTGCTAAGTCTACTAGTGGGATATGAATATGCATTAGTAGTAGTTATTGCTGCCGGATTGGTATTAACAGTTGGTCAAGTCTAACGTAACGTTTTTCAAGTAGAAGGATAGGGCATTAATTACCTGGGATCGATAGGTACACCTTTATAATCAATTATTAACACAAAGCTCTCATCTCACTTTTCATAGGTAGGCGAAAACTCTATAGTGATAGTGTAGTGGGCACTGATGCCTGTGCGAGGTTCTCGAGCAGGTAGAACACGTCCTCGACGACGCTTATGCCGTCGAGCTGCAGGTTGGCGTCGGCGTACAACTGTAGGAGACACCCCATAGTGTCTCTACAGAGACAATGCAACTAATTTTCAAGGAAGATTCCGATCCCCCGACCAAATCACAAGTTACTCCCTCCATTCCAAATCATCGGTCATTTGGCTTTTCTACGTGTCTAAACATAGTGTATATCTAGGTATATAGCAAAAGGTATGTACCCAGAAAAGCCAAAAAGATCTATAATTTGGGATGGATGGAGTAGCTGCCAATAAAATAAGCATCCACAAATATGAACCTACCTGTCTTCCATCCAAGAGACACTATAGAGATCACCTAGCCAGGTAATGTACTCAGAAGGAGGCGATGGTTTCATTCCTAGACAGTATGTACCCCAGCTACTTTCTTCTGCAATGGATGCAGTTGTGACATAGATATTAAGGCCTTCTGGCATTAATCCCTCAAATATACTGCCGCTTTCGCATGCTTCAATACATATATCCTGTCCACAAGCTTCCATTCAGATAGGACAGGTTTCCTGACAATAAGTAAATGAGAACAATCTTACCATTTTGGCATAGCTGTTTGAAGCATGTTTTTCTTTTAACGCTTTCATGAAGTCACCGGCATAAAGATACGGTAGATTGGGCATACCTGCAAATAGCAAACGTCAATCCATATGACAACAAAATTCGATTTGATAGTGCATAGAAGCATATGCAACTTCCACATACCAAGAACACCAGGGCCCCGTGATCTGAGTAATAGATAAAAATATGGTCATCTAGTTTGCTATCGATGACCTTCCTGCTGCCTCCAGTGACTGCTGTTCTGTTGCCCAAGAGAACTGCATAGAAGTTTTTAGCAGTGACTTGGTCCCCAGTGTAGTCCTGGAATTAGAAACTGTGTTAACTGATAGACTTGTAGAACCAAGTGCAGCTAAAGAAGAATGTACAGATGGTGAATTCTTGAAGCAAGATACCTTCAAAAACACATGGTAAAAGGATAGATTGCCATGCCACGCCCTCCTTCTAAAGAACTTGCTTATTTAATTGAAAACCTGTTCATACCCAGGTACAAAAAATACCAAGAGCTTGGTTGGAATCAAATGTTGACTCAAGTACTTCACATTAGTGAGAAAACTCTGAAGTATGGACAGTTAATTTATCCAGAAATCTGGCCCTGTTAAGGGTGAGCATCAATGTTGAGAACTTTTTATATATAAGAATATGCATGCTGCATCTGCATATGACCGCATTGGATTTGAATTACTATGTGTTGTATTGGTGGTCTGTGCAACACAATCATAAGCAACTTGTGATGTACCAGCCCTAAAGCGTTCTTGCATGCTGTCCCCTCCAGTGGGCTATGTAGAATCCTAGTTAATGCCTCTACAGGTGGAAGCTAATTGAAAGGGAAAGTTTGAGTGCATAATGATCCCAAAGTTTTTTCTAAATGGGAGAGAAATGATAGAAGGACAATTCACAAAGAAGTACCTTCGGAACACCAGCATAAACATCTTCGCCCTGTGGGTGGTTGATGATAACCCCCCGCCTTGGGTTGAGCACACTATTGGCAACGTCATCATACATAAACACCACAATATTCTCCTCTTTTATGCCTCCTTTCCGCAGTATCTGGTACGCGTGACATATATCAGCCTGCAATAAAAAAAAGTCACATAAACCTGTGAGCAAAGCACCATGGAAAATAATTGCTTACTGATATGTGATGTCTTTTCTTCTTAAAAGGAGACAAAACAAGGCAAAAACGAACATGGAGATCTTTGCCCAATAAACATGGTGATATTCGAACAATTTTTAGCTACTGGTGCATAATTCCAGTTAGCTGACCAAAAAAGTACCAAGTATTTGGCATCAATTTTTTTTTTATCTGTTCTTTCAACTTTTATCTAATGTTCTTGCGAACTTATGCAACTCTTTAGACAGTGGCAAAATTTGGTACCAATCCATCCTCTGCATAAAAAGTTGGAAGCAAAAGTTGCGAAATTCCAAATCCCTTCACATTCCTGAATTATATTGATGCTTAAACACTTTCTGCACCCGTGCGCCGCCGGATGTGCTGCGCTCCCAGTCCCAGGTAGCCACGGCCTGGCCGGAGGTGTCGCGGGCTGGGCTAGCCACGCGCACAGGCAGCAGCTGCAGCCAGCCGCTCAGCGGCGGGGCTGGCCGGCGGCGGCGGTGCCCGGAGGGATGGCCACGGCGGCGGTGGTTGGCGGGCCGGCGAGCTAGCCGCTCAGCGGCGGGGCTGGCCGGCGGCGGCGGTGCCCGGAGGGATGGTCACGGCGGCGGTGGTTGGCGGGCCGGCGAGCTGCGCGGTGCACGCGTGGTCGCAGGGCTGCCCGCTGCTCGACGGAAGCCGGGTGCGGCAGCGGCTCAGCACGCCCGCGACGGCGGCGGGGACAGCGAGAGTGAGGCGGGCGGGTTGGAGGGTGATGGGGCACACCTCAGCACGGCCTCGACTGCGGACGGCACGCGACGGCGGCGGGAACAGCGAGAGTGAGGCGGGAGGGGTGGAGGGAGATGGGGCGCACCTCAGCATGGCCGCAACTGCGGCGGCCGGCGGGGACGGCGAGAGTGAGGCGGGAGGGGTGGAGGGCGATGGGGAGTTGCTCGCCGCCGTGTGCAGAAGGGAGAGAGTGCAGTGGTAGGAGGGAACGACGGCGAGCTCTCGCGAAGAGCCGAGAATGACGGTGCGGGCAGAGGGAGGAGGGAGCGATGACGAGGTCAGAACAACAGTTGGATAGAAGCCAGCACACGGATCCAACGGCCGAGTTTATCCGGTGACGTGGCACAATACCGTGCTAGAGCTTGAACTCTGGTTTCGAAAGGAAAGAGATGTGAATGAATAGTGAAAATGGCCTTTCTACGTTACAATACCCAAAAAAAACATAGAGTACGCTCGTAAAGTAGCATTCAGAATAGTATAGTGGCGTGGACACAGAGACATTTGCCCCCCAATGCTCTGACCATGCCATGTCACAGACTCACATACCCCCACCCCACTCCATTTTTACTCGTTTTCGTCGTCAGAGGCATGATGTGTGAAACGGAATACAGCATCATAGATCTATAGCAAGAAACGAAGATGATTGTTAACATAAAATTAAATTGAATCGGACCACCGTAGTTGAAAATCCTATCGACGCCACTGTCCCAGTCTGCTACTTACAAGTTGTAAGTAGCTGCAAGTTTTGCCGTTTCACCAGAGACTATGCTAAACTGTTATCACGAAAGGTTACCCTTGGATTTGCATGCCATTGCATTGCCTTGCATGCCATTTAATTTATGTAACCGTTCAGTTACATTAAGGGCCCGTTTAGATGCACTTTCAAATTCTAAAACCCCATCACATAGAATGTTTAGAGCATGTCCAAGAGACTCTGTATAAGACTATCCGCACTTGTCATCCTCTAAATCTATCATCTAAAGGGAATATTTCGTCCTAGTCATTCATATTCTCTCCTCTATACTATTTTCTCCCGCACTCATCCATCCTCTATACCTTACTCTATATAAAAAAAGTGGGACCCACGTGGAGTTTTTTTTTCATTTCCCCCCACTCTCTCCTCCCTCTTCTCTCTCCTCTCCCACTCTCTCCTCCCTCTTCTCTCTCCTCTATCTTCTCCCTCCGCCGGCGCGCTGCCCCCAGCTCGTCCTCCTCGCCAGCGCCGCCCGGCCCCGGCACGGGCGAGAGCCGCCGCGGGCGCGCCGCCTCCGACCACAGCGCGGGCGAGCACCGCCTCTGGCCCCGGCGCGGGCGAGCGTGCACGGAGCTCCGTGCTCCCTCCGCCCCGAGCTCCGGCGACCAGCGAGCGCGCGCGACGGCGGCGGCTCCCTCTCTCTCTTCCCCCGGGCTCCCTCTCTGCCCCTGCGTGGGCCCGCCTGCCGCCATACCCGAGGTCCTGGACTCCGGTAGATTTCCCGGCTCCCTCGTTCAGGACCTTTTACAAGAGCCGCTGCGGCTTCCCCGTCCGCAAAGCGCTCCTGCAGGATGCCTGTCCCGGACGCGGCGCAGGTGGTCTAAGCTCCCGTGATGTCCGGTTTGGAGATTTTATTGGAAAAACCTTGGTCCAACAGCTTCGCTACCTGGTTTTTTAAAATCGCGAGCGCTCTATTCCGTGATTCTCGCTAGGGAGAATTGACGAGTGGGTGTCGCTCGCCATCAGCCTTTCCTCCGTCCACTCCCGTGCATGCATGCAACTTCTGGGCTGCCCTTTTCCTCTGCATGTTGCCATAGATAAACGGATCCGTTGACGTGGCCAGTTTGAAATTTGGATTGGAGAGTGGATTAAAGAAGCTGTTGTGGTGTTCCATTAATTTGGAGAGCTATCTATTTTAGAGATCCTCTAAATTGTAGTTTTTGGAGATCTATTTTACAAAATCTCTTGGAGATGCTCTTAGACATATGCATGGAGCATTAAATGTAGACAAATTGTTTTACTTATTTGCACAGTTTACATGTAAACCACGAGACGAATCTTTTGAGCCTTCTTAGGTCATGATTGGACATTTATCGTAAAAGTTAGCACGCATACTACAGTACCAAAATTCTAAAAGTTTTGGGTACTAAACACCTCCTAAACCGAGGTTAAAATGAGGCATGCATTCACATCTTGGAAGTCTTATGCATGGAGTATTAAATGTAGACAAATTGTTTTACTTATTTGTACAGTTTGCGTGTAAACCGCGAGACGAATCTTTTGAGCCTCCTTAGGTCATAATTGGACACTTATCGTAAAAGTTAGCACGTATACTACAGTACCAAAATTCTAAAAGTTTTGGGTCCTAAACACCTCCTAAACCGAGGTTAAAATGAGGCATGCATTCACATCTTGGAAGTCTTGCTTAGCGTTGTTCTACTCCTACTCGTGAAACTTTCTCTCTTCCCGAGTTGGCGACTGCCAGCCACAGCCATGACTAGTACAGTGTCTGCTATGCATCATGCATGCCATCTCTCAGCCCTGTGTTTTTTTTAAAAAAAAAATTACCCAGCACACAATAGGGCAGGCATGTTGGGCTGGCTGTTGGCACACACAGGATCCATGGATATGCATGTGCGCAAAAGGCACCCACTGCACACATTTTTCCATTTCCATGGCTCCGGTCCCACTCCCAAACGGTCCCTGACCCTGAGTTCCTACATTTTTGCAAGCTACCACTACCATGTCCAGCAAGTCAGCAACTCACGCAGCAAAGCTACAGCAGCTGCTCATCACTCATCAGCATGCACGCATCGATTAGCAGGGTAGGGCATGCACCGCTGAAATGGGTGAAAGAATCTCTCTCTGAAAACAAGTCAAAAAAGCCAAGAAAGGCAGAGCAACAAAGGGAAGGAGGCGATGTGCAGATGTTCAACAAAAGAAGGGAAAGCGCATGCATGTATTCCTGGTAGTACTAGCTATAATTTGATCCTCCCCTTCCTCAATTTGATTTTCCTTGGCACGGAATATCAAAAAACGATTGATTTCAATTCAATTGTTTTTCTTACCAATTCGCTGCCTAGTAGGTATAGAAATACAAGAACACAAGACGCATGGATGCGTACTGTGTGTCGTTGGTGTTGGTCAGAAAAACACAAATCACCTGCTACCTAGTACCTACAATTACAAGGCCGCAATTAGTAGGAAAAAAAAATCGATGCCCAAAACTTCCCTTTTTTTTTTTTTCCTTTGGTGTGAATTGCAAGCCAAGATCGGATCGTGTGGTCGGCCGGTGACTGTTCTGGAGGACGCAAACGCAACAATGGATGGTCCGCAAGGGTAGCTAGAGACGACGGCCTCCTCTTGCGGAGGATGACCTGGGTGTCGAGCCCGAAAGCGTCGACCTTGGAGACCCTCACGACGTCGCGGCGCGGGAACAGCCCGACGAGGCCACGCACGTCGAGCAGGTCGTTGGCGGAGTACTTGTCGCCACGCCGGTGCACGGCGACGTGGAGCACGGCGTCTCTTTGCTGCTATTTCTGTTTAGTACCTCATTGTTCCAAACGTGTCAATGCTGTGTAGCACCAGGCTCTGTTTTCACGAGGAAACAGGAGAGGAGCAGCCGAGCAGATCTGTGAGTTGTGAGCTCTCCCAGCCAGGGAACAGGGGAGGGGGTGGGGTGAGGGCTTCTCTTCCCTCCTGCTCGTCTGGACCTACCAGGAAGGGACCAGGCATGGCACTTGTGAGCGTGATGTGACTGTGAGGGAATGTGCAACTATGTGGCCTCGACGTCCATGCGAGCGAGGAAGGCAAAATATCAAAGATGATGGCGGCGATGGATGGTCTTACCCGGGAGCAACACATGCAGCCTTTATCTATTAGTCATAATAGACTTGAGTTACGAATAACTTCCTCTTGCATTGTAGGACTATCTCTATGTGTGTGCGTGTGTTTTGAGAATCGTGTATTTAATTGGAACATTAATTGGAACTATGTGTTTAACATAGAAATTTCTGCTCATCACTTCCTGGCCCGCATATATGTATATATAATCAATATGATGATATATATCATGTACAGACCATAGACAATGGTTGTCTAAAAAAATCTCGAATCTAACATATAGACAGCTAAAAAAACAGATCTACAATAGCCTGTCTATTTTACGGTCTGCAAGCTATTTAATACATTAAACATAGTCATAATCAATCATCAATACTATTCTGTTACATTATGTTGCTATTTGATAAGATGGATCAAACATAAATAAGATGATCATGATTTTAAAAACCATCAATATAATTCATATATTTTATATGACTAGCACACATGAGAGGGGCATAGGTGCAGTTGACGTGACGAGCTAGGCCCTGTTTAAATATCCTCTAACTTCCAATTTCACTAGTCACGTCAATGTTGCAACCCATACATGGAGCATTAAATGTAGGCAAAATATTTACATGTTTGCACAGTTTGTATATACATCACGAGACGAATCTTTAGCCTACTTAGGTCATGAATAGACACTTATTAAAAAAGATTTCTCACTGCTATAATGTCAAAATTCCAAATTCCAAATACTTCTAAATGCAGCCTAAATCAAATTCTCAGTAGCAGCATGTACACGGCAACACCAGAGAGCACATCTTGCACCACGCGGACGTCCCGCAGCAGGATCCGTATGCATCGACCTGAAAAGACGCTCTCACTTATAGCGCTGTTTCAGTCGGCGACTCCGCGTGGGAGCACGAGACAGTGCCCGACGCCTCGCCAGACGACGGACTCGACTCGTCTACTCGTTGCGAGGGTGGTTTCTACAAAATTCGAGTCATACAGACGGCTCCAATAGCCACGCTGTACATGCCCTCAGGCTTCAATTCATTTTTCTATGATGGCATATTTAGATCAATACATATGAGTACTTTGAGACATACCTTGAATTCATTTTTCTATATTAATGATACCATGGCTGAAGCGGGTAATTTAGATGTACGTCACTTCACTTTTTTAATAATCACAAATGTGGTAATATAGGACCAAAATTTCAAAAATAATTTAGTTTAGAATGGTATAGGTGGATAATTTAGATTAAGATTTAGGGTGCACCACTACCTTATTTTTGAAAGATTTTAAAAGTAAGCGAGTTAGATACATATTTAGGGGTTACGTTACTCTATTTTCATCAAGTTTCCGTCTCTCTTTATTTTTTTTTTCATCGGTTCAAGTTTCAATCTCTGGCTATAGCCAAAAATAGCTTTTTTAAAGGAAATATAGCCAAAAATAGATGCTTAGAGCATCTCCAAAAGATTAGCTAAATTTATTGATTTAGCTACTCTCTAAAATAGATTTGACAAAAAAAATTATTAGTGTACTCACTCCGTTTCAAAATGTTTGTCGCTTGCGCTTCCCGAGAAACAACTGCCGGTAATTATATATTAAAAAATATTATAATAATATTTATAATACACAATTAATATCATTAGAAAGATATTTGAATCTAGTTTTTTAATAAATTTATTTGAAGATACAAATGTTGCACGTATTTTCTAAAAATCGAGTCAAAACTTGTGGCACGCACACCAATAACGACAGTCAATTTAGAACGAAGAGAGTACTCCAACTCTCTAAAGGATGGTTAGTGCGGTAAGCTATCTAAAAGTAAAGAGTGGACAAGGTGGGATAGAGAGCTACTGAATTTGGAGAGTCGTTTATAGAGTCTGTTCGAGACATTTTTCCTTCAATAATAATCAAATTTACGTTTAGAAAATGGTTTGGTTAATCTTTTGAAGATGCTCTTACAAGAAGTTGTGCTAAAGGTAGTTAATCTCTTGGAGGCAAGGATCGACAACTGCTGCTGCGCGCGGAGGCGTGGACGTAGACTGGCGGCACCCTCGGCTTTCGCGTCCCTAGCGCTATGGCCCCTGAAGGCAGCGCATGCGCTCCTCCAAGACTGGACCATTGCGCACTCCAGATAAGCTACTGACACTTTTCCTAGGGAAAAGCTTGATTCTCTCCTCTTGGATGACAGCTCAACAGATGACACACATGCGTGTTTATCCTATGCCTATGAATCTGGCCCATTTCCTTTTTACTGAAGCAAAGTGTGAAAAATCAAAGCTTTCTTTGTAAGGAAATGGAAAGTGAAAAGTGAAAACATACCAAGATGCTCTGTGCGGCTGAATGAAAAGGATATATGCTCGGGAGTGGAGACAACGCATAAAGCAGATTATTCGGTCACAACAGTACTAGCATTATTCCTCCTCATTCAGCCCCATTCTCCTCTCCTTCGCGTGTGTCGCAAATTGTAGGTGTACGTGCGTTCCTATGGCTGAGCTGATGGCCACCATGGTGGTCGGGCCGCTGCTGTCCATGGTGAAGGACAAGGCCTCCAGCTACCTCCTGGACCAGTACAACGTCATGGAGGGCATGGAGGAGCAGCACGAGACCCTCAAACGCAAGCTGCCGGCCATCCTGGACGTCATCGCCGACGCCGAGCAGCAGGCGGCAGAACACCGAGAAGGGCCCAAAGCTTGGCTCGAGGCGCTCCGGAAGGTTGGCTACCAGGCGAATGATGTCTTCGACGAGTTCAAGTACGAGGCACTCCGCCGTGAAGCCAAGAAGAAGGGGCACTACAAGGAGCTTGGGTTTGATGTGATAAAGCTCTTTCCTACTCACAACCGTGTTGTGTTCCGTTACAGGATGGGCAACAAGCTCCGCATGATTCTCAATGCGATTGAAGTCCTTATCACAGAGATGCATGCCTTTAGGTTTGAATTCCGAACACAGCCGTCGATGCCTAAGAACTGGAGGCAGACGGGATCTGACGTCATCGACCTTAAGAAAATTGCTAGCGAATCAAGACAGAAAGAGAAGGAGGAGGTTGTTAAAAAATTGATTGATCAAGTGAGCAGTCCGGAGCTAACGGTCCTTCCCATAGTTGGAATGGGGGGACTAGGCAAGACCACCTTAGCTCAGCTTGTGTACAATGATCCTGGAATTCAAGAGCATTTTCCACTGCAACTCTGGGTATGTGTCTCTGACAACTTTGAAGTTGATCCCTTGGCTAATAGTATAGTTGAAGCAAATGCAAAAGGGAAGAACAACATCAATACTACACCATTGGATAGCCTTAAGGAAGTAGTCAGTGGGAAGAGGTACCTTCTCGTCTTGGATGATGTATGGAACCGTGATGCTAACAAGTGGCGGAAGCTGAAGTCTAGCCTTCGACATGGTGGCAACGGTAGTGCAGTGCTTACAACAACTCGTGATAATGTTGTTGCTAAATTGATGGGTACAACAACTAAACCATATATTCTCAAAGCCTTAGAGGAAACAGTCATAATGGACATTATACTGGCAACAGCGTTTAGTTCAAAAACGGAACAAGACGCTAAGCTTGAGATGGTTGGTGATATTGCCAAGAGATGTGCTGGGTCTCCTTTAGCAGCTACAGCAGTGGGCTCTCTGCTTCGTACCAAGACCAATGTGGAAGAATGGAGGGCTATATTAAGCAAAAGCACCATTTGCGATGACGAAACTGGAATTTTACCAATACTCAAGCTCAGCTACAATGTGTTGCCATCGCACATGAGGCAATGCTTCGCTTTCTGTGCTATTTTCCCCAGGGATTATGATATAGATGTGGAAAAGCTAATCCAAATATGGATGGCCAATGGTTTTTTTCCAGAGCAACATGGAGTGCGTCCTGAAATCGTCGGCAAACAAATCTTCATGGACCTGGTGTCAAGGTCATTTTTTCAAGATGTGAAGGAAGTCCCATTTGAAGTCGATTGCATAGGGGTTCCTATTCCTAGAGTTACTTGCAAGATTCATGATCTTATGCATGATGTTGCACAGTCTTCTATGGGAGAAGAATGTGCCACCATAGTAACAAAGTTGAGTCAAAGTGAGAAATTTCCGTATTCAGCTCGGCATTTATTTCTATCTGTTTATAGACCAGAAACGATTCTTAATGGTTGTGCAGAGAAGGGATCTATGGCTGTGCAAACACTGATATGCAATGGATATGCAGGTGAAGATCTGAAGCATTCATCAAAGTACAGATCTATCCGTGCACTAAGGATTCGCCAAGGTTCTTTCTTGAAACCAAAGTATCTACATCACCTGAGGTACCTTGATCTCTCGGATAGTGGTATCAAAGCACTTCCTGAAGAAATAAGCATCTTATATAATCTGCAAACCCTGAACCTTTCAAACTGCCACGAACTTAGTCAGCTTCCATAGGAAATGAAGTATATGACTGCCCTCCGTCACCTGTACATTCATGGATGTTATCAGTTAAAGAGCATGCCTTCAAAGTTCGGACAGCTCACTTCCCTACAGACGCTTACATGTTTTGTGGCAGGTACTGGCTCTGGTTGCAGTAATCTGAGAGAGCTTCGTCAGTTAGACCAGCTTGGTGGTCCACTAGAGCTAAGACAGCTAGAGAACGTGACAGAAGCAGATGCGAAAGCAGCTGATCTTGGGAACAAGAAAGAGCTAACCAGGTTGACATTAAGATGGACTGAAGAGGAACAAGATAATACTGAAGTGCTGGAGGCCCTCAAGCCTCATGATGGGCTGAAGGTTCTAGATATATATGGCTATACTGGTGGCACTTGTCTGACATGGATAAATACATTGCAACAAATGGTGAAGCTTTCACTATCAGATTGCAAGAATCTCAAGGAGCTTCCTCCACTGTGGCAGTTACCAGCTCTAAAGGTTCTTAGCTTCTGGGGATTGGAAAGTGTTAATTGCCTGTGCAGCGGTGATGCACAAGTCACGCCATTTAAGGAGCTGAAGGAGCTTTCATTGGGCTGCATGCCAAAATTTGAGACATGGTGGGTCAATGAGGTAAGAGGGGAAGAGTCAATATTTCCTCAGGTTGAGAAGTTGTCCATATACCAGTGCGAAAGCCTGAGTGCATTACCAAAAGCAGGTGGAGTTATTAATACTGTGTGGTGCTCGGCATTTCCAGCGCTGAAGCAATTACGATTATCTTCTTTGCCAACCTTTCAGAGATGGGAGGCAGTCCAAGGAGAAGAGGTGACATTTCCTTGGCTTGAAAATTTCAAGCTAATAATTTGGTGGTGCCCAGAGTTGACTAGTCTCCCTGAAACACCAAATCTAAGTGAATTGGAGATTGGACGATGCAGTCAACAAATGCTCGTACAGGTAGCAAGCTGCATCGTCACTGCTTCGTTGTCCAAACTGTCCAGACTGGAGTTGCAGATCGATGACGACAGAGAAGAAACATGGTTGGATGGGGACAGCTTGATTCAGTTGGTGGATGCAGAGGAGGAATGGAATCACAATAAATCGACTCTCACGGTTATGCGCTTGAAGAGTTGCAACGTTTTCTTCTTTCAGTCAAGTGCTCTGGCGCTTTGGGCATGTTTAGTGCGGCTTGAAGATTTGGAAATTAGAGGATGCGATACTCTCGTCCATTGGCCAGAGAAAGTGTTCCAGAGCCTGGAATCCTTGAGGAAGTTAGCAATTTGGGAATGCGAGAATCTTACAGGACGCAGGTCTGCTTCTTCTGAGCAGTCTACGCCTGAACGTAGCAGTGAACTACTGCCACGCCTGGAGTCTCTGCTTATATCTCGTTGTTGGGGTCTGGTGGAGGTCCCCACCAGCGTACTACCGGCATCTCTCAAGTCATTATGGATCTTCGCCTGTGATAAACTCGAGTCCATCACATTCAGCAAGCAGCTGGATACTAGTACGATGTTGGCGAGTGCACAAGGTGTTGCTGCAGCACAGGATGACACATCCGCATTCATTACAGGGTCCTGCAGCGACGCCACGGAATCCACACCAGTTCCTATGCTGTCATCATCAACCAAACATCACTTCCTTCATTGTCTTGAATCTCTAAGGTTAGAATACTGCGATGGCCTGTCAGAGGTTCTCGATCTTCCAACGTCTATCAAGACCTTGGAAATTAGAAGCTGCGACAATCTTCAAGCCCTTTCAGGACAGCTGGATACCATCCAAAAATTAACGATTATGCACTGCACTGTCTTGAAATCACTGGAACCTTTCTTAGGGGAGCTCGCATCGCTGGAAGAACTCTGGCTTTACAATTGCAAAAGCTTGGTGTCATTACCAAATGGGCCTCAATCATACTCATGTCTCAAGCGTCTTCGTATCGGGTCTTGTCCTAGTATAAAGTGGCTTCCGCTGAGCCTACAGCAACGACTGGGTGATCTCAAGGACGAGGAAGATCTAGATGCCCATTATTACCAAGGTAACCTTCAATTTCTCTATGTTTTTTCATGAAATGTTAATGAGTTGTAAAAAAACAACTATTTGACTTTACGAATTCTGTTAGTTAAAAAATGTATGCTGTGCCCCAGTGGTAAAAAAAGAAAATTAATGGCTGCATTTTTATTATCTTGCTTTTGACTGCAAGGTGAAATCAACTAGTTAACCCAACATTATTTAATCAATATAACATGACATCCCAGATTACTTCAGCAAAGTTGTGTGTTAATATCTCTATTGTAGAAATTCCCTAGAATGTATGGCTTGCGTATTCAAACTTTGTCACAGAAAGTAAGATATTGTTGACTTTGAAGAAAGCATCATATGTAAATGGTATTTTATTGTGAAGAAAAATATGGTCATTGCCTACGAATTACTTGATGAGTTAGGGCTTCTGAAAAAAATGTCAGTTTTTACAGCACTATATTTATCTGTTATTTGTTTCCCTCGATGAAAAGAAACACCTAAAACCTAAACCAACGTAAAATGATCTAACTCAAATGACTGAAACCCGATTTAAATGGTTCTTAGGGTCTGAACAAAAAATAAAAGATGTTTTAATTTGCATAGAGTAGACCACAGATAAAATTATGAGAGCTAAATAAAGCTTTACCTGTTCTCTGCAAGTTCACAGCTACTTTGCATATAGTTTTAATTATATATTTTTAATTGTTCTTGCACCTTAGACACAAAGATAATAATTTTAGTTTTGTGTATAGTAACTTTTATTACCTTTTATTTGTGTTTATAAATTCTAATATCATTTATGATCAGAGCCAAAATCTTCGAAATATTTTATCAAGAGGCACTTTTGTGCTTGAAATATGCTCATCAGTCAAGACTTCTGCTAGAAGTTGCTCATGGAGACCAGACATGTATATTCATTGATAATTTGGACTCCTTTCTTGGAAATAAATGATCCAACATTGAGAAACTGTGGTTTAGCAAACATTGCACTGTGACTTAGCCTCCTTCATTCCATTGGGTGTTTTGTTACGGTAATAAGGTAAGAATAATGTTCTATGAAGAAGTTATCAACACTGTGTAGTAATTAAGAAGTTTCAGTTATGGTACCAATTAGGGTCAAGAAAATGATACAGTGATTCATGAACTACATCACTTTCAGGAGTAGGCACATCATAGTCCATCAATCAACTTATCTTCAAGGACACTGGGCCATCTAAGCTTAGCTGCAAATTATCAGGGAATCGAATGTCGTTTTCCTTACTAAAGCATAAGAAGATTGGTTTCGCATTGGAAAAAAAAATCGTACAATCCAGACTTGTGTATTGAAGAGGAAATTTGTTGCCTTGCTTTAGAGAGAAGGACAACCGTAGTGTAGTAGCCAATTGAGAAATTATTTTCTGGTCTCAAAACTACTTGGATCCTAATTTTTTGCTTGACACATTAGTTATTTCTCACTTTCAAACAATGGAATTGAATTTGCCTTTTGGGTTATAATGTTTCCTTTCCCCAGTGTTGCTGAATTGGATCTCAACTCCTGCAGGTTTGCTCTTATGATTACAGATAGTGCCACAGGCCTATATACAATTAAAACTGATTCAGCAAGACGGATGCATCTGTGAGTTCCTTAGGAGCCTTCGGAAGTTAATGGATGAGGTGATTAGCTTTTTTACCTTTGATCACTAATGAATTATGAAATCTATAAAGATATATACAGCTATAGAAAGCTATCGAATTACGGCACTTTGGTAACTGTTGCCCTGTAGCGTTTTGTCGTTTCCTCTTCCCTTCAGATCCCCGTCGGTGTCTTGAATTCAAAACATTATTGCAACCAAATTACATAAAACGATAAAAGATAACTATTGATGCTGCTAGTTTATTTTGCTGATGCTACATGATTAGCCGTCTAGGTTTAGGTGTAGCAGCAACATATTGTTTATTCATATTTGATATACTTACTGTTCCATTTCCTCTCTAGTTTGTACCGGTGGTGGTAATCGCTAACCAAGGGCAAGTGGATGGCACTGCAATGTAATGGACTCAAATGTCCCCTCTGCTGTTTACATTTTACTGCTTAATATATGCTTGGATGTATGGCCACAACCCAGTATGCCAGTATATATGGGTTTCTTCCTCTATATGGAAATATATGCATTTTAGAACCTTAGACTGCCATATAGTATTATTGTTCCAGATACCATCCAAAGGTGACAATGGTGTAAAAATCATAGTTGTGATTCAATGATTGTCAGTCTAGTGTGGCCTAATGATAATGTACAGCCAATCTGCCACAATTTGGCAACTCGAAAAACCTGCATCCATCCTTGTTATTGGGGTTATTCCTGCACAAATTTGTCGGTGAAAGCAACTGTGAGTTTTAGATCTGTGAAACAATCTACTTGCTGGGGAGCTTCCTGACTGTGGCATCATCAAAGCGTTAAAACAACACAACTCTTCTAGCACTAATGACTCTTCCATGCATGCCCCATTCTAGTGCTATGAGTCCTTCAATTCTGAATATCCATACACTCATTTAAAATCCAGGGCAATGCTAAGTATACCAAGGGAGGCCGATGAGGTTCATTTTACTAGACTTTTCGTGCTCTATGCAGTTGGTGAAATTTTGGTCCCTACCTCCAAGGAGTTGGTGCCAAAGAAAATTTCCCAAACGCGAGGTCAGAAACGGAACCACGCAGGTAGGAACATAGAGGGCAGTGGCGGCCGCAGGAGCGAGTACCGTCAGAGTGAGCCTCATAGCCGTGGTCATGGGCGGCGGCGCGTCCTCCCAGCTAAGAATCGAAGCAGCAAAACCCGCCGGCCTCCGAAACCCGCATGGGCCAGAACAGCGATGTCCGCAGCCGCCGCCATCGATTGATCGCAGACCGGTGCCTCACACGGTGTCGACGCGCCACCCCCCCGCCGAACCGCCTCACGCCGCCGGCCGCGGATCCGCCTCTCGTCGGTCGCCTCAGTATCGCCTCTCCAGCCGCCGTCTCACGCCGTCCGCGCCGATCCGCCTCATGCCGCGGCCGCCGTTGCCCACGACGCCGCACCCACAACCCACCCACAGGTGGTGGCCGGCGATCCCAGATCCACCGAGCCCTGATGCTTGCACTGCCGGCCGCCGCTGCTCTGCTCCCAAGATGCGCCGCCGCTGCTCCCAAGATGAGCCGTCGCCCGGAACAGCGAAAAGGAAAAACTTCCCTCCCACTCGGTCCCTCCCAGTGACAAAACACCCTAAGATCCTATTCGAGCGAATTTACAATAATACCCCTAACAGCCTATGGTCGCCCTGAGTGCATACAGGGGCAATTTTGGAAAACAAAAAAATTGAACTCCAAATTGAATAATACAAAATTTTCAAGCTATAAATGAATTCAAATATAAAAATCATCAATGACAAAATTCTAAAATTCTAAATATCATCAAGATCTACAACTTTTATTTTGATCATTTGTCCACTCGACTTTGTTGGAACAATATAAAATTTACATTTTTAAAAACAAAAAAAATTAAATATAATTTTTCATGACACAGTGATTTCAAATGAAAAAGTTGTCAATTATAAAGTTGTATAACTTTTTCATATTTACAACTTTCATTTTGGTCAACATTTCATTTGAGTTTCTTTTATCAATTCAAAATTTGAATTTCAAAATATGTTAACTTCAAACAAAATTTTCAAAGACTAAATTATTTTTGTTCAAAAGTTGTGTACATAAAAGTTACACAACTCATCAAGATCTACAACTTTTATTTTGGTTAGTTGATCGTTTGACAAAGTGATAGTAACATTGTTCATAAATTTTATATTCTTCTCAATAGTTTATGAGACTATTAGAGAGATGTAAAATTTAAGAACAATATTACTATCACTTTATCGAATGAACAAAAGACAAAAATAAAAGTTATCGATCTTGATCAGTTATACAACTTTTATATTTACGATTTTTTTAGCTGATGTCACTTCATACTACAAAATACTAATTAAAAATTATTCTTTAAATTGATAGAGCATAATTTTAGAAATATTTAAGAAAAAGAATCAGCACATTTGGAGCTAACATGAGAGAGAAAGACTAGTCACAAAATTTCGTTACACATTAAAAAGAAAATCACCACTAATGCGCGCACACTATCAAGAACACACGCAAACACTCCACACACACTCATCACGCAACACACGCACGCATGCAGTTTGAACGGTCACGGTGGTGCATGCAATCAAATCTAGATGATGCGTGCTGTAAAAAAAGATTTTTCATATCCTAAATATTCCTTTTTTATCCTATTTTATAAAATAAATAAATAATTATTTAAGATATTATCTCCTCGAGGTAATATCTGATCATGACTGTCCGATCGAATTAAATGAACGGTTCATGGTCATTTAGGGTACCACAGCAATTTCTCTTTTAAATAACAAATAACCTTTCAGGAGAATTTCCATTGGTCCTACAAAGCTACAAAAATCTTGCTGTCCTTGATCGATTGCACAGTAATTTCAATGGGAAGTTACCTACATGGATAAGTGAGGAATTACCAAACCTGGTAATTCTAGCATTAAGATCCAATACTTTTTCTAGCCACATTCCAATTGAGATAACAAGACTTCCTGCCCTTCAGTTTTTGGATCTTGCAGATAACACATTATCTGGAACAATACCACAATCTTTAATGAACTTAAAGCCTTCACTACTACTTCTATATATGCAGATGGAACAAACAATCCTTTCGATGAAGAATATGTTGGAGAGTATGCTTTTGCTGCTATAGGACCATCTGATGACAGTTTAACTGTGGTGACAAAAGGACAAGAACTCAACTATATAGAAAATACAATATTCCTGATGAGCATAAATTTATCTAAGAACAATTTAGCTGGACCAATTCCAGAAGAAATAGGTACTCTTGTGTAACATCCTAAAAATCACCTTGGAATTTTAAAATTTGTTTTTGCCTAATCATGTGTAAATTTACCTCAAGTTTAAATAGGCAAAAGAATATCTTTTAAATATATATATAATAGACTGGGAAAAATATATGTCTTATAATTCTGTGTTGCATTCATGCTGGTGCATAAATTTTTGGTGGTGTGGAGGATAGCTTGTTGTGTTCTCAAAACTTTTTCAATTTCAAAACAAGTTTGATTTGTGAAAATAAGAAAAAGAAAAGCTTTCCCTCTCTTTCCCTCCCTCTCTTTTGGCCCAGCTCGGCCTGCCGGCCTACCCTGCTCTCTCCCTTCCCCCTCCCGCGCGCGCACGCTTGCAGGCCGCGGCCCATGCCGCTCGGCCCGTCTTCGCGCGCAACCGGCCCGCAGCGCCCCCGCTCCCACTCTCTGCAGCCAGGCCCCGCCCGTCAGTGGCCCAGCACCTCTTCCCCTACCTCCAGCCGCAAGGGCGCGTCGCCGCCGTTCCTCCTCCTCCTCGGTAACGGCCGCAGCCCCGCTTCAATGCCCACCCAGCTGCCTAGCGCACTCAATGGCACACCCGCGACCCCTGGACGCCCTCGCCAAGACCAATAAAGGACGAGGCCGAGCCTTGTGCTTCCCCTTTTTCTGACCCGCTCCTCTGCTCGCCATTGTTGCCGCTCGGAGCTCGCTGCCGCCGCTGTTCGACGCTGCTGCCGCGTCGTGGGCACAACCGAGGTAGTGCCGTGCGTTCCCCGTTTCTCCCGGTGCTTCTCTCTCTCCCCTGCCCATGCGAATTTCGAGCTCACCCGGGCCCTCTCCCTTTTTGCAGATTCCGCCGCCGCCGTACGACGTCGCGGTGAGCATCTCCGGTGAAACCGAACCCCTTCCCGAGTTCGCCGCGACTTCCTCTTTGCTCCAGTGCTCTCCTTCTCGCGTATCGTGGCCCGATTCGCTAGTTCGATGGCACGCCGGCGAGCTTTTGGAGTTCCGACCATGGCGCCACCGCACTCCGGCCACCCCGGGAGCCGTCCCGACTTCACCACCTAGCTCGCCCTCACCTGCACGTTTCCCCGGTGCCAATCGTGCCGAGGACCGAGCACCGCATCACCTCGACCGCCGTGCCGGCGAGTTCGGGCTCGTCGTTGATGGCGCACCGCCGCGACGTGGCCACCCCGGCCGGCCGCGTCCCTGCCTGCCCCGCGCTCGGTCCATGGTGGACCGAGGCAGCCAGCCCCGCGCACTCGGTCCACGCGGCGCCGTGGACCCAGCCAGTCCCAGCCTGCCACGTGGCTCAGTGTCGGCTGCCACCCGACAGTGCTGCCCCCTTTTGCAGTTTGGCGCCTCAGTTCTTCGGAATCAAGCCGGAGTCCTCTGCAGTTCAAAAGAAATTAGATTTGAGCCCTGTTTTTAACAGTTTAGCCTCTGATTTTCTCTAGTTCTTTTATTTAAAGACCAGAAGCTGTTTTTAAGCTATATAACCTCTCTGTTTTTATCTCTCTCAAAGGTTGGGCCTCGGTTTCAGTTATACACCCTTAGAAAAATGTTTTTATTTACAGAAATACCCCTAGAAATGGTTTTGTTCATGACTTTCACATTTTAGGTCCGATTTAAGTGATTCTTGCGCTTATGTGTTCCTAGCAGCGCGTAGGTTTTATTTATCTATTTATTTTTCCTATTTCATGTTATTGTTTATGGTGTATTGTTTTAATTGTGATATTATCTCTTGCATGTAATGACTGTGTGAATGCTTGTTGATTGGAATCTCACGTTTAGAGGACAACGTGTTCGAGGAACAAGACTTTGAGCAGGAACAGAACCAGGCAGACTTTGAAGGCAAGTATAACCTATGATTTTCCTTGTTACCTAGCAATTATTAAATAATATATATTTATATGCATGTGTCTAAATTTGTAAACCCTAGACACTTATATTCGACTAGAAATTATTGACCAATCACCTTGTTACTTATGGGGGGTTTTATGCATAATAGAGTTACTAATGCTATGCTCAACAATGCTATTATGGAATCTTGACTTAATAATTATGAAATGATGGATAAAATATGTTTTTATCAGCAAAGGTCGAAGGGCACTGGAGTATGGGTTTTTATACTCTAGTTGCCCTCTGTCAGGACTTCCATTAAAAGTTGACCTCCCAGTAATCTCGTACATCCACGAGAATCAATGGGCTCTGATCTTAGGCAAGTACCTAGTTTTTCTCTAGCTCGTTAGTGGTTACAGAAAGGCGCAAGAGGGGGGCTTAGGTTAAAGAATGGATTCCGAGCCTGTCAAGATGTGTGCTGGGCTACGGTCACATGGTGTGCCAATCTTGAAGGAGGCCTCCATTCGCCTAACTGCTGAAACCTCACGGCTACTAACTTGTTAGGGCAATTAGTGAAAAGCTTCGTAGTATTTCCCTGCTCGCTCACCTCGGCAGTGATATGGGGTCGACGGGCCCTGAGCATATGGGTATACACGACTCGGGGTTAAAGCTGTACAAGCTCTGCAGAGTTTTTCCAATCTGATATATCAGCCATGCTCACGGACACGAGCAGCCTGAAATCCTTTTTATATCAGTTGATACCTATGGAAGTGTTGAGGAGTTTTATTAAAATGATGCTCAAAGATAAATTTGTTTTACTTGAGATCTGGGTAATTTATTAATTTAGCAAAGTAGGTTCTAAGTAAAACTTGACCAACTAAAAGCGAACTGCTGTAAACCATGTCAACCTTTTAAGCCTTGCATCCTCCATATTTATACTTGCCGAGCATGGTGAGCTGACGCTGGTAGATGTCACCAACATGAAAATCCCGGATGGATATCAGACGATGGAGATATTGACGACTTCCCGGAGGATATCCAGGACTGAGAAAGAAGGCGTGCCCCCAGTTGGTGTCCCCATGGGCGGGAGCTTTTATCTTTCTACGTATCCGCTGTAATAAACAATGCCGTTGGCAATGATGTGACTCTATCAGTACTGTTTTAATAAGTTTAAACGTTGTTCGTGCCATAATGATGTACAATTTATGGATATATGTGGTTTTGTACTTCCTGGGTCCACATATATTCTTCGTTCGGATTTCTTCGTAAATCCGGGTGTTACATCTTGTTGCCTTGATAAATTTGAATTTGTCATGGAACTTGTTGAGTGGAAAGATTCCGGAACAGATTGGAAATTTGCAGCTATTGGAATCTTTTGACCTCTCGAACAACCATCTTTCTGGAGAAATTCCATGGGATTTATCAAATCTGATGTCACTGAGTTATATGAACTTGTCCTACGACAATTTAACAGGCAGAATACCCTCTGGAGTCTGGACATCAACTAGATACTCTCAACACTGATGATCCAGCTTCCATCTACATCGGCAAACCCTGGTCTTTGTGGGCATCCACTTCCAAAGCAATGCCCTGGAGATGAACCACCAACCGTGGAGCATCCCATCAGACATCTTAAAGATGGCTTAGCGCGAATAATGGATTTTGATCTTGGTTTACTTGTTGGATTTGTGGTGGGCCTTTGGATGGTGTTTTGTGGCCTTTTGTTCAAGAAAATGTGGAGGTACGCGTATTTCACGCTGTTAGACAAAATGTATGACAAGATAATTGTCTTTTCCATACTCATTTGGAGGAAATGGTTCAGCGAGGCAGGTGAAAACTAAGCAACTTAAAATGAAAGAAATATATGAGCTATGGATGCTACTCTACCACAGGATATTATTAGTACCAGATTAAGAAGGATGGATACTTCCATGCTATATAGTCTGTATTATCATCGAGAAATGTTCAGATCATTGTAATGTATTTCTTTCATTTCACAAAGTCTCCACGTGAAATTGTGAAATAAAAGATTAAGCTATGATGCTTTTGTTTAAAACTATACATATGCATTTTTCATACTTATATTTATTTTTCATGTTTATTATCATATTTAAAAGAGCAATACAGTAGCATTTGAAAGCTTGTGTGATGGTTCGCTGCTTTCATCTCCTTGTCGTGCGTAATCGTGGGCCTTGCCAATAATGCATGGGTGATGGTTTGGTCAAGAAGAGGGTCGGGTCGGGTCAATGCATGAGTGATAGTTTGGTCGACAAAGAGAGAGAGCCATGGGTTGAAAATTAGTCTCAAACTAGACCAAAGACTTGAGCCATTGCTTTTCCGATATCAAAATGACAGCTAGCTCCTTCGTGAAGTTGGCTTTTAGCATTAGCAACATGAGAACCCCGGCATGCAGAGTGGCGACGACTAGACAAAGACTTGGCTGGCCTTGCAAGTCATTGCTTTCAGATAGTGCAACTGACATCATGTGTAGTAGAATCCTAGCAAGGCACCGGATGCCGCCTCTGCATTTCCTTGAGCTTTGCAGCTCGTCCATGGCTGGGGACAGCTCAGTCAGCCCAACAGTATTAAACTGGATGGAAAAGGCAGAACCGAATACATACCAATACCATCACTCATCAGTGCCAATGCAAATGCATGCAAGTAGGAAGAACCATCCTCAGCGCTTCCTTGAACTTTCCAGCTCCACTTGTTTCTGCGGGTTCACACTACTGTACACAACCCAAGAAAGTGCCCTCCATACATTTTTTGCTTCTATATAAACGCACAGTTCGTCGACTCTCAGTAATAAGGAACACAGCAGTGTGTGCGGCTTCAGTTGGTGCTGCAGCAGCCTCCAGGGAGGCCCACGCTTGATCTAGAGGAGAGCTAAGGTAACTATAAGGATTATATTCATGCATATGCCTCGGCCGGTAACAACCCAATTAAGCATGAAAATCATGCACTCCTCCATTCATATTACAGATTTACAGCTAGTATATACTAGTCCAACAACCCGTGCTCTCGCACGGGTTAGAATTTTTAGACATATATTGCGTAGGTAATACATCAAATTAATAAAGAAGTTTTCATATTAAAATGAATGATTTCATGGTTATTTATTTCTATAAAATAGGCATAATAGATATTGCATATAGTCTAATCCAATTATCATAAACTTATTAATTACTTCAAGGGACTGATTTACAAGATTTCATATTTTTGCATTGCATGGCATGTTTTTAAAAATATGTAATTAGTTTGCAATATTGCCATTAACTATGGTGGTCCTCATTGCTGCATCACATATCTTGTGAAGTCATTATTCTCAATTTATTTTTTTTAAAAAATTTATTCTTGTTGGGTGCTACAGTTTTTTCTTTCAAATTGAAATCCTTGTGACTATTGTATTTTTTAATTAACTCTACCTTTTGCACTTGCTAAGTGCTAACAATAAGGATTTTTGGTTTTAGAGTACGTTCTTAAATACTACAATAGCAAAAGTAATCATTTAAAACATGCACCATATCATTTAAGATGAGTGATAGAGTTTGAAGTAAGATCTCAGGAGGGGGTAGTGATGCTAAGCTCAAGAGATTTTTAATACTTATAATGATCGAGTGTAATCTTTTAGGGTTGGGAAAATATAGCCACCAAGGGACACTCATACTTCATGCCAAATATTTAATTTATTGTCTATGTTATTTTAATATTTTTTAAAAAAGATGTTGGTAATTTTAGATGTAGATTTTAGAGGATTTTTATTTTTAAAATAATAAGATAAAGATTGGCTTACGTAAATTATCTATCATATGAAGAGTACATGGGTAATTAAATACACTTTAGACCATGTTTCTTAGTGGTATGCATGGGTAGTTTGAATATAGAGTCATGTGTTGCGTTATGTTGTTTTACACAATAGCAGAGGTGATTGATTATTTATAGAATGGATCCAATAACTATTATTTAATTAAATTATATCGAATTTATAGTAAAATATTTTAGATTTGTGTGAGAATTTTTAGAATCTATCTTTTTTTCTCGTGTCTCATGAAGATTAAAATGTCTCATGAGGATTAATACATGGAGGCTTCATTATTAATGTGTAGATAATGAACTCTAGTTGCATCCTTTTTTATGACATCATAAATCATAGTTTGGCTTTTGACATTTAATCAAGTTGTGCAATTTTTGCACATGTTAGGTATTCAAAATATATTTTTTTTTGTTAAAAGAATTTAAGTCCTAATGGTATTTTTTACACATATTAATTAAGGTAAAGTTTTGATTGTACCTTACCGCCTAACTTGTTGAATTTGTTATATCACAGACCTATAAGTGTATAACATCTAGAGTGCTCAAAATTTAATTTCCAATACTAATATGACATAATGTTTTAATTAAAATATTTAAACTTATTTAAAGTAGCAACTTATTCAATTTCATGGTTGTAGAATCTTATGATTTAGAAATATGTACTCGAATCTTATGAATTTTATTTTTTGTAATAGTACACTTTACTGTGCACATGTATATTTTAGAAATATTTTTTATTTTTTATAATGACCGAGGCAGATACAAATATAAAGATAATTATTTATATTCTTCCATATCAACATATATGGTGGGTCGAATGTAAATTTAGGAGTTTATTTTTCTTGATCTTTCAAAGGTGAAAATTTACAAAATAATTATCATTTATTTCAAATTATCTTTTAAAATGATATATGTGAGTAATCTGATATAAATTTACTGGGTCATATTTTAAGTTTTCTCTCATAATGACATATGTGGTTAATCCAAATGAAAATGTATTTCCAATTATCTTTTGTAGTGATAGGTATGAGTAATCTTGATACAAAATTAGTGGGTAATATTTTAAGTTCTCTCGTAATGACAGATATAGGTAATCTAGATAAAAATGTATTTTTGAATTATCTTTTATAATGATAATGTGATTAATCTAGATATAAAATTCGTAGGCTATATTTTTAAATTATCTCTCGTAGTGACAGATGTAGGTAATCTAGATATAAAGTTAAACGGTTATTTTAATTATCTTTCATAATAGTAGTGGATAATTTAGGTGCAATGTGAGGGTGTTATTTTGAATTATGTTTTATAATGACAGTTGTGGGTAAAATATATATATAAATTTAGGGGGTCATTCTGAATTATGTTTTGTAATGGCAAATATGCAAAATTTGTGGGTTATTTTATGTCTTTTTCATAATTGCAGGGTGGGAAATTTTTAAATATAAATTATAATAGATCCAATGGTTGTTATTGATAATGATGATTAGAGTCTAACAAATCAATGGCTAGATGTTATATATATATATATATACACACACACACACACACATATATATATACACACACACACACACATATATATATATATATATATATATATATATATATATATATATATATATATATATAGAGAGAGAGAGAGAGAGAGAGAGAGAGAGAGAGAGAGAGAGAGAGAGAGAGAGAGAGAGAGTATTTATCTAGGAGTACGTACTAAGGACTAAGGTACTTGTGTGCGTCAAATTGAAGTATAAGTGTATAACCACCCTGCTGTTGTTTTGTGTCCTGATCAGCAGGCGGTTGATCGAATCATAATATCCCTACAGTACAGCCAGCGATCGAGTAGCGACTTGATGGCACAGATGGTGTGTTCAGCACTTGTTCAGGAGACCGTGAGCCGAGGCGTTTCCTTTGCGTTGGGCAGACGCGAGGAGAAGGCGTCCCAAGGGCGCTTGACGGAGAGGCTCGAGATGGCGGCCAGCGAGCTGGAGTTTTCACTTGAGAGGGCCATGGAGCTGCCCATCAGACACCTTTCCTTGCTCCAGCGCAGGAAGATCATCAAGCGTGCATACGTCGAGGCCATGGAGCTGCTCGACAAGCACAAGCCACAAGGAACGATGCCTCCTGGCCAGGAAGAAGAAGAGCTCCCACAAGTGGTAAATAATAAGCGCAAGCGATGGTTTTATAACTGGGCTACGAAGAAGAAGAACATGCCCACCATCGCACCTTCCGCTGGCTTGACCATAGATGATGTTGCAAGATTTGAATGGTATGCAGGTTGTGCCGGAAGGTTTGTGAGGGACTTGGAGTCTGGTTGTTCACTTCATCACTACACCTTCTGCAACCCTATTGTTAGGCATCTCCTTGAAGGGAAAACTCTCACTTACTATTCGGACCAAGGAAACCTGCTGCGGCACCTCTACATCAAGCCCACGTACTCTGATGAGCGTGGCGTGGAGGCGTTGCTATCATACCGTTACGAGGATAGCGCAGTGGCTGAGAAAAGCTTCTTTCTGGGGTTGATCCTACGACTGACAGAAAGCACAGACTTAGTTGAGATTGCTATCAAAGCCTTGCAATTACTAGCATCTCAGTTCAAACTTACTGTTGAATATGCAATGGGAGAACTCACCCTGCTATCTAATTTACAAGGCATTGCCCATTTGCATGAGCCCTTGTGGGTGGCCGTTCAAGAATGGCACATCAAGCACTCACAACTTGCTCGACCAGACCCAGCATGCTGCAAAGGAAGCATTAACGGATTTTGTGCTAACAACAACGTCTCAACTGAGTTGGCAGGTATATTACCAGATCAAATTATTATTTTCGGTTTCCAGTGCTACATATCATCAGTTGATCTAGAGTCCAAAACACGTAGTAGCAGCTCCTTATTTCATGAGTGCGGAAGAAGAAGAAGCAAAAACAGCAGGAGAGGTTGGAAGACACGTCTGGTGCTGGCAGCTGGCTTCATGCCTCATGGTGTGAATCCGAAACAAGATAGTCATGCAGTCGAAACCATCGGAGTCGGAGAGGATAGAGAGTATAGAACAAAGAAAAGTAGCATACAGCAGGTGTTGGATACGATACAATCATGCGCGGTCAGTTGTTTTTCGCGTCAGCCTGAGCTGGCGAAATATGAAATGGATTGGATCGGTAACCATGGTTCGGCAAGGTTGGTAGTGGAACAGCCAAGTACTGAAAGAGCACTTGACTTGACCGGCATGTTGCAGCTCTGTAAAGACTGCTGCTGCTACAACAAAGTCCTCGATAGCTACAATGCATGGCTGGAGACAAGAAAATATATGCCGCCCACATCAGCCGCCGTAGAAAAAGGGCAGCCGAGTGTTAGGAGAAGTGCAAGGATAAGTAGAATGAGGTAGGTGTGCGTGTGTGTGTTAGTTGCCCTGAGTGTTACAAGCCTCAACTGTTCTCTGATTCGTACGGTGATGTATGCTACCTAGTGTGGTGTCCAGTTTTATTCGGGGTGCTCCATTACTTGTATCATGCAAATGTCTATTGTTCTTCTCTGAGTGAAAAATAAGGTGGTGTTTGTACCGCTTCTCTTGAAGAGCTGCAAAAACAGCTCCTGTTGTGAAACATTTGGTACACTACTAAAAATCCGAGATTTGCCTAATGTTTTACGTTTTGCCGAGTGCCAAAATACGGACACTTAGCAAAGAGACGGTTTGCCGAGTATTATGCTCTAAACACACGGCAAAAATGTGACACTCGGCAAAAAAACTGGTTTGCACTCGGCAAACCTCAACACACGGCAAATAGAGCACTCAAAATTAAACACACGGCAAACAGACAACTTTGCTGAGTGTCAACACTCGGCAAACTGATACAAATGGCAAAGTTTGACAGGGGCAGCCGCCATCAGTAGTTTGCCGAGTTTCCGCCATTAGCACTCCGCAAAATGGCTAGTTTGCCGAGTGTCCCCAAAAAACATTCGGCAAAGTTAACTGTTAGCCGAGTGTTTTCATAGGACACTCAGCAAAAATATTTTTTTTTTGGCTTCCATTTTTTTCTGTTGGGTTCCTACAATAGCTTGACCAACATGTTGAAATTTGGCACAAATATAAGATATTTTGCTATATTTCTTCAGTTTATTTAATTTCATTGAATTATTTGGAAAATGCAAGTTTGAACTGTCAGTGCATCAAATAATAACATTTCATGAATACAAAATTGATATTGATATTATTGAGTGTTGTTTGAGGCCGTATCCAGGAAGAGACCCGAAATTTCACACATCTTCTTCTCAAAACATAAACAGGAACTTGCAGACAAATAGTTTTAAAATTGTATAAAATTTAAACGGAGTCTGAAATTCATGAAACTTGTCGATAAGTCATGATATCACATGTAGATACGGTGATAAAAATTTGAGAAGATTTCGAGCAATAAAAATTTGAGAAGATTTCGAGCACATCGTCACATACGATACTTACAAACCCTACTAACATGTGAGATTTGCTCCCCATGATATCACCTGCGTTTATGTGACGGTTTCTAAGCAGTGTATTTGACCGGGGATGCAATGGATTTGCTTGAGAGGGGATTTGCTCCCCATGTGACGGTTTCTAACGCCCCAATGCAAGGGATTTGCTTGACAGGGGATTCCCAAACAAGGCGGAACGGGTGAAGGCCGAGCTTTAGGTAAGTCTTCCTTGCACTACATTGTTCATTGGACATTTTTTGAAGTAATGAATGGATTCGACGCGTGTATATGCAGGATTTCTTCAGACTTCAGGATGGTTGTGAGGACGCGGCGGCTTTGGTGCTAACCAAAGCATGTAAATATAAAAGAGGCGTGAAGGACCTGCATTATGAGGCACGCATCCAGGCCATCATAACATACAACGGGTTGTACCTTGTGAAGAAGGTCACGAAGAAAGAAGCAAGAGAGATGATGCTGACCAAGGAAGAGTCCATGAAGGTAAATGTAGTCTAACAGTAGTTATGTGCTTGGGTAGATTTATTTTGACTTCTTATATGTCATATATTTGACGACTTGTAGGTGATTCCAGAATGGTGCTATGGAGATCCCCGGTGCTGGGAAATGATGGTGGACAAGTGGTGCGACCCCAAGTGGCTTGTCCAGCACAATGCTTGTCAGGAGCGCTGTTTGCAGATTGCAGGTGTATCACACCATCAAGGTGGCCGTAGCCTCAATGGATACGCGCAAACATGGGTATGAGAATTCCCCATTTGTTTATAACGCTCCATTCTGCATGATTTCTGATCGTCTTGCTGTTTTTCTTGCAGTCGTTGTCGCATGGTGGCCAGCAGTGCTCCCGGTTCATGGCATATGCTACGGCCCACAAGGGCAAGGAGACGTCAACTACTACATTCTTTTAACCATGGCAGACGTTTTTGATTAACCGAGGCGGTTTTAGCAACCGCCTCAGACCAAAGGTCACGGTTAATCGGGACCTTAACCGAGGCGGTTGCCTGCCCGCCATGGTTAATCAATTAAAAAACAAAAAAAAGAAAAACCCGCCGACGAGCCCACCGAGCCCATCCACGGGCCCGGTGAGCAAATCCACGGGACGCCGCCGCCGTCGCTCGCCGCGGCCCTCTGGCTACCCGCCTCCAGATCCGGCTCCGTAGTCACCGCCGGAGGAGCAGCGCCGCCGCCTGCTCGCCGTTGCCCGCCGCCGGAGGAAAAGGCAACCGCGCACGGGGAGGGAGGAGCGCTGTCGGCCCGTGCCCCTGCCCGTGGCCACCGGATCCGGCCCGAAATCGCCCGCTGCACCACCATGCCAAGCCGGGGAGGTCCGCCGCCGCCGGGGAGCCGCCCTCCCGTTGCGTCCCCGAGCGCCGCCGCCGTAGCCGGGGAGCCGCCCTCCAGTCACGAGCTCGAGCGTCACCGCGCCGCGAGCTCCCGAGCCCGAGCGCCACTGCGCCATGAGGCCCCACGCCCGGTCACGCCGTCGCCGCTGTGCCGCGAGGCCCCGCGCCCACTCGCGCCACCGCCGCCGCGCCGCGACCCCCCGCGCCCGCTCGCGCCCTGGATCTGCGAGGCTGGGGCGCCGAGCCGCCCTGGATCTGCGAGAAGGGAGAGGGAGGGAGATAGAGGGGGGAGAGAGAGGGATGGGGAGGGGAGGAGTGTCTGCGTCAGTAGGGAGAGAGAGAGAGAGAGGGAGAGAGAGAGGTGAATGCACTACTATAGAAACTTTAATCGTGGCGGTCAAAAACGGTTTATGGAGGGGGGCAATGCAACCGCCTCCAATCAAACGCCTGCATTAATCATTGTCTAACCATGGCGGTTAAAGCGCCCGTCACGGTTAATTGTTTAACGCAGGCGAGCGCGTTATAACAACCGCCGCGGTTAATGGTTATTAACTGAGGTGGGCGTTGTAAGCCCACTGCCTGCGTTAAAAGTTTAACCAAGGCGGGCAGGTTAAGTAGCCCACCTCCAAAATATCTTCATCGGAGGTGGGCTACTCTTAAGCGCCCGCCTCGGTTAACATTTTTCAATTAAAAAAATAAAATTTTAATTTGAAATTTGATTTAAAATTAATTTGAACCAAGAAGAGGCAATAAATAGAAATATGAAATAGAAATATATACATATCCAAACGTATCTCATATCACACACCCAACAAACAAAAATAATAACTTAATGTTGTTTTTACATATCACTCCTTCTTCCCTAAGAAGATATCAGGTAACTTATAATCGGGAAGGCATAGCATGGTGCTCCATTTCCTTAACTTCTCGTACTATTCTAGCTCTGCTAAGCTGTTGGTTGGGCTGAAGAACGGTGACCCTTCAAGCACGTAGCTATCCATGACAAACTTGCAGATGTCCCTAACCATTGCTGATATGGTGTTCTGATCTACCTTCGATTTGTCCCATGCCTTTATTGACCACTTGAGCTGCTTATAACTGGTGTTGAATTTGCCGCATGCTCTGAGGTACGCGCAGATGTAGAATCTGCATAACACTGACCCTGCTAGTTGTTTGGCACACTACACAATATACATAATACACATTATCACTAGTTGCAACATGTGTAGAGAACATATACAGTGCACACATAGCTCTTATGGAACGTACCGGGAAATGGTGCCTGACTTTTAGTGTTTTGGGGAACTTTTGCTTATTCTTATCGGATCTTCGATCAATGCACGTGGGATCCTCCACATACTTGCAGTAAGCGATGTAACAAAACAACTAGTTACTATCAACGACAATACACTTTTATAAAGCGTAAAAGGACAAGTACATTCACTTACAATCTCAATACGTTTGTAAATTCATGATACCCTTCTTTCGATGTATCAAAGAGTCGAATACACAGGCCCTACCATCCTGAGGATAGATTATAAATACAATCCAATGGCCCATGATTCCCTCGCTGCACAATAAAACACATTTCAAATCTTAGCAGTGGTATGGTGAAGCATCATATTTGGACTTTGAAAGTTAGGATCCATTCTACTTACCCGAACTGGTGGGCGGCTAGGATACAACCATCTCCGTTGAGCTTCTTCATGACTCCGTACACATACATCCCCGCGACATATCTCAAATCGTTCGCCAATTTTAACTTGGCTGCCTTTCTCTCTTCTGGATTCAAGTTGACTAGGTCCTCGTGATCATCCGGTATGTCATAACCCTTGATGACTCTCTCGTTAATATGCATCGGAGAGAGGTAAAGAATTTTTGTGCCCAATTTCTCACATACATAGGCTTGCATCCTATAAGGACACAAGTCATGAAATTATTACTATCGTTCGATCATACAGTGGCACGAAATTAAAGTTTTCATTAACTTACAATGCAAACAAGTTGACTTGAGCGAGGTCGAGGTCCTTGCGCCGCAGGAGCCTATGCATGTCATGGAAATCGACGACCACCATCTCATCTATGTGCAAGGAGAAGTACTCCTTCGGCAAGGACAATGAAATCTCACAGGCCTAATTTCGCCGCCTCCATGTACCAAAGATGGAACCGCCTCACGTCCCATGGCTCCTCCATGAGCTCGCTGTTGACAGTTACTAACGCTATCAAAAGAGTGTAGCCAAATCTATCCTTCAGCAGTGGTAAAAAATCATGCGGGTTGTCAATCTCTATGCTCAAAGTATGTGGTTGTTAACACTTCTAATGTTGCTACTAGGAATAAAGTTATCTCTAATTAACTGCGCCAAAAATGCTAATGGTAGCTCTATAGGATAGGTGATGGGATTCTGCAAGCGCACAGAACTATCGTGTAGCACTTTACCTGGGAGTACTAGGTGTCGAATTTATATTTTCCCAAAGGAAGGCTGGGTTTGTGATTCCTAGGATTTGATAATCAAGGATCTAGATATGGATAAATGGGGTAACAACCTTAGTATGGATAAATCAATGAAGTATAACTAAGGTGGAAACACACTAGGATAAATTGAAGTAGCTCTGAAGTTTATGGAAGAACTCTAACTCAGTTAAAGATCAAGTGATTGATATACCAACGAGATTGCTATACCTGGGACACGCAAAGTCCTAAACTAGTCGGGGTTCGACTGATTAAGCCCCCTACGTCTACAAGCCCTACGCTGATAAAACTAGACTGAACGTGGCAGAATCCAGATGATTCTAGGGCTGTTGTTGGCACTTCTTATCGACAGCAGAAAAGTCCGCAAGCGCACGGAAGTACCGTTGTAGCACTTCACCCGGAATTATTCAGGGTATCGTATTTTCCCAAAGGATCGGCTTAAGTTAGAGATCTCTTAGCTAGTTGACCCTAAAAAAGATAGGAGGGTAACGTAGGTGGAGAGGATACACTAAGTCAAGAAACTCTAAGTGAAGATGATTTTCCCACTACTTGCCTGCTTCGGGCCCACTGACGCACCTGGTCTGCCAAGCGATACCAGTATAAGCGCTATTCCACGGTCGAACATGGGGGGATGCTGGTACGAGTGGACAGGGCTGTCACCACCTGCCACCTACCCCTCTGCCCGTGGGCGCGCACAACAAACGAAGGTAGACTCCAACATAGACACCACGTTTACGAAGGCGACTACTACTCTAGCGATGGCCAGGAACTTCCGTCTTTATCAGGAGTCGTCTAACTAGAGCACCCATCTCAAGGACGAGCGATGATCCCACAAACAAGTAGCTTTATAAAAGTAACTCACTTAATGGATCAAAACTAGAATGTATCACAAACCTCTTACTTCAAGCAGCAAGATGGTTGTTGAGGTACAAGTTGGATGTGAGAGCCGACAGGTCCGGCACTTCGTCCACCCAAGGGTAGAACTGCTTCGACCCCGCTATCACTTCTCAAGCTTCTATCTCTCTCTCTAACCCTATACTAGCCTAGCTAGAAGCTACACTAATGGAAAATGGTGGTACTCCCTTCTTCTTCTCTATTGTATCAAATTGTCTTTGATGGAGGGGGTGAGGGCCTCATTTTATAGCTCCATAGGACGGTTTCGGCGTAGCTAAGTATGGAAGGAGGTGAAACCGCCTTGAGCGAACCGCCATGAGCACCGCCTGAGCAAGCTGGGCCTAGGAGGTCCCACCAGGGGGGCGGTCGCCCCCGGGGGCGGTCGCCCCCGGGGGCGGTCGATCCCTGGGATGCGCCAACTGGCCACCGCCTTCGGGTGGTCGGTTGCTCCCTGGGCCTGGGCCTTCTCTGCGGTTACGGATGGATCCTATTTGATGTTTTGGTGGGCTTTTCTCATTTATTCTTGAATTGCGCCTTTTCTGAATATGCTTCCTGAAAGTGCGCTTTCTGGTGATTTTTATGTATTTTCTCGTGTTAGACCTGCAAGTCACATGTTTAACAAAACTCGTGAAAAGGTTAGATGAAAGCCCTACCTTCTATTTATTTTAGTATTAGAATGATGTTATATTTTAGTTGCTAAGGACCGCCAACAACTGTCACCACCTAGAACCTACCACTACTATCCGTGGGTCTAGCCGTACTCAAGGGTAAGATTATAGCCCAAGCACCGTGCTTAATCTATAAAACTTACTACTCTAACTCTGGCCAAGGAATTAGAGCACTCTAACCAAGCAATGAGACAAGTATGCAACTACTTAAAGTATAACAATAAATAAATGAAGCAGGGGATCTTTATTACCAATAAGAGTGAAGAACAACGCGGAGGAGGTCGCCGACAAGCCTGGCTCCTCCACAGACTTCCTCCTTCTCCCAACTTCTCTCTCACTACTCTACTCTTCTCTAGCTAGCACTATTCCTAAGAGCAGAGCTTCGCTAGAGAGAGAGAGAGTAGGAACTACATCTTACTATAGAATGAGCTGAATCTCTAGCGATTTGCTAGTGATCCTCTAGTGGTTTCTGCATACAAGTGTGAAAACTGGTCCTATTTATAGTGTAGGAGAGCTCTAGGGGTACTTGTAGGGGTCCTGGAGGTCAGTGGCACGAAGAGGAAGGGCGGGTGCCCTCCTAGGGGGCGGGCGCCCCCTTGGATGCACCGTCTTGCATCCAACAACCCTCCTTCCTCCTCTATGGAGGTTGCAAGGTCGGTTGGTGCCCTGATTTGGCGGTTTGCAACCCCTGGGAGGATGACATGTGGGTCCTTCAATCCATGGCACATCACTTGATCACCATTGGATGAAAACTGACTTCATTTGATGGCTTGGATGACTCCTGGGGGCCTTTCCTCGGATTGTGGACGTGGCACCTAGTTTGACAGGGCCACCGGATCCTCATGACTTGTTTCAGAGCCGTTGATGTTGAATCAACGTTCCATAGGCCATTTGGGAGGATGGCACATGGATCCGTGAGGTGGCATGTCCATTTGGCGAGAATCATAGGGCGGGCGCCCTATGTTGGGGGGCGGCCGCCCCCCCTCTGGCTCCCATGTGGCAGCTGAGGTGCCAAGCTGTCTTGGTTTGCTTCATTTTTGCCTGTTTCACCATTTTTCCTGCATACACAATATTTCTCCAAGGACATGTGGAACAAGGTGAGTTCTTTGCTTTTCATGTGGTTTTACCTTGATTATGGGTAAAATTTTGACGGTAAAATAGGGTGTTAGTGACCGTCAACACTTGCCCTTACTTAACATGAACTTGCCAGGCTCATAACGCTCCGGGCAATCATCGGAACGGGGCCAACCAGCTGGAGACTTTGGCCTGTGCATGAGATAGTCAGGAGTGAGAAACTATGCTAGTAACTCCTCATACATATCATTTGGATATTAATTCACGTCATAAACCTACCTTGGAAACGTAGTTGAGCTCTGATATTCTTTTACCATGCTGATGACCGCCTTGTCCACGTTGGTGTACCCACGGTTGGGCTCCAATTTTGGCGTCTCCTCTTCTTCTGCTTGCTTTTTTGGGGCGGGCGGACAAGCCTCTTTGCCCTCCTAAGGCTTACTTGCAGGCGGCGTAGTGGTGTCTGGTGATGGTACCGGACCTTTTCCTGCTTGTGGACTGCCCCCTGGTCGTGGACCGCCTCGCGGACTGCCCCCTAGTCGTGGACTGCCCCCTGCTCCTTGACTGCTTGGCAGAGTGCCCCCTGCTCCTTGGCTGCCTGGCGGAGTGCCCTCCGCTTGTTGACTGCCCCGCCTCATCTTGGTCTTCGTCAATGAGGTATATGTCCGACTTGTCCCAGAGCACTTCCTTGTTCACAACCGTTCTGAGATATCTGTTGTCGTTAGGAGTAGGTATGTCGATTTCATCATTGACGTGATCCGGGTGGACGTAGTTGATGAGCACCTTGGCATACCTTGCCAGAAAATTCTTGCCGCCGTACGTGCGTCCTGGCAATGCCTTTCCCGTGCCAACCGCCATTTGTCTCCTGGAGAACCTGCCGAAGGGCACGGCAATTTTGCATGGCGTTGGTTCGACGATATCGTTGACCGGATATCTATCAAGTCTTCCGGTTGGAGGCACCATCATTCCTTCTATGACTGGTTCTGTCGGCGTCGCTATCTCTCCTTCTACAGGTGGTTTATAATTAGACCAAGAGCCCAGCCACTCCATGCCAGCCTGGCGAAACATCTCTGCTCTCATCTCCACCATCCTTGGGTCGTTGCTTGTGAACGCTTCCCTAATCTTTACCATCATCATTTCCTGCATTGCCTTATCGCGCCCTTTCTGTACAAGTCTTTACTTGTTTGCTTGCCTGGTGTGGCGGGAGGACGCGTCGGACTGCCATGAGTCGACAGTCTTCCAACTCTTCCGCGATGAAACGCCATGTACGCGTCCGCGGTGCTCGGATTTCCCAACGCCTCAGACAGCTGATCCCTATCTCTGCGAGGTTGAAACGACCCGCTCTTCTCGGCTGCAGCGATCGTCTGGATCTTCTTCTCGGCCTCCTCGGTCTCTGGCTCGTTGAACTTGGTCCTGCCCTCCTTTAGCTTTTTGGGTCTACGGGCTTTGAGGAATTCCCAGGCCCTCTCTTCTATTCCTTCGTATGGACACCTCAGCTAACGCCAACTCTTCCGCTCGCCACATTGGCTTCTTAGCAGCATACCCTATCATGCCCAAGTGGTGGTGATGCACGTTCTTCTTTGCAAGCTTAGAGAACTGCTCGCTCTTGGTCTTTGCTTCTGGGGTTTGCTTTTGTTTGACGAAGACATCCCATACTTCAGGCGTGACATATTTGTAAGTGGCAAAGGGTGTCTCCCCTGTCTGCACGTAGTCCTTGTTGAGTTTTGACCTGAAGTTTCTAAGGGCTTTGCCCGCCAAGTGCATCACACATGCCTTACACTTGACTTCGTCATAACCAGCAGGATAGGTGAACCGCCTCTTGACCTCTCCCCACACATGGTCCTTATAGTCCTGTGGGACAGCCTTCCAATTCTGATAAGTGATTGGCACCTTCTCCCTGACTATACAGGTGCACTGGTTACTGAAGGGACCGAGGATGTTAGTAGGCCGCAATGGCTCTCCTTGTGGCCCCACCTCGTGTATAACATGCACATCGTCTTTCTTCTTATGCCTCCCATGTTCGCCCTTCTCCTCTTTGAGCCGGACGTGGAGGGAGGAGTGGGTTATCGTTCCTCTTCCTCTCCTCATCATCAGGAAACTCCAGACGAAGAGGCACGACCGGTACCTGACGAGAATAAGAACTTGCTTCTGTTACATTCTACTGGCAGGAGTTAGGGCAGAGATGTTTAGCGAAGTAACGTCGATGATGCAACTACCTCGAGTCACGGTGTTGTAGTATCCTCATCTGGAGCAGCTATCCATTCACGATGAGAACGATGAGTTTTTCGTGATTCTTGGCCTGGGTCATAGTGTTGGCGCTTCTTAGCGACAGCAGAAAAGTACGCAAGCGCACGGAAGTACCGTTGTAGCACTTCACCCGGAAGTATTCAGGGTATCGTATTTTCCCAAAGGAATGGCTTAAGATAGAGGTCTCTTAGCTAGTTGACCCTAGAAAAGATAGGAGGGTTAACTTGGGTGGAGAGGATACACTAAGGCTAAAAACACTAAGTGAAGATAACTTCCCCACTACTTGTCTGCTTCAGGCCACTGATGCAGCTGGTCTGCCAGCCGATACCAGTATCAGCGCTATTCCGCGGCCGAATATGGGGGAGTTCAGATACGAGTGGACAGGGCTGTCACCACCTGCCACCTACCCCTCTGCCCATGGGCACGCGCAACATACGAAGGTAGACTCTGACTTAGACACCATGTCTACGAAGGCGACTACTACTCTAGCGATGGCCAGGAACTTCCGTCTCTATCAGGAGTCCTCTAACTGGAGCACCCGTCCAAAGGACGAGCGACGATCCCACAAACAAGTAGCTTTATAAAAGTAACTCACTTAATGGATCAAATCTAGAATGTATCACAAACCTCTTACTTCAAGCAGCAAGATGGTTGTAGAGGTACAAGTTGGATGTGAGAGCCGACAGGTCCGGCACTTCGTCCACCCGAGAGTAGAACTGCTTCGACCCCGCTCTCACTTCTCAAGCTTCTATCTCTCTCTCTAACCCTATACTAGCCTAGCTAGAAGCTACACTAATGGAAAATGATGGTATTCCCTTCTTCTTCTCTATTGTATCATGTTCTCCTTCATGGAGGGGGTGAGGGCCTCATTTTATAGCTCCACAGGTCGGTTTCGGCATAGCTAAGTATGGAAGGAGGTGAAACCGCCTTCAGGGAACCGCCATGAGCTCTGCCACTGAAGAATGGGCCCGGGAAGTGCCATCTGGGGGGCGGCCGCCCCCGGGGGCGGTCGGTCCCTGGGAGGCGGCAACTGGCCACCGTCTTCGGGTGGTCGGATGCTCCTTGGGCCTGGACCTCCCCCGTGGTTACGGATGGATCCCGTTTGATGGTTTGATGGGCTTTTCTCTTTTATTCTTGATTTGCGCCTTTTCTGAATATGTTTTCTGGAAGTGCGCTTTTTGATGATTTTTATGCATTTCCACGTGTTCGACCTGCAAGTCACATGTGCAACAAATCTCGTGGAAAGGTTAGATAAAAGCCCTACCTTCTATTTATTTTAGCATTAGAATGATGTTATATTTTGGTTGTAAGGACCGCCAACAACTCCCCCACACTTGGTCCTTTACTCGTCCTCGAGTAAAGTGCTAAGGACCAAATGGGTTCATTTTCCTTATTCATAAAGATCTGCATACAGTTTATTCCAAACTTCACCTGAATTTATGAACTTCAATGTGTCTACCAAATTATCTTGGGTAATTGAAGAATGGAATTGCCTGGATTCAAATCTTCTTATTCTGTCCTTGCGTAGCAACTTGGGTTTTTGCAAGATTTTGAAAAATAATAAGAATAGCTTGTGTTCCTTGAATGATTCTCTCAAATCGCTCATGTATGTAAGTGTTTCCTCACCAAGGCATAAAAATAATGTCTTCAAATGGTCATCCTATCTCTAAAAAGGCTTATTTGGAGTTTTAGGTAGGAATGAAAATGATGAGGCACACTTACCCTGCATATATTGTCGAGTCAAACCCCAGAACATACCGAGGGAGTGCGTCATACTCCTAGATCAGAATGTGCATGTGTGTGGAGATTATGAAGGTGGAAACCTAGTTCTAAATCTTTTTGATACTATATGCATCATGATTTTTCTTTTTGTAAAAGATAAGATATGGGCTATAGAATCTTTATCACTATTATATATATATATATTTTGAACGGGTATTTGGAATCTTCTTTCCCGTTTTCTGATGCCTCTTGACACAGTTTCTTCTCTTTTTTTTAGCATAGCCCCATATCTTTTATTGGCATATGACCTATTTTGAATGAGGAGATATCATGATGGATGAGTAAAGTTTTGCATCAATGGTGCATGTTCCTTAGGATAAAAATAGTACTTTTATTTGGTGGAGGAAAACTGCGCAACTCCTAGTGTAAGAGTTGGCATATTTTTGGTGGATGGATGGATGCGTGTTTTGCGCAACTCTCAGGGAGAGAATTGGCTTAATTTGGTGGGTGCATGTGAATTCTGATCTTGGGAGCATGAAACATCTCTCAACAGTGGTCACAAAATTTGACCAAACTCAACACAAAGTAAATGGCATATGTGAAAGGTTTCATCATAAAGAATCATATATGGCCTTGGTAGGTATTTAATAATCATTCAAGGAACATGCTAATTGAATTTTTGTAAAAATCAATCCCAAGTACTTTGCAAGAACGAGTAAGCATCATGTCATCCGGTTATATCTCATTTGTCAATTACTTAGATAAAAAGGGGTCCCTGATCAGTGTTAATAAATCTTGTAGGAATATTAGTAAGGAATAAAAAGTATGCAAACATTCTAAACATAGGAAGACATGTTTGATGGAGTATGAAGGGAACATCATTCTTTAAATTTTATTTTTTAAAACTTTTTAATTAGGGAGAGAAAGGGAAGATGTTTGCACAAACAGATTTTGAGTTTTGTTCTTGTGCAGTTTAAATTTGAAAAGTTATTCCCCCACACTTGTTTTCTTTCCTGTTTCGATTAGTCACAATATATAGAGAAAACAAGTGTGTAGTATATAAAGATAAAAGACTTCTTTTTCATTAATAAATCAAATAGGCACATTACATTGAAAGGGGACATGATTGGAAAAGATCATGAAGAGGAAAAAATGTGTGCCTAATTATTTGTGTAGCAGGAGCGTTCCAAAGATATTTAGAGAACGTGCTCAACTCCTGCTGTTTTAGCGATTGAGTGTAAATTTGATATGTGATTTTTATAAAAATATCTCAAGATTACACTATCATGCATTTATGAGAGAATATTCCTATGATCAAAAGGATTTTGTGTAGATGAAAGGAAAGATCATAGGGGCTTTTTGGGTGTTTCATAAATGCGACACTATTGCTCTACAACCATCTATTTATTTATAAAGTAGTAAAGTATAAAAATGTTTATTTATATATATTTATTTATTTATTTATTTATTATTATATTATATATTTTTTATAAGTTTTTAATGAACTCTTTAAAGGATATTATGTTTATTTCATCAATGAAATTCAGTTCGGGTTCAAGGAATACCTTGAGACGTTGGCCATTTACCTTATGGGTGTTCCCGTCATCGTCTTCTATTGTGATTGCTCCATGTGACGATACATTGATGACGGTGTAAGGTCCGTCCCATTTACTTCTGAGCTTGCCTTTCCGGAACAATTTGACTCTTGAATTGAAGAGCAGAACTTTGTCGCCTATCTTGAATTCTTTGTGTTGAATTCTTCGATCATGCCATCTCTTCGTTCGTTCTTTGTAGAGCTTGGCACTATGATAGGCCTTTTCTCGCTATTCTTCTAGTTCTGCTATTTGTTTCTGCCTATTTTTACCAGCTGACTTGAGATCCATGTTCCAGGTTTTAATTGCCCAGTGAGCTCTATGTTCAAGCTCAACAGGCAAATGGCAACTTTTCCCATAGATCAGCTGCTATGGTGACATCCCGATAGGGGTTTTGTAAGCTATCATGTATGCCCAAAGCGCATCAGGTAGCTTATCTTTCCATCCACTTCCCATCTCGTTCACTGTTTTCTGAAGGATGTTTTTAATTTGTTTGTTCGAAGTCTCGGCTTGTCCACTGGTTTGGGGGTGATAAGGAGTAGCTATGTTGTGCTTGGCTCCCAGTTCTCGTAGGAATGCTCTAAAAGTTTTGTCTATGAAGTGTGAGCCCCCGTCGCTTATCACCATCCTCAGTGTTCCAAAGCGAGGGAAGATCACTTCATGAAACATCTTTCTTGCATGTTTTGCATCCGCTGCTTGACAAGGTAGTGCATCGACCCACTTCGAGACATAGTCAACTGCCACGAGGATGTACTCACAGTCTCCTGACTTTTGGAATGGTCCCATGAAGTCAATGCCCCAGACGTCGAAGACTTCTATTTGGAGGTTGAAATTAAGGGGCATGGCGTTGCAGGAGCTGATATTGCCTTGCAGCTGACATTGTCGACACCTTCGAATGAATTCTTTGGTGTCGTTATACATTGTTGGCCAGTAGAATCCGCATTGCTAAATTTTGGCTTGTGTGCGAAAAACTCCATAATGGCCCCCATATGGTGCTGCATGACACCTCTCAATGATTTGTGCACCCTCGGCAGTAGGCACGCATCTTCTCAATAGTCCGTTGGCACAAACCCGGTATAGGTAGGGTTCATCCCATAAGTGGCGTCTGCTTTCATATTCTAGCTTCTTTCTGGATTCGTCTAGGGGTACATACCCTGAAACCATGTAGTTCACAATATTTGCATACCATGGGTTTGTGTCGGTGACCATGAGGAGCATGTCGTCGCGTAAGAAGTCATTGATCTCCTGTTCCTGCATGTTAGTGACTTGCATATGCGAAAGATGGTCGGCAATAGTGTTTTCTACTCCTTTTTTATCTTTTATTTCAATATCAAATTCTTGTAATAACAAGATCTAGCGGATCAAATGAGGTTTAGCATCTTTTTTGGTGAGCAGATATTTTAAAGCAACATGATCAGCATAAATAATTATCTATGCTTCCACCAAGTAAGATCTAAATTTATCGATAGCAAAGACTACTGCGAGGAGCTCGTTCTCGATTGTGGCATAATCAAGCTGAGGTCCTATTAGAGTCTTGCTAGCGTAAGCGATCGCATGATGCTTCTTATCTTTGGTTTGGCCAAGGACCGCACCAACAGCATAGTCACTAGCATCACACATGATTTCGAAGGGTAGCGTCCAATCCGGAGGTTGGATGATGGGCACAGAGATGAGTGCTTTCTTGAGGGTTTCAAAAGCTTTCAAGCACTCATCCGTGAACTCGAAGGGTACGTCTTTTGCTAACAGGCTAGTCAAGGGTCTAGCGATTTGCGAGAAATCCTTGATAAAGCGTCTATAGAACCCCGCATGGCCTAGAAAGCTTCGGTTCCCTTTGATGTTCACAGGGGGAGGTAGTTGCTCAATAACTTCTATTTTTGCCTTATCTACTTCTATCCCCCTTTCGGACACTAAATGTCCAAGAACAATGCCTTCACGGACCATGAAATGGCACTTTTCCCAGTTAAGTACCAGGTCCTTCTCTTGGCATCTTTGCAAAACTTTGTCCAAATTCTCGAGGCAATGATCAAAAGTTTTTCCATAGACTGAAAAATCACCCATGAAAACTTCCATGATCTCCTCAATCATTTCCGAGAAAATAGACATCATGCAGCGCTGGAACGACGCGGGTGCATTGCAAAGCCCGAATGACATTCTCCTATATGCATACGTTCCATACGAGCATGTAAACGTTGTTTTGTTTTGGTCGTCAGGATGGCTGGGGATTTGGTGATAGCCAGAATACCCATCGAGGAAACAAAAGAAGGAATGTTTTGCCAACCGTTCCAACATCTCATCGATGAAGGGCAGTGGGAAATGATCCTTTCGTGTTGCCGCATTGAGTTTTCTATAATCAATGCACATCCTCCATCCCGTGACGGTACGTTGTGGAATGAGCTCGTTTTTAGCGTTCTCAACTACCGTCATTCCTCCTTTCTTGGGAACCACTTGGATGGGACTAACCCAGTCACTGTGTGGTACGGGATAAATAATCCCGGCATGAAGAAGTTTGAGGACTTCCTTCTTGACGACTTCCCTCATCGCATTATTGAGCATACGCTGTGGTTCGCGTGATGGTGTGCTGGCAGGGTCAATAGGGATGCGATGAGTACAGAGCGTTGGGCTAATCCCCTTAAGATCTTGTAATGAATACCCGAAGACCGATCTATGTTTTTCTAATACGGCAATAAGTCTTTTTGTCTCCTCGTCTGAAAGTTTATCGCTAATAATGACGGGAGTACTTTTGTTGCCATTTAGAAAGACATAACGTAGTCCTTCAGGTAGGGTTTTTAGCTCAACGGGAGGTGGAGTCGGCACTTCCTCTTTAGGAAGGTCAAAGGTTTCTCCTATGTCATCCTCTTCTTCTATGAAGAAGTTAGCATCTTTTTCTAAGGATGACTCAGGGGGTTCAAAGGGAGAAACCGACATAACCTCCTCGGGCAAGGTAGGACAGGGGAGAGGGTTTGCCATCGAGTTTTTAGCTCGATGAAAAGGTATGGAATAATCATTTCTCCCCAGCTTAATATTCAATTCCCCTGTTCTTATTGCATTGGAGAGAAATTTCTCCAGGGGATGCCCGATCAGCACGCTGAAGTCTACATCGTCAAAGATGTGAAAATCTAAAGTTAAGACAACGTCATCGTGCTGAATTTTGACGTTGTGAACCAACCCTTGTCCTAGTTGACAACTACGCGAGCTGTTTCTCATGGACAGGGTCGTAGGAGCAAAATGTCTATCATTCAGATGAGTGTGTGCAAAGGTTGTGGACATCAGATTTGCTCCTACCGTGGGGTTGTACAACATCTCCACCCAATCATCCTGGATTTTGCAACGAATGGTTCGCGAAGGAGAGCGAATCTGAATTACTTCGGATGAAGACTCCCTTTCGTTTGTCAATTCATCGCTCATGATAGCCGTCAACTCCCTAATGGATTCCTTTAAAGAATCAAGGCAAGGTTTTGGAGTGACAGGGACATGGGTGCTTTTTCTATATGCATACTTCGAGACATTCCCATAATCATCGAAGAAGTCATCATCGAAGTATGGAAGACCTGAAGGTTGGAGACCTTCCTTCGGATCTTCTGGTTCGGGTGAGGATGTCTCTATAGGTATTGGCGGTTCAGCCTCGGCCGAAGAGACTTCCTCATGACACAGCTTTGGCTCTACATGGAGGGGTTCTAATGGAGGAGTATTCTCTAAAATGCGATCTAGAAGGGCCTCTCCTTCGGCCGTGGTTTTATGTGTGAACGACTCTCCTGCGGCTATGTCAAGTTGTAGGGCAGAGTCCTTGCTAAGTCCTAACCAAAAGTGTTGTAAGAGCATGTGGTTGGGAATAGACAATTCTGGGCCAGATTTTGTTAAAATTGTAAATCTTTCCCAAGCTGCGCCTATGGATTCCTTCTCATTTTGTTGGAAGTTAAGAATCTCTTGACATAGGGCAGCGATTCGGGATATAGGGAAGAAAGCTACGCAAAATTTGTTTCGCAATTCCTCCCAATCACCAGTTACCTTCCCTACGTTGAGGGCGTACCATTGTTTCGCTCTCTCATCAAGCGAGAAAGGAAACAATTTCCACCGCATTGTTTCATGTGACATGCCGGCAATGGTTAGGCATGCACAGAGCTGCTCAAACTCCCTTAGGTGGTGATAAGGATTTTCATAATCTAATCCTGAGAAGGTTTGTTCCCGAACCATGGCTATAAAAGCCAGGCGGAGTTCGTAGCCTGAAGCTATGATTGGCTTCGCGGATTGTGGAGGTTCAACGAACTCGCCCTTGGGAGCAGAAAGTTTGGAAATGGTGGGTTGCTCCATTGGAACAAAAGAGGTAAAAGAAAAGAAAGGTAAAAACAAAGGATACACGGGCAACTAGGTTCGGAGACTAAAAACGACAACCGTTCCCTAGCAACGGCGCCAGAAATGCTTGTTGGCGCTTCTTAGCGACAGCAGAAAAGTCCGCAAGCGCACGGAAGTACCGTTGTAGCACTTCACCCGAAAGTATTCAGGGTATCGTATTTTCCCAAAGGAACGGCTTAAGATAGAGGTCTCTTAGCTAGTTGACCCTAGAAAATATAGGAGGGTTAACTTGGGTGGAGAGGATACACTAAGGCTGGAAACACTAAGTAAAGATAACTTCCCCACTACTTGTCTGCTTCAGGCCCACTGACGCAGCTGGTCTGCCAGCCGATACCAGTATCAGCGCTATTCCGCGGCCGAACATGGGGGAGTTCAGATACGAGTGGACAGGGCTGTCACCACCTGCCACCTACCCCTCTGCCCGTGGGCGCGCGCAACATACGAAGGTAGACTCTGAGTTAGACACCACGTCTACGAAGGCGACTACTACTCTAGCGATGGCCAGGAACTTCCGTCTCTATCAGGAGTCCTCTAACTAGAGCACCCGTCCAAAGGACGAGCGACGATCCCACAAACAAGTAGCTTTATAAAAGTAACTCACTTAATGGATCAAATCTAGAATGTATCACAAACCTCTTACTTCAAGCAGCAAGATGGTTGTAGAGGTACAAGTTGGATGTGAGAGCCGACAGGTCCGGCACTTCGTCCACCCGAGAGTAGAACTGCTTCGACCCCGCTCTCACTTCTCAAGCTTCTATCTCTCTCTCTAACCCTATACTAGCCTAGCTAGAAGCTACACTAATGGAAAATGATGGTATTCCCTTCTTCTTCTCTATTGTATCATGTTCTCCTTCATGGAGGGGGTGAGGGCCTCATTTTATAGCTCCACAGGTCGGTTTCGGCGTAGCTAAGTATGGAAGGAGGTGAAACCGCCTTCAGGGAACCGCCATGAGCTCTGCCACTGAAGAATGGGCCCGGGAAGTGCCATCTGGGGGGCGGCCGCCCCCGGGGGCGGTCGGTCCCTGGGAGGCGGCAACTGGCCACCGTCTTCGGGTGGTCGGATGCTCCTTGGGCCTGGATCTCCCCCGCGGTTACGGATGGATCCTGTTTGATGGTTTGATGGGCTTTTCTCTTTTATTCTTGATTTGCGCCTTTTCTGAATATGTTTTCTGGAAGTGCGCTTTTCGATGATTTTTATGCATTTCCACGTGTTCGACCTGCAAGTCACATGTGCAACAAATCTCGTGGAAAGGTTAGATAAAAGTCCTACCTTCTATTTATTTTAGCATTAAAATGATGTTATATTTTGGTTGTAAGGACCGCCAACACATAGTCCTTGTCTTCCACGTCTACACAGGGTTTCTTAGGAGGCTGGGGTGATAGGGACACTTCACTCTCGTACTCGGTGCTCTCTGATTTGTTGCTACTCATCACCTCCAAGGTAGGCTCACGCCATTGGCCTTGGGGCTCATCCTCCTTGTCGTTAGCCATTACTTTATATAGCTACGAAGAAGAGAGTTATATCGACATTTCATATAATTTTAATCACAAATGGTAATGAATATATATATTTCCATCTTCAAACCATAATAGCTTCATTTTATTTATCTCATGACACAATTACATTCTTTTCAAATAACATATATACACGAGTACCGATACAAAAGCTGAAGAAAAGTACAAAAAATGTTTAAAAAATATTTACATGGTTGGCTCAAATTCTTCCCCCTTGTCATCACATCGCTACTAAATTGGTTGCTTGCATAGGGTATACAAGCCATCCTAGTTTAGTAGCTTACAAGTAGTGGGGGGCATTTGATCATCATAGCCGTTGCCTCAGCTGCCAATGGTTCACAGCATTGCATATGCCACTGCCTTAGCACATTACTAAAATCAAAACCAATTCATCATCGCGCATGCCATACAATAGGGTATCAAAGTAGTAGAGTTTATCAAAGCCAAGGGGTTCCAGAGTAATAACTGTTCGACCGAGAAACAAACATTGCAGATATCACATGTGTTCTTTCTCAGCATGCACAGTTATTACTCTGGCACCACCTAACGATGATATTTAAGCAGTAAGACTAGAGTAGTAGAGTAGTAGAGATTAGAGTAGTCGAGTAGTACAGATTAGAGTAGCAGAGTTGTAGAGTAGTAGAGAGTAGAGTAGTGAGAGTAGGGGTAGCAGTAAGAGTAGTAGAGTAGTAGAGATTAGAGTAGTAGAGAGTAGAGTAGTGAGAGTAGGGGTAGCAGTAAGAGTAGTAGAGAGTAGAGTAGAGTAGAGTACTAATAGTAGGGGTAGCAGTAAGAGTAGTAGAGAGTAGAGTAGAGTAGTGAGAGTAGGGGTTGCAGTAAGAGTAGTAGAGAGTAGAGCAGAGTAGTAAGATGTGCAGAGTAGAGTACTAATAGTACAGTAGGGTAGTAACATTAGAAGAGCCTCAGCACATTACAAGAATCAAAAAAAGTTCATCATTGCACTTGCCCATGGCAAAGTATAGGTTATCAAAGAAGTAGAAGAGCCTCTGCACATTACTTGAGTCAAAAAAGTGGTAGAGTTTATCAAAATCAAGTGGTTATCAATCGAAGTAGAAGAGCCTTAGCATATTAGTAGAATCAAAGAAAGTTCATCATTGCACATGCCAGAGAATAGGGTATCAATCGAAGTAGAAGAGCCTCGGCACATGACTAGAATAAAAAAAGGTCATCATTGCACATGCTATACAATAGGTTTTGAATCGAAGCAGAAAAGCCTCAGCACATTACTAGCATAAAAAAGTGGAGTCGACAGAGTAGTAGTAAGTGGTCAGTAGTAGACAGAGTAGTAACTAATAGTAGACATAGTTATAGGTAGTAGTAGATTGGAGAGTATGAAAATGGCATGTGCTCACATTTTTTGGTTTAGGGATTAAGTAGCATCATAGGCATCAAAGAATTATAAAAAGCATGTGCTCAGGTTATTAAAAAATAATCAAATCGCATCATAGGCATCAAAGAATCAAAAAGGCAAGTGCTCAGGTTAATGACAATTAATCAAATGGCATCACAGGCATCACAGAATCAAAAAGGCAAGTGCACAGCTAGGTTACTGTGAATCAATCAAATGGCATCACAGGAATCACAGGAAAGTCATGGCATCACAGGTAGTGGCATATCCTATTCATCATGGTATTGACATCACAGGCAGAACATCACAGGGCGCGTGCAGCTAGAGCCGGAGTGGGACAAGACAATGGGAGCCGAAGATCAACAACCTCAGGCCTTGGGAAGGAGCTCAGGACGACGTATAGCTCCGAGCATGAGGACGCCGGCCGGGGAGACGAGCACCGAGCACGAGACGCCGGGGAGACGAGCAGCGAGCACAAGGACGCGGAGACCGATGAGAGCACCTCCGAGCACACGGACGCCGAGGAGAGGAGGAGGGCGTGGAGGTCGGTGACGCGAAGGTCGGGGGCGTGGATGTTGGGAGCGTCGAGGTCGATGGGGCGGAGTCAGGTAGCACGCCGAGGACCAGTGGGCGCGCGGCGGCGGCGGCGGCACTAGGGTTTGACAGAAATTTTGGCAGCCCTTCGGGATGAACACGAAGAGATGCCAAAGACTTGGCCGATTCGGCCAAGCGCTAGGGCTTATACAGGCACACATTAACCGTGGCAGGTGCATTACAATGCCCGCCTGGGTTAATATTAACCAAGGCGAGCGTTTTAAACTGCCCGCCGCGGTTAATATTAACCCAGGCGGGCATTGTAATGCGCCCGCCACGGTTAATGTTAACCGAGGCGGGCATTATTATTTGCTCGCCTTGGGTTTGTTCAGGTTTAGGGTTCTAAGTAATAGAAGACACAGATCTATTGTATATGTAGCAGTAGACAGAGTAAAAAGTACACAGAGTTGTAGGTAGTAGTAGACAGAGTAATAAGTAGTACTACACAGAGTTGTAGGAGTAGTACACAGAGTAGTAGAGAAGAGGATAATTAATATTAGTAGTACTAATTGGAGTATAAGTTGACAAACACTATGGAGGTTGGAGCTAGCAGTAGTAGACGTAAACACCGCATACATTACAGATACGATTTGATGTCATAGAACATTATTATTACATATATGTGCAGTACATCTTCATGTCATTTTGGTTTAGGCGCTGCCACAGACTTGTTCTCGCCGTCATTGCGTGCCCAGGGCATCATCTTGGTCTTGTTGAAGCGTGCCTCGACCCCCTTGATCTTTTGTGGTTGATCGATAAAGAGTCCAACCTCATCATATTTGTTGTATTCTTCTGGACTTTGTACCTCGTCAGCTCCAATAATTGTCTGCTTTCCTGAGACAACCGCGTGCCTTGTTGACCGCTTGCCATTTTCCTTAGGCATCGGATGGTAGGATACTTGCGTGACACGGCTTGCTAGAACCCACTGGTTATCTTTGTAGCCTACATTGTGGAGCTCCACGGTGTTTATACCATAGTCGTCCACGACAACCCCCTTTGGCTTCACCCACTGGCACTTAAACAAGGGTATCTGTAGGTCACCGCCGTAGTCAAGTACCCATGTGTCTTCGATCTGACTGTAATATGCCCTGGCATGGCCCGTCGCCTCGTCGATTCTCTCATATCAAACTCCGCAGTTCTGTGCCGCGCGTTTCTTGTCCTTCTCTTTTGTGTGGAACCTGTTGAAAGACCCTAGTTTGGTTTTGGTAATTGATGAAACCTAGTTACTAATCTAAGTGCTAAGTATGTGTAGCCAAGAGTAGATTAGTGATAAGGAGGAAGATGACATGAGCTCAAGTGAAGATCAAGATGAAATGATCAAGGAGAAAGAAAAGGACTTAAAGAAGGAAAGCTAGAGGCTAAGGTATATTCAAATAGGGCTTTTCTTTTAGTGATCAAGACTCCAAGTGGGAGTGATCACATTTAGGATAGATAGCCAACTATCAAGGGGAGAACTAAGCTATTGGATTACTTTCAAGTGCTCTAGGTTGCATCTCATGTGCATTGATCTAACCAACCTAGAGAACCTCTTTGAAAACCCTTGAAAAATGTTTGCAAAATACTAACACACTATGCACAAGTGTTGGAGACCTTGAGTGTTAGCACATAGAAGCAAGGGGTGAGAAATAGACTTGAAAGGGGCTGTTTTCAGGGCGTCGAACTGGTTGTAGACGTAGCGTCGGACCATTGGTTCGGTCCGACGCCTGTTTAGTGGCGAGCGTCGGACGCTCGGTAAACGAGCATCGGACCATTGCCCACTTCAGTCCTACGGTGCAGAGCAGTGGCAGAGTGACGCGTGGCACACTGAGGAGCGTCGGACGCCTGAGAAAAGTCCGACGGCGAGCGTCGGACGGAGTTCGACGGTGTTTTTATGCTTTGGAACCTCTCTGGAAACGTCGGACTCTGGAGTTCGTTAGTCCGACGACCCCTCTGCAGATAGTCCGACGGTCCCCGGCTAGCACAGTGGACAGGGCGTCGGATGCTTAACTTTGTTCCGACGGCCTCAGTCCGACGGTTTGAAAAAGAGCGCGAATCAGTTACCGTTGAGATCGGACGAACGGCGTTTAAACCTGTTGACACGTGGTGAGATCTAGAGCGTCGGACGCTATCGCTTGGTCCGACGCTGTCGGTCCGACTGTCGGTCCGATGACATAAAAACGGTGTTAACGGCTGTTTCGAGTGGGGTAACGGCTAGATTTGCACTTGGGGGTATTTATACTTCCTCCCTGGTCACTTGGTGACTCTCTTGCACACTTGGATCATTGTCATACACTTTGTTGCATTCTAGCCTCCCACTCTCTCACTAGTTCATCGTCTTGATCATTCTTGTGAGATTGAGTGAACCTCAAGTGTATCATTGCCTGTAATTTGCATTCTAGAGCACTTGAGAGCAAGCTTTGGTTCAGTTCTTATTCTCTTGGGACATTGCCGTGTCCCTAAACGGCTTGAAGGAGAAGAAGGTGTGGAGAAGCTTAGTGATTGTGCTTGCTCCAACCGGTGATTGTGAGGGGTTCTTGTGCCTTCCCCGAGCGGAGTGCTCAAAGGTAACTCTAGTGGATTGCTCGTGTCTTTGAGTTACTTCCTCCATGGTAGGTTCTTGTGGCGCCTAGTGTAGGCTCGATGTGTGATACTGATTAGCCACCGAACCACCGGTTGAAGTCGACACAACGATGACGTAGCGTGCCGACAAGCACGTGAACCTCGGGGATAAATCTTGGTGTCTCTATTGATTTTCTCACCTTCGAGTGAGTGACTTATCGATTGTCCCGGTGATTGGCTTACATCACAAGGCAAAGGTTTATTCGACAATCATCCATTTCTTATTCTTGTGCTAAGTAGCTTGTTCTCTTGTCTTGTGTAGTCTTTTAGCTTTGTGCTAGCTTGCTTGAGTAGCTTAGAACTAAGGTTTAACTAGAATTGTGTAGGTGGCTTGCCTAGGTTAGTAGTTGCACTAGCATTGCACATTTAGCCATATTTGTTACTAACCTTTTGGCCTAAGTTCTTTGTAGAAATTTTATTAGGCTATTCACCCCCCTCTAGCCATACTAGGACCTTTCACCTGTACCCGTTGATGTCGTACCCTTGCCACGTGGTGATTTGGGTGGATGGGCCAGAGGCAAGCCTCGAAACGATGTCCTCATTATCTGATCCTCCATTTGGTATGTTTTGCTCCTTCAGCCACATTGTGAATCTGATCTTACGTTGTTTCTAGACCCATGCCTCCATGTAAGTTCCGACATTAGCGCTGCAGATCTCTTCCAGGTGCTTATCAACGTATGGATCCATGACCACTAACTGATGAAGTACGTTGTGATGAGCTTGCTGGATCATATCGAATTGGACATCGGTTCGTACCTTCCTACCTGTGCAACCCTTTCCAGAGGTTTTACCTTCGTGCTTGTGGACGGGAAGCCCGATCACTCTAACATCTCTGATGTATCTGGTGCAGCAGTTCACGGTCTCTTAAATGGTGTACGCCTCGATCATGGAGCCCTCTGGATGGGCACGGTTAAGGACGTATCTATTGAGGGTCGACATGAACCGCTCGTATGTTCACATCTGGTGTAGGTACACGGGGCTCAGTTCTTGTATCTGATCAACCATGTGGATCATGAGGTGTGGCATGATATCAATGAACGATGGTAGGAAACACATCTCTAGCTGGCAAAGAGTCTCCGCGATGAAGGCTTTCAGTTCAGGCAGCTCATCTTCATCAATGACCTTCGATGTGATGCGGTTGAAGAAGTAGGACATCCGTGTGATGACCATCTTCACGTATTCTGGTCTGATACACCTGATCACTATTGGAAGGAAGATTGTCAGCATAACATGGCAGTCGTGTGAGTTAAAGTTGGTCAACGTTAGGTCTTTCATCGAGACCAGGGTCTTGATGTTGGAAGAGAAACCAGTCGGCACCATCACCTGCCTCAGCCACAAGCAAAATGCCAACATCTCTTCATGTGTTAGGTTATAACTCACGGCTGGGAGTTCGACTTTCCCATTCTGAGGTTGTCCTGGGTGAAGTTCAGGCCTTATGCCCATGTGCACGAGATCAGTGCGTGACTTCAGCCCATCCTTGGTCTTTGTCTTGATGTCTAACAACATGTCGATCGTGCTTTCAAAGACATTCTTCTCCAGATGCATGCAGTCGGTTGCATCAGGCGTATGTAGCTCCTTCCAATACGACAAGTGCTTGAAAAAAGTTGATTGTTTCTTGAAAGGAACGAAGACAGACTCTTTCTTCATTTCATCCCTCTTTCTCTTCTTCTTTACCGTGGTCCCATCTTTGTCTTTCCTCTTCTTCTTTCCGAACTCAACCTTATCCAGGTCCTTCACCATCTCAAACACCTTTTCCTCGTACTTCGTCTTCTCTGGCTCTTCAAGTTGTGGCTCATCACTGTTGTCGAAGTACTTATTCATCACGGCTCTTCGGTACCTGTGCCCTTTCACAAGGAATCATCTGTGCCTCGTGTACACAATCTTGTAAGATCCCTTGAGATAAGTGTAGCAGGTTCCATCGAGGCAAACTACGCAATCGGTCTTCCCTTTGATCTGCCCTGACAACGAGAAAAGACCAGGGTAATTGGTGATGGCGACAAAGATGATGGCTCTTAGAATGAATGACTTCTTGGTGGACGCATCTATAATGTCGATCCCCATTTTCCATAGTATCTTCATGTCCTCCATGAGAGGGCTCTAAGAACACATCTATATCGTTGTCGAGCTGCTTTGGTCCTGAAATAATCATTGTTAGTAGAAAATACCTGCGCTTCTGACATAACCACGGAGGTAGATTGTAGATAGTCAGGATAACAGGCCAAGTGTTGTGGCTGCTGCAGAGATCACCGAATGGGTTCATCCCATCGGTACTCAGCGCGAAGCGGACATTCCTAGCCTCTTCGCCAAACTTCAGGAACATGGCGTCGAAACGTTTCCACTGTCGAGCATCGGAAGGGTGTCCCAGCTTGCCGTCATCCTTTGTGCGGTCGCTAGAGGCATGCCACGACATCATCTTTGCATCCTCGGGGTTCCCAAATAGAGCACGCAGGTGGTCAGTTACGGGTAGGTACCACATCGACAACGTAGGAATCCGTCTCTGTGTGTAACCCTCTTCCTCCTCATCCTATTCGTGAGGCTTTGCAGCACTACTCTTCGTGGTCTTCTGTTTCGTCTTTCTAGAGGGTGCATCATCATCATCGCCACGACAACCAGCTTTCCTCTTCCAATGACTGAAACTGCAGTGCGGACAACGCCCCAATTTCTCATAGTCGCCCTGATACAGGATGCAGTGGTTAGGGCAGGTGTTGAACTTTTGGAGTTTCATCGCCACTGGGCGGATCAACTTCTTCGCCCAATAGGTATTGGCAGGCACTTTAATATTTGGAAAAGCCTCACCAAGGAGACTTAATAGCTCGTTGAAGCCAGTGTCTGACCAACCATTACGAGCCTTCACCATTGACAACTTGAGATCAAAACGCAACGCCGTCATATGTTTCGGACACTCAGCCTTCTCATAGAGCGGATCGATCGCCGCCTGCTTCATCTCAAACGCCTCGCAAAAGTTTTTTTTTAGCAGTGGTCTGATGTATCCTACAACCCGGAGGACCCTCCCTTGGTGTACACCAACGCGACCGTCCATAGCCGCCTCAGTCAGTACACTGAGATGGCAAGGGAGGTCCATGGGCAAGACTTTGATCCGAGCACCCAGAACTTTGACGGAGAGATCGTCATGAGGGTGGAAGAAGGCAAGAAGCATGGGCGGTACTGGATGGGTGACGGCGTCATCGACACGTCGTCTACTCCCTCTCTCTCCCAGATTCGAGTACGGAGCACGAGCGCAAGTCTGGCCATACGCCCACGGCCAACCACTGCTTCGCACCTTGTCAACAAACTCCAGGTAATTTCTGTTTTATTCGTTGCTTGTTGATTTGTATGTACCTTTGCATTACTTTAACATTTGGAGTGAAATGTTGTAGGCCCAACTACAAGAAGAGAGGAGGTTGCGGTACGAGACGGAGATGAGGCAGAACCAGAGGATAGAGGAGCTGCTGGGTTTGTGTCCTCTCTTGGTGCGCTATGGGTCGATCTATACTAGCTAGCCTAATCACTCCACTTGCCCAGCCAGCTACTCCGGTGAGTACCAATATATTAGTTACTTTGTTTCAACCTGACATAGGGCACACTAGAAAAAACATGCAATCTCAAACATGCAATCTGTTTTTGGTGGCCGTGGCGGCAGTTATTCTGGCGGTGGTGGTTGTGGTGTTTGGGTGGTGGTGGTGTTGTTGGTGGCGGTGTATTGATATATATATGTGTTTGAAGGCCATCGTGCCATTTGTTTTCTTGCAAGGTTTAGAAACCTCACCGTGCAAGGGAGGTTTTGCCGGAATTTTTAATTGATGGCATTCTTTTTATTTTTATGCAGCATCAATCGGCCGTGGCATCGAATCACGTTGGTGGGTCATCGGCATCATAGTTTGGAGGGTCGTCGGCATCACAAGTTGCGCCAAATCAGCTCGAAGGGTCACCGACATAACAAATTGCGCCAAATCTACTCGGAGGGTCGTCAGCATCAAATCTCGGGCCTCCCCACCCCCTACAATCGCCGTGAGCAGCTTGTTGTGAACTTCGGTGTCACACCCAATTTTAAGGATAAAATTGAATGAACCAACTTATGTGCGCCCAAGGATCAATCACACACATAAGCGACAAATTACATAGTACCATCACAAGGTTTAATACATAACGAATAATATCACATAGTCTTTACATAAATAGTAGCGGACTAATAATTATAATCTCTCGCGGAAGCTCCAATTCACAGGGAAGTAGTTGACTGGTGAACACAATCCTAGTAATCCTCAGAAGAATCATCATAGTCATCTGTTACCCATCCGGGATTTTTATCCAAATATAAAAAATAAAGCAAGCGTAAGTACATGTCGTACTCAACAAGAATAGCACGGGTTTATGAGGCTCAAATAAGGCATGACACTGGTTGACAGCGGTTGCTTTTAGTTGATCATGTTTTAGCAATTTGAGTAGTAGCAATAGAATATACCAAGGAACAAGATTTGCATGATCATATAAACATGATAATTAATATGGAATAAACATCAATAGAAATTTCAAATAAATCAATATTAAATTAGTTAAGTTCCTGTAAGACGTCCAAGGCCGCTCGTGACCGTGAGCGCGGCTGATATATCAGTTTTACACTCTGCAGAGGTTGCACACTTTCACCATAAGTCGTGATTCCCATATGCCAAGGGTCATGACTCCCATGTCACCTCACCAAGGAAGTGCGGCAGGGTACACTATGAAGTCTTTCAAAAGCCTTCCTAACATGCTACTAATCAATCCGGGCGCAATGGCAAGGGGCGGTAGAGCCCTCCTTCCAGTGGCACACACGCGCAGCAGTACACACAAAGACAGGAGCCGCAAAACAACCAGCTCGGTAAGGAACCATTCAAGATTAATATCATGATAGAAAGTAACTCCATACTTGACTAAAGCCAGAGCCATATGACCCTCATGGTTGCGCTGTAAGTTCCGGTGTCATACTTATAGTTAAGTCCTTAGTCCATGTTGCTAAAAGCATCTTTTAATCTTTATCTCATAATTAATTATTCAAGTTCATAAGATCATGACATCATCAAGCACTAGCATCACTACTCAAATGCAATCTCATAGGTAACAAGGATCAAGTGATCAAAACTTAGGAATAAATGCTAGGGTTAGCAAGGTAGACACATGCATCATGAATTTAGTGATTAAGGTGAATAAGCAACAAGGATGGTCCATGCTATACTTTCCTTGATCAAAGTGCTCTTGAGAACTTGGATCCTCAGCGTACTCTTGATCACCAACGTATTGCTCACCGTCTGAACTCGATCATAAAATCACCACATAATCATAGAGGCAATCATACACGAAGCAAACAAGATCTATATTAGAAATAGTACATCAACAGTGGAAAAACAGATTGAAAAGTGTATAAAAATAATCTACGCGTCGCTACGATTCCAACGATATAAAGATCATGAAAATCGGAGTTCAAACGGGGAAGTTACGAAATAAACAAGTTTTACTTTAATAAAATAATAGATTAAATCTAATCTCAAATTTTAAAAGTTGAAAACATGTACAACAGTAGCATCATTAGATAGATTACGAAATTACGAATCTAACGAGACTTGAACGGATTAAATCGGAGCTAAAACGAATATTTTATGGCCAAAATAAACTGAGTGGCAAATCTGTAAATATTTAGAAAGCGTATTTTGAATCTATAAATGAAAATACGTTTTCCGAAAACAAAAGCGTATTCTGTCTAATGCACCATGGACTGCGGGTTTAGACTTAAAAACGACAGGGGCTCTTTAGCAAATGTGCACGGCGAAAGGGTATGGAGGGATTTGGGCCGTCGGATCTAAAACGGATGGCTTGGATTAGAAACAGAGAGAGGAGGGCGGTACTATTCGCCGGAGCACGGCGGCAGGCGGCGGCGCTCTCGCCGGAGAGGGTGATTCTAGGGCTAGGAAGCTCGGTTTGCCTCGGGATTTGGTCGGGGAGCAAGAGGGCGGATCAGAGAACTCGATTAGGGTATCAATTTGGACAGAGGAGGTTCGAGAAGAACGTAGCGCGAGCTATGGTGGCACTGCGAAAACGGCGAGCTCGCGGACGCTTTAGGAAGGCGAAAAAGGTGCAGGAACGGCGAGCGAAGCTTCGGTACCTTACTGTGAAGCCTTGGGAGCTATCAATTTGGACAGAGAGGCTCCTCGTTGGCGAATTTGACGGCGACGGCGGAGCTTGGGGCGGCGGCGGCTCTGTGGCTGCGGCTAGGGCAAGATTGGAGGCGGCGGCTTGCGCTGGAACTCGTGGGAAGATAGGTAGGGGGGCTCGGGCAATTTATATGGGGGAGGAGCACGCGTAGCGGGGTCGGACTCGACCGAAAATACGGCGGCCGGGCGGTTGGGCATGGCGCTCGTGTCCAGTTAGGACACTAACCAAAGGAGGAAGATGACCCTGCAAGCGGGGCCCGCTTGCCAGTGACTGAAGGAGAGGGGATGGAGAGTAAGCAGCGCGCGCAGGAGCTGGGCCTCGGCCTGGAGCTGGGTTCGGCCCACGCGGAAGGGAAACGGGGAGGTGGGCTTGCTCGGCCCAGCAGAGAAGGGGAGGGAGTGGCGTCCTGGGCCAAATGGTCAAGGGCAGCAGGCAGGGGGTTTGAATCTCTTTTTCCTTTTTCAAACTCATTTTCCAAATAGGTTTTCCAAATATATTTGAATATTTTCAAATCTCAATAAGGTGCAAATCAAACAAAATATCTTTGAGCTGCATGGATGCAACAAATCATGTTTCTAAATTATGATTACTTTTAATTTTCCAAGAAAAATATTATTCGCTAAATTAAATGTCAAGCAATTATATAAATAAATTCATTTTATCCCTATTTAATAAATTGTAAATTTTCGGGTGTTACATTCGGTTAAGATATCTGGTTGCAGACGTGTCAACTTGTGAACTTGTGGTATATTTATACTTTTGGTTATGAGCATGTAATATATGTGAACATGCTTGATTATGGCACATTTGAACTTGTGAGCTTGTTGTGAATGTGATTTATGACTCCTATGATATATATTTGTGGTGATTTATATATTATATTTATGTATTGTGTCGCAATGGAACAAACAAACAAAAACACAGACTCTGGTCAGTTTGCCGAGTGTCAACCCCATGACACTCGGCAAAGTGGCCACACATGGCTCGCCTGGGAACATGGTTTGCCGAGTGTTAGAGAGCGGACACTCGACAAACCATGCACACTTTGCCGAGTGTCATTGGACTCGGCAAGTGTCAAGCATATGACACTCGGCAAACTGTGCATGTTTTGCCGAGTGTCAAACGCTTGACACTCGGCAAACCGGCCGTTAGGATTTCACCCGTTACCGTCTACCTTTGCCGTGTGACGTATTTGACACTCGGCAAAAGTTTTACCGAGTGCCCGACATTTGACACTCGACAAAACGTGCTTTGCTGAGTGGATTTTTGCCGAGTGCAGTTTGCCGAGTGTTTTTTGCGCTTTGCCGAGTGTCCTAAACACTCGGCAGACCGTTGGAATCCAATAGTGGTAGGGCTTCTTCGAAGGAGCCGGAGTAGGAGAGTAGTTCTGCCAAATAGACCCTAAAATACCTACAAACTCGCAAGATACTACTCTACTTATTGTATGATATAACGATGGATTCTATGTAATTATCTTATTTTTCTGTTTATTCGTCTAATAAAATCAAGTCAAATCTCTTGCCATCTTCAAAAAAAAAAATATTATTTATATAACAATGGATCGGAGCGCGCAGAGCACCCCTGGATGCTGTTCATGTATAAGATTAGCCATCCACACGTTACTCCATGTCACCATGTGTCTTTCAGTCTCTGTGTGCTCCGTCGTTAGTACGTGGAACTGGCGTCAAGTGTGGATTGCCTTGTGGATGAAGCCAATCACCGGGATAAAATCCAATACACTCACTCGATGGTGAGGATTGCAATTGAACACCAAGATTTATCCAGGGGTTCACATGCTTGCTGGCACGTTACGTCCCTGTTGTGTTGACTTCAACCGGTGGTTTGGTGGGTGATTAGCTACACAAGCCAAACTCTATACAAGAGCCCCACAAAAACCTACCACGGAGAAAGTAACTCAATGATATGCGATCTTCACTAGAGTTATCTTTGAGCACTCCGCTCGGGGTAGGCACAAGACCCCTCACAATCCACTGATATGGGCAAGAACAAGCTCCTTCTCTTCCCACACCACTTCTCCACCTCCAGACCGACTAGGTGACGACAATCACCAAGAGTAGCAAGATTTTCACCGTCACCTTGCCACCAAGTGCTCGAGAATGCAATGAATCAAGCTCACAACACTTGGATCACTCTCTCTCAATGCAAATCACTTTGAGAATCAAGAGAAGAGAGTTAGAGGGAGTGTGCTATGCCCACAAGAGAGTTATGAAGTCAGGAATGTCCAAGAGAGTCGCCCCAAAGCACCTTCACTCCTATTTATAAGCATCTCCGAAAAACCAACTGTTACCTAGTAAAAACGGGGCCATCGAACGCTCTTGAAGGTGCACCGGACACGTCCGGTTAGCATCAGGTGTATTGCCCGTGGACACGTGTCTAGACCGTATGAAAATAGCCGTTGCCCGCCAATGGTCACGTGTTCACCGGATGCAACCACGAACCACTGCACGCTCAGCCGTCCACGTCTGGTGCAATTCCAGAGAAGTTCCAGAGAGCTCAAAAGCTCACCGAACACGTCCGACGCGAGGGCACTGGACGAACGCGGCGTCCGATGCGACTCTGGATGCTCAGCCAACACTTCTTCACTGAACAATCCTTTGAAGTCACTGGACGCGACGTCACGCGTTCACCAGCATTCGGTGCCGTTACAATAAGGTTACTGAGAGGTCAAATGCGCACCGAACCGGACGAAGCCAACGTCTGGTGCTCTCTGCGCGCCGAGTTTGCACTAGGGTTAGGCATCGGACGCTCCGAACCAGCGTTCGGTGCATATTTTTCCACAAAATCTTTCTCCAAAAATCGTTGAATCCTTCCTCGCAAGCTCGACAGGAGGGAGAGAGGGCACACCCTCTCTACCACTCAAATTTCATTCCTTTTTCAACACCACCAAGTGTATAACCTCATGTGCATATGTGTTAGTATTTTCACAATTATTTTTCAAAGGATTTTCCGCTTTTTTCACCACGCCACTTGCTCTCATGCACTAACATGTAAGTGATCCACTCACTTGGGCAGATGCGTTAGCATTTTTAAGATATTTTGCAAGGCGGTGTTAGTTCACTCTAGGATTTCCAAAGTGTATGCAATGAAATGCAACCTGGAGCACTGGATGAACGAGTAAGCGATGCAAATCCCTTCTTAATAGTTCGATCATCTATCATAAATGTGGTCGTAGTCACTAAGTGCCTTGATCACTAAACATGAAGCCTAATTTACTCCTTGTCTCCTTTCTTCACCATTTCATCACTTGATCTTCACTTAAGCTCCATATCATCTCCTTCATCCATCCCACTAACTATTTTTGAGCTATACACTTAGCAACTAGGTTAGTGACTTAGGGTTTCATCAATTGACAAAACCGAACTAGAGCTTTCACCGGCCAACAAATCCGCCCCCTGAGAGGTTCAAACTTTAGCCGACATGGTGCGAAGGACACAACCAGACCAACTAGTCGAGTGCTTTTTATTTGCTAAGCCAACAAGTTTGTTCACCTGCGGTGGTGAAGTTGTAAGGGGCCCCTTCACCAAACTCTTTTTTTTCCTGAATCTTGACTACTACGTAGTAGTACATAATATTGCGTGGGTGGGAGAGCGCATAGGCTCCTGATAGAGGGATGTTTAGATTCAACATTTTACAAAAATATTTATCGTAGCAACATACTAACTTTTAAAATAAGTATTTAATCATGGTCTAATTAGACTCAAAAGATTTGTCTCGCAACTTTTTATAAAGCTGTCAAATTAGTTTCAGTTTTCATCCACATTTAATGCTCCATGCATGCAAATATTAATGTGACAAAACTTTTGGAATTTGGAGATGTATTAAGGGTGCATTTAGTAGGGATCCAGATTCTTATAGAAATATTTTGGATTCAGATTCTCTCAAGAAACGTCTCAAGAGATGGATCAGAATCACTCTGGCAAACCGTTTGGCTGAAAGGCTGATTGTATTTCTAGAAAAATATTTGTTTCATAAAAAAGTCATATAAATAAAATTATGTTGCAAAAAATTCAACAATTTTTTGTAGACGGAGAATATCTTAGATACAATCTATTTTAATTTTTTGCACTTAAAAAGGATGGACAGGAAAAAAAATGATCACTAGTGTAGAAGAGGGGAGAAACAGAATCACTAGAAACCACGGTGCATCCGTTTCTCACGCCAAGGCAAAAAACTGTGAAACCGTTCCAAGCCAGAAACGTTTCGGCATTTCAGCGTTTGGCACAGATTCTTCAGATCCCAACCAGAAACAGAAACGATTCTAGCATCCAAACGCACCCTAAATACGCCCTGGTCCATGTATCGATTTGGCGTGAACGCGAGACCGCCATAGGCGGAAAAAGGGAAATATTTTGAAGCAATCGTACTCGTCGTACGTGGCTTACAGCACGAGATTCCCTACAGCCGGTATGTACGTGTCCATAGACAGTGGCCGGGATTTGTACGTACTCCTACCTTGGATCTTGTGCGGTGGTGCGCATTACATGTAACACTAGAAAGCGCCGCGCAGCGTTGCCGCGCAGGGTAGAACCAGTTGTGTGGAAGCTGAATCAGTGTTCTTTTACTTTTTGAGGATAAGTAGCAGAACTATACATGGGTTTTCATATTTTGAGCAGAACATACAATAATGGATGCTAGTAACATATATTGTGTTAGTCATATATAAGCAATTTTCATATAAACTCCAGAATCTCCCAAGTTTCATATAGTTGATATGTGAAATTTTGAAAATGGGCAACAGTCATAGACATGGTTATTGGAGATATAAGCACATGCCTGGATTTTAACCGGTGGCATTAAAGATTTGCTTGATCTGGTTTCTCAAATATTATACATATGCCAATTGAGATTGGGAGCATGAATATACGGAAGGAAATGATAAAAATACTTCAATCTGTGAAATTGATATAGACGGAGAGACTAAATGGCATTTGAAGATGATAAGTTGATCTTTTTCTCGATTGAATGAACTATACCGGTCCCAGGAAAAGCAGAATATGCGGTAGAACAGTAAGAAAATCCTGTTTGGGGGTACGTATGAAGTCCGTTTCACATACGGAGTATACACTGCAAGCAAAGAATCAATAACGTGCACTCCTGGACAATCCTTTAACCCTAATATCCATCAATCTTTTGTTTAGTGCAACAATAAATTGACTCAACTGGAAAAACACCTCTAACTGTTATTCACAAAATTGTAAAAACAATTTTGTTTACTTATAAGAATTTTGAATACAATATACAGCAATAAATAAAGTAAATAATAACCCAACCTAGGAATTCTATTGATATGCATTAGATCAATGAAACCAAGAACATTTTTTGCAGTGATACAATATTATCAGTTTATCACCACAGAGCTGTGTTAATAAACCACATATTTTACAGCAATAAAGTTACACAAATAGACACAAAGAAGTACTGCTCTAACATGTGAAACCAAAAAAGAGTAGAATGAAAAGTTGAAAAGTAGTCCCATCAGAATTTCTCCAATTTCTAGCATATTTGCAATTTTCCATAGATGAAGTGCAATGGAGATTCCACCATGAAAATTTTGCACTGGTCATCAATTTCCTTGTAATCATCAGTGGAACAAAACTAACCATGGCACAAGATTATACATAGGCTTATAAATATGAACTGCTGCTCTACAGCCTAATCCTCCAACAATATTCTAGATGAGAGAAAAAGGTAAGATTTGTTGTTTTATGGCTAAAATAACTATGCCATTTGCCATATTGTTACAACTCGCAACTATATCCAAATGCGGAATTAAACAAATTACTTTCACCAGTAGTCAGTACCAAACATATCTTTACAGAACAAGGAGAAAGAACTTTCTGTGAACATCACAGGGTATGTGATGAGTAGATGCTGAACTTGGCGAGAACCTGGCAAGGTATAGGGAGCTAAACTGGCACCTTATCAGGAAAACCCAAAGACAGGCTAACCTCAGGAGAACTTTCCCTGAGTTCCTACTCGTACAGAGAACATAAGGCACCGAGAATTGTTTTTATGCGTTGGATAATTATTACACTTGATGGTGAGATTGTTAGGTGGTAAGGGGATGGGTGCAAAGGGGCTAGTACTAGTTGTTACATCAAGGTTTTGTAATGAAAATGTGCCAGCAGGGCTGGTAGGACTATCCACAATCAATATAAATCGATTTGTCCATGCATACTTCGAAAACTCCCTCAACTATAATATCCTTTTAGACTCTTATTGAAATGTTTTGATTTGCCCATGCATACTTCGAAAATTCCCTCAACTATAATATCCTTTTAGATACTCTTGACTTTAGAACTTCAGATTGTTCTCCATGCAGCAGGATTAGGAAAAGAAACATGCATGCTACACTGTTTTATTTGTTCAATGAGACGATAGTTTTTCCAAGTTACAAAATCACAAAATGTTGCAATATAGAAGTGAAAAGTGTAAGCGACAGATTTTATTAACACAATCTTTTCCTTTGAGAAGAAAGCCTTCATTTGGGCATGAAAAACAAAAATATTAAATCAATATAGCCTCCATGATAGTAGTTTTATAAATCCGTACAAAAGTGGTACCAGGAAGGGGTACACTAAACTTTCAAGTCTAGGAAGTGAGAAATGATTACAGTTAAAGACACAAGGAACATATAAAAAGTTGACAAGTATTCTTCTTCTCATGTGTTGTTAGATCTATCACTACTCTCTCTCTCTCTCTCTCTCTCTCTCTCTCTCTCTCTCTCTCTCTCTCTCTCTCTCTCTCTCTCTCTCTTACTAGGTCTCCCTTAATGATTGCAAATTATTACTGTAAATCAATTAGTTCAACCAAGGATTAAACATGGAGATAGAAAATTCATAGATACAGGAGGTAACTTGTCATTGACTATGGTAGAAGCAAGAATCAAAATGCAAGCTAAATGCTAATCATATTTGGGGAATAAGGAAAACTGCTGGAGATGCTCAATCATTATTTGGGTAATGCTAAGCTCTCGTCGGCAGCAGAAATTCCATTCGCTTCACTTCACCTGTTGATATTTTACCAAATTTATCATCATAGACATATGGGGATTTTGCATTACCATAAGAGGAAAAAGATAAGATGCATCTAAGCCCGAATACTGATGATACAGATTATAATTTAATTCATGAGGTCTGCATATATACTATATACGTAACAAAAAAGAAATCAATACTTCACCTTGACCGGGATGCTGAGGAAGAAGTGGAGGTGGCCCTCGATCTGGGCGACACTATCGGCTAGGAATTCGTTTATGCTTATATTTTTAAGCTTTCTTCTCACTAGGTAGGGCGGGCAGTTGGTCTTATTGCCCTGCATCATATGAGAAGGAGTTCTTCCACGAAATAGAGGTCGTCTATGGTCTTTGTGGCATTGATGGATAGTACTGGTCTGTTGTCAACAAATAGACTGGCTAGGTCACAGTCTGCTAAGTCTACTAGTGGGATATGAATATGCATTAGTAGTAGTTATTGCTGCCGGATTGGTATTAACAGTTGGTCAAGTCTAACGTAACGTTTTTCAAGTAGAAGGATAGGGCATTAATTACCTGGGGTCGATAGGTACACCTTTATAATCAATTATTAGCACAAAGCTCTCATCTCACTTTTCATAGGTAGGCGAAAACTCTATAGTGATAGTGTAGTGGGCACTGATGCCTGTGCGAGGTTCTCGAGCAGGTAGAACGCGTCCTCGACGACGCTTATGCCGTCGAGCTGCAGGTTGGCGTCGGCGTACAACTGTAGGAGACACGCCATAGTGTCTCTACAGAGACAATGCAACTAATTTTCAAGGAAGATTCCGATCCCCCGACCAAATCACAAGTTACTCCCTCCATTCCAAATCATCGGACATTTGGCTTTTCTATGTGTCTAAACATAGTGTATATCTAGGTATATAGCAAAAGGTATGTACCCAGAAAAGCCAAAAAGATCTATAATTTGGGATGGATGGAGTAGCTGAAAATAAAATAAGCATCCACAAATATGAACCTACCTGTCTTCCATCCAAGAGACACTATAGAGATCACCTAGCCAGGTAATGTACTCAGAAGGAGGCGATGGTTTCATTCCTGGACAGTATGTACCCCAGCTATTTTCTTCTGCAATGGATGCAGTTGTGACATAGATATTAAGGTCTTCTGGCATTAATCCCTCAAATATACTGCCACTTTCGCATGCTTCAATATATATATATATCCTGTCCACATGCTTCCATTCAGATAGGACAGGTTTCCTCACAATAAGTAAATGAGAACAATCTTACCATTTTGGCATAGCTGTTTGAAGCATGTTTTTCTTTTAACGCTTTCATGAAGTCACCGGCATAAAGATACGGTAGATTGGGCATACCTGCAAATAGCAAACGTCAATCCATATGACAACAAAATTCGATTTGATAGTGCATATAAGCATATGCAACTTCCACATACCAAGAACACCAGGGCCCCGTGATCTGAGTAATAGATAAAAATATGGTCATCTAGTTTGCTATCGATGACCTTCCTGCTGCCTCCAGTGACTGCAGTTTTGTTGCCCAAGAGAACTGCATAGAAGTTTTTAGCAGTGACTTGGTCCCCAGTGTAGTCCTGGAATTAGAAACTATGTTAACTGATAGACTTGTAGAACCAAGTGCAGCTAAAGAAGAATGTACAGATGGTGAATTCTTGAAGCAAGATACCTTCAAAAACACATGGTAAAAGGATAGATTGCCATGCCACGCCCTCCTTCTAAAGAACTTGCTTATTTAATTGAAAACCTGTTCATACTCAGGTACAAAAAATACCAAGAGCTTGGTTGGAATCAAATGTTGACTCAAGTACTTCACATTAGTGAGAAAACTCTGAAGTATGGACAGTTAATTTATCCAGAAATCTGGCCCTGTTAAGGGTGAGCATCAACGTTGAGAACTTTTTATATATAAGAATATACATGCTGCATCTGCATATGACCGCATTGGATTTGAATTACTTATGTGTTGTATTGGTGGCCTGTACAACACAATCATAAGCAACATGTGATGTACCAGCCCTAAAGCGTTCTTGCATGCTGTCCCCTCCAGTGGGCTATGTAGAATCCTAGTTAATGCCTCTACAGGTGGAAGCTAATTGAAAGGGAAAGTTTGAGTGCATAATGATCCCAAAGTTTTTTCTAAATGGGAGAGAAATGATAGAAGGACAATTCACAAAGAAGTACCTTCGGAAAACCAGCATAAACATCTTCGCCCTGTGGGTGGTTGATGATAACCCCCCGCCTTGGGTTGAGCACACTATTGGCAACGTCATCATACATAAACACCACAGAAATTCCCTAGATTACTTCAGCAAAGTTGTGTGTTAATATCTCTATTGTAGAAATTCCCTAGAATGTATGGCTTGCGTATTCAAACTTTGTCACAGAAAGTAAGATATTGTTGACTTTGAAGAAAGCATCATATGTAAATGGTATTTTATTGTGAAGAAAAATATGGTCATTGCCTACGAATTACTTGATGAGTTAGGGCTTCTGAAAAAAATGTCAGTTTTTACAGCACTATATTTATCTGTTATTTGTTTCCCTCGATGAAAAGAAACACCTAAAACCTAAACCAACGTAAAATGATCTAACTCAAATGACTGAAACCCGATTTAAATGGTTCTTAGGGTCTGAACAAAAAATAAAAGATGTTTTAATTTGCATAGAGTAGACCACAGATAAAATTATGAGAGCTAAATAAAGCTTTACCTGTTCTCTGCAAGTTCACAGCTACTTTGCATATAGTTTTAATTATATATTTTTAATTGTTCTTGCACCTTAGACACAAAGATAATAATTTTAGTTTTGTGTATAGTAACTTTTATTACCTTTTATTTGTGTTTATAAATTCTAATATCATTTATGATCAGAGCCAAAATCTTCGAAATATTTTATCAAGAGGCACTTTTGTGCTTGAAATATGCTCATCAGTCAAGACTTCTGCTAGAAGTTGCTCATGGAGACCAGACATGTATATTCATTGATAATTTGGACTCCTTTCTTGGAAATAAATGATCCAACATTGAGAAACTGTGGTTTAGCAAACATTGCACTGTGACTTAGCCTCCTTCATTCCATTGGGTGTTTTGTTACGGTAATAAGGTAAGAATAATGTTCTATGAAGAAGTTATCAACACTGTGTAGTAATTAAGAAGTTTCAGTTATGGTACCAATTAGGGTCAAGAAAATGATACAGTGATTCATGAACTACATCACTTTCAGGAGTAGGCACATCATAGTCCATCAATCAACTTATCTTCAAGGACACTGGGCCATCTAAGCTTAGCTGCAAATTATCAGGGAATCGAATGTCGTTTTCCTTACTAAAGCATAAGAAGATTGGTTTCGCATTGGAAAAAAAAATCGTACAATCCAGACTTGTGTATTGAAGAGGAAATTTGTTGCCTTGCTTTAGAGAGAAGGACAACCGTAGTGTAGTAGCCAATTGAGAAATTATTTTCTGGTCTCAAAACTACTTGGATCCTAATTTTTTGCTTGACACATTAGTTATTTCTCACTTTCAAACAATGGAATTGAATTTGCCTTTTGGGTTATAATGTTTCCTTTCCCCAGTGTTGCTGAATTGGATCTCAACTCCTGCAGGTTTGCTCTTATGATTACAGATAGTGCCACAGGCCTATATACAATTAAAACTGATTCAGCAAGACGGATGCATCTGTGAGTTCCTTAGGAGCCTTCGGAAGTTAATGGATGAGGTGATTAGCTTTTTTACCTTTGATCACTAATGAATTATGAAATCTATAAAGATATATACAGCTATAGAAAGCTATCGAATTACGGCACTTTGGTAACTGTTGCCCTGTAGCGTTTTGTCGTTTCCTCTTCCCTTCAGATCCCCGTCGGTGTCTTGAATTCAAAACATTATTGCAACCAAATTACATAAAACGATAAAAGATAACTATTGATGCTGCTAGTTTATTTTGCTGATGCTACATGATTAGCCGTCTAGGTTTAGGTGTAGCAGCAACATATTGTTTATTCATATTTGATATACTTACTGTTCCATTTCCTCTCTAGTTTGTACCGGTGGTGGTAATCGCTAACCAAGGGCAAGTGGATGGCACTGCAATGTAATGGACTCAAATGTCCCCTCTGCTGTTTACATTTTACTGCTTAATATATGCTTGGATGTATGGCCACAACCCAGTATGCCAGTATATATGGGTTTCTTCCTCTATATGGAAATATATGCATTTTAGAACCTTAGACTGCCATATAGTATTATTGTTCCAGATACCATCCAAAGGTGACAATGGTGTAAAAATCATAGTTGTGATTCAATGATTGTCAGTCTAGTGTGGCCTAATGATAATGTACAGCCAATCTGCCACAATTTGGCAACTCGAAAAACCTGCATCCATCCTTGTTATTGGGGTTATTCCTGCACAAATTTGTCGGTGAAAGCAACTGTGAGTTTTAGATCTGTGAAACAATCTACTTGCTGGGGAGCTTCCTGACTGTGGCATCATCAAAGCGTTAAAACAACACAACTCTTCTAGCACTAATGACTCTTCCATGCATGCCCCATTCTAGTGCTATGAGTCCTTCAATTCTGAATATCCATACACTCATTTAAAATCCAGGGCAATGCTAAGTATACCAAGGGAGGCCGATGAGGTTCATTTTACTAGACTTTTCGTGCTCTATGCAGTTGGTGAAATTTTGGTCCCTACCTCCAAGGAGTTGGTGCCAAAGAAAATTTCCCAAACGCGAGGTCAGAAACGGAACCACGCAGGTAGAGAGGGCAGTGGCGGCCGCAGGAGCGAGTACCGTCAGAGTGAGCCTCATAGCCGTGGTCATGGGCGGCGGCGCGTCCTCCCAGCTAAGAATCGAAGCAGCAAAACCCGCCGGCCTCCGAAACCCGCATGGGCCAGAACAGCGATGTCCGCAGCCGCCGCCATCGATTGATCGCAGACCGGTGCCTCACACGGTGTCGACGCGCCACCCCCCCGCCGAACCGCCTCACGCCGCCGGCCGCGGATCCGCCTCTCGTCGGTCGCCTCAGTATCGCCTCTCCAGCCGCCGTCTCACGCCGTCCGCGCCGATCCGCCTCATGCCGCGGCCGCCGTTGCCCACGACGCCGCACCCACAACCCACCCACAGGTGGTGGCCGGCGATCCCAGATCCACCGAGCCCTGATGCTTGCACTGCCGGCCGCCGCTGCTCTGCTCCCAAGATGCGCCGCCGCTGCTCCCAAGATGAGCCGTCGCCCGGAACAGCGAAAAGGAAAAACTTCCCTCCCACTCGGTCCCTCCCAGTGACAAAACACCCTAAGATCCTATTCGAGCGAATTTACAATAATACCCCTAACAGCCTATGGTCGCCCTGAGTGCATACAGGGGCAATTTTGGAAAACAAAAAAATTGAACTCCAAATTGAATAATACAAAATTTTCAAGCTATAAATGAATTCAAATATAAAAATCATCAATGACAAAATTCTAAAATTCTAAATATCATCAAGATCTACAACTTTTATTTTGATCATTTGTCCACTCGACTTTGTTGGAACAATATAAAATTTACATTTTTAAAAACAAAAAAAATTAAATATAATTTTTCATGACACAGTGATTTCAAATGAAAAAGTTGTCAATTATAAAGTTGTATAACTTTTTCATATTTACAACTTTCATTTTGGTCAACATTTCATTTGAGTTTCTTTTATCAATTCAAAATTTGAATTTCAAAATATGTTAACTTCAAACAAAATTTTCAAAGACTAAATTATTTTTGTTCAAAAGTTGTGTACATAAAAGTTACACAACTCATCAAGGTCTACAACTTTTATTTTGGTTAGTTGATCGTTTGACAAAGTGATAGTAACATTGTTCATAAATTTTATATTCTTTTCAATAGTTTATGAGACTATTAGAGAGATGTAAAATTTAAGAACAATATTACTATCACTTTATCGAATGAACAAAAGACCAAAAATAAAAGTTATCGATCTTGATCAGTTATACAACTTTTATATTTACGATTTTTTTAGCTGATGTCACTTCATACTACAAAATACTAATTAAAAATTATTCTTTAAATTGATAGAGCATAATTTTAGAAATATTTAAGAAAAAGAATCAGCACATTTGGAGCTAACATGAGAGAGAAAGACTAGTTACAAAATTTCGTTATACATTAAAAAGAAAATCACCACTAATGCGCGCACACTATCAAGAACACACGCAAACACTCCACACACACTCATCACGCAACACACGCACGCATGCAGTTTGAACGGTCACGGTGGTGCATGCAATCAAATCTAGATGCGTGCTGTAAAAAAAGATTTTTCATATCCTAAATATTCCTTTTTTATCCTATTTTATAAAATAAATAAATAATTATTTAAGATATTATCTCCTCGAGGTAATATCTGATCGTGACTGTCCGATCGAATTAAATGAACGGTTCATGGTCATTTAGGGTACCACAGCAATTTCTCTTTTAAATAACAAATAACCTTTCAGGAGAATTTCCATTGGTCCTACAAAGCTACAAAAATCTTGCTGTCCTTGATCGATTGCACAGTAATTTCAATGGGAAGTTACCTACATGGATAAGTGAGGAACCTGGTAATTCTAGCATTAAGATCCAATACTTTTTCTAGCCACATTCCAATTGAGATAACAAGACTTCCTGCCCTTCAGTTTTTGGATCTTGCAGATAACACATTATCTGGAACAATACCACAATCTTTAATGAACTTAAAGCCTTCACTACTACTTCTATATATGCAGATGGAACAAACAATCCTTTCGATGAAGAATATGTTGGAGAGTATGCTTTTGCTGCTATAGGACCATCTGATGACAGTTTAACTGTGGTGACAAAAGGACAAGAACTCAACTATATAGAAAATACAATATTCCTGATGAGCATAAATTTATCTAAGAACAATTTAGCTGGACCAATTCCAGAAGAAATAGGTACTCTTGTGTAACATCCTAAAAATCACCTTGGAATTTTAAAATTTGTTTTTGCCTAATCATGTGTAAATTTACCTCAAGTTTAAATAGGCAAAAGAATATCTTTTAAATATATATATAATAGACTGGGAAAAATATATGTCTTATAATTCTGTGTTGCATTCATGCTGGTGCATAAATTTTTGGTGGTGTGGAGGATAGCTTGTTGTGTTCTCAAAACTTTTTCAATTTCAAAACAAGTTTGATTTGTGAAAATAAGAAAAAGAAAAGCTTTCCCTCTCTTTCCCTCCCTCTCTTTTGGCCCAGCTCGGCCTGCCGGCCTACCCTGCTCTCTCCCTTCCCCCTCCCGCGCGCGCACGCTTGCAGGCCGCGGCCCATGCCGCTCGGCCCGTCTTCGCGCGCAACCGGCCCGCAGCGCCCCCGCTCCCACTCTCTGCAGCCAGGCCCCGCCCGTCAGTGGCCCAGCACCTCTTCCCCTACCTCCAGCCGCAAGGGCGCGTCGCCGCCGTTCCTCCTCCTCCTCGGTAACGGCCGCAGCCCCGCTTCAATGCCCACCCAGCTGCCTAGCGCACTCAATGGCACACCCGCGACCCCTGGACGCCCTCGCCAAGACCAATAAAGGACGAGGCCGAGCCTTGTGCTTCCCCTTTTTCTGACCCGCTCCTCTGCTCGCCATTGTTGCCGCTCGGAGCTCGCTGCCGCCGCTGTTCGACGCTGCTGCCGCGTCGTGGGCACAACCGAGGTAGTGCCGTGCGTTCCCCGTTTCTCCCGGTGCTTCTCTCTCTCCCCTGCCCATGCGAATTTCGAGCTCACCCGGGCCCTCTCCCTTTTTGCAGATTCCGCCGCCGCCGTACGACGTCGCGGTGAGCATCTCCGGTGAAACCGAACCCCTTCCCGAGTTCGCCGCGACTTCCTCTTTGCTCCAGTGCTCTCCTTCTCGCGTATCGTGGCCCGATTCGCTAGTTCGATGGCACGCCGGCGAGCTTTTGGAGTTCCGACCATGGCGCCACCGCACTCCGGCCACCCCGGGAGCCGTCCCGACTTCACCACCTAGCTCGCCCTCACCTGCACGTTTCCCCGGTGCCAATCGTGCCGAGGACCGAGCACCGCATCACCTCGACCGCCGTGCCGGCGAGTTCGGGCTCGTCGTTGATGGCGCACCGCCGCGACGTGGCCACCCCGGCCGGCCGCGTCCCTGCCTGCCCCGCGCTCGGTCCATGGTGGACCGAGGCAGCCAGCCCCGCGCACTCGGTCCACGCGGCGCCGTGGACCCAGCCAGTCCCAGCCTGCCACGTGGCTCAGTGTCGGCTGCCACCCGACAGTGCTGCCCCCTTTTGCAGTTTGGCGCCTCAGTTCTTCGGAATCAAGCCGGAGTCCTCTGCAGTTCAAAAGAAATTAGATTTGAGCCCTGTTTTTAACAGTTTAGCCTCTGATTTTCTCTAGTTCTTTTATTTAAAGACCAGAAGCTGTTTTTAAGCTATATAACCTCTCTGTTTTTATCTCTCTCAAAGGTTGGGCCTCGGTTTCAGTTATACACCCTTAGAAAAATGTTTTTATTTACAGAAATACCCCTAGAAATGGTTTTGTTCATGACTTTCACATTTTAGGTCCGATTTAAGTGATTCTTGCGCTTATGTGTTCCTAGCAGCGCGTAGGTTTTATTTATCTATTTATTTTTCCTATTTCATGTTATTGTTTATGGTGTATTGTTTTAATTGTGATATTATCTCTTGCATGTAATGACTGTGTGAATGCTTGTTGATTGGAATCTCACGTTTAGAGGACAACGTGTTCGAGGAACAAGACTTTGAGCAGGAACAGAACCAGGCAGACTTTGAAGGCAAGTATAACCTATGATTTTCCTTGTTACCTAGCAATTATTAAATAATATATATTTATATGCATGTGTCTAAATTTGTAAACCCTAGACACTTATATTCGACTAGAAATTATTGACCAATCACCTTGTTACTTATGGGGGGTTTTATGCATAATAGAGTTACTAATGCTATGCTCAACAATGCTATTATGGAATCTTGACTTAATAATTATGAAATGATGGATAAAATATGTTTTTATCAGCAAAGGTCGAAGGGCACTGGAGTATGGGTTTTTATACTCTAGTTGCCCTCTGTCAGGACTTCCATTAAAAGTTGACCTCCCAGTAATCTCGTACATCCACGAGAATCAATGGGCTCTGATCTTAGGCAAGTACCTAGTTTTTCTCTAGCTCGTTAGTGGTTACCGAAAGGCGCAAGAGGGAGGCTTAGGTTCAAGAATGGGTTCCGAGCCTGTCAAGATGTGTGCTGGGCTACGGTCACATGGTGTGCCAATCTTGAAGGAGGCCTCCATTCGCCTAATTGCTGAAACCTCACGGCTACTAACTTGTTAGGGCAATTAGTGAAAAGCTTCGTAGTGTTTCCCTGCTCGCTCACCTCGGCAGTGATATGGGGTCGACGGGCCCTGAGCATATGGGTATACATGACTCGGGGTTAAAGCTGTACAAGCTCTGCAGAGTTTTTTCAATCTGATATATCAGCCATGCTCACGGACACGAGCAGCCTGAAATCCTTTTTATATCAGTTGATGCCTATGGAAGTGTTGAGGAGTTTTGTTAAAATGATGCTCAAAGATAAACTTGTTTTACTTGAGATCTGGGTAATTTATTAATTTAGCAAAGTAGGTTCTAAGTAAAACTTGACCAACTAAAAGCGAACTGCTGTAAACCATGTCAACCTTTTAAGCCTTGCATCCCCCATATTTATACTTGCCGAGCATGGTGAGCTGACGCTGGTAGATGTCACCAACATGAAAATCCCGGATGGGTACCAGACGATGGAGACATTGACGACTTCCCGGAGGATATCCAGGACTGAGGAAGAAGGCGCGCCCCCAGTTGGTGTCCCCATGGGCGGGAGCTTTTATCTTTCTATGTATCCGCTGTAATAAACAATGCCGTTGGCAATGATGTGACTCTGTCAGTACTGTTTTAATAAGTTTAAGCGTTGTTCGTGCCATAATGATGTATAATTTATGGATATATGTGGTTTTGTACTTCCTGGGTCCACATATATTCTTCGTTCGGATTTCTTCGTAAATCCGGGTGTTACATCTTGTTGCCTTGATAAATTTGAATTTGTCATGGAACTTGTTGAGTGGAAAGATTCCGGAACAGATTGGAAATTTGCAGCTATTGGAATCTTTTGACCTCTCAAACAACCATCTTTCTGGAGAAATTCCATGGGATTTATCAAATCTGATGTCACTGAGTTATATGAACTTGTCCTACGACAATTTAACAGGCAGAATACCCTCTGGAGTCTGGACATCAACTAGATACTCTCAACACTGATGATCCAGCTTCCATCTACATCGGCAAACCCTGGTCTTTGTGGGCATCCACTTCCAAAGCAATGCCCTGGAGATGAACCACCAACCGTGGAGCATCCCATCAGACATCTTAAAGATGGCTTAGCGCGAATAATGGATTTTGATCTTGGTTTACTTGTTGGATTTGTGGTGGGCCTTTGGATGGTTTTTTGTGGCCTTTTGTTCAAGAAAATGTGGAGGTACGCGTATTTCACGCTGTTAGACAAAATGTATGACAAGGTAATTGTCTTTTCCATACTCATTTGGAGGAAATGGTTCAGCGAGGCAGGTGAAAACTAAGCAACTTAAAATGAAAGAAATATATGAGCTATGGATGCTACTCTACCACAGGATATTATTAGTACCAGATTAAGAAGGATGGATACTTCCATGCTATATAGTCTGTATTATCATCGAGAAATGTTCAGATCATTGTAATGTATTTCTTTCATTTCACAAAGTCTCCACGTGAAATTGTGAAATAAAAGATTAAGCTATGATGCTTTTGTTTAAAACTATACATATGCATTTTTCATACTTATATTTATTTTTCATGTTTATTATCATATTTAAAAGACCAATACAGTAGCATTTGAAAGCTTGTGTGATGGTTCGCTGCTTTCATCTCCTTTTCGTGCGTAATCGTGGGCCTTGCCAATAATGCATGGGTGATGGTTTGGTCAAGAAGAGGGTCGGGTCGGGTCAATGCATGAGTGATAGTTTGGTCGACAAAGAGAGAGAGAGCCATGGGTTGAAAATTAGTCTCAAACTAGACCAAAGACTTGAGCCATTGCTTTTCAGATATCAAAATGACAGCTAGCTCCTTTGTGAAGTTGGCTTTTAGCATTAGCAACATGAGAACCCCGGCATGCGGAGTGGCGACGACTAGACAAAGACTTGGCTGGCCTTGCAAGTCATTGCTTTCAGATAGTGCAACTGACATCATGTGTAGTAGAATCCTAGCAAGGCACCGGATGCCGCCTCTGCATTTCCTTGAGCTTTGCAGCTCGTCCATGGCTGGGGATGTTGGATTTATTATGGGCCATGCCCATTTATATATTCAATAAATCAATAACTCCATGGTGTGTAACAGTGGGTATTATTAATTGTACCGCATTGAAATCCTTAAGGTTCTTGACTTAACTTATATGGTGAGAAATATTTCACTTAATTTGAGAAGTTAAGAAGGGACCAAGGCGTGCCACACGCGCGCGCCGCCGCCGCCGGCCGGCCCATGGGCGTGGCCTGCGTGCGTGTTAAATTTTTAGCACTCACTAATCACGGGAGTTATAACTCCGCATGCTTGACTTTTAGACTACCTTGACACCGTTCTCCTCCTCTCCTCTCCACCAGCGCATGAAGGATACACCAGAAGAACAAATTCCGCGGCAAAAGAAGTGATCCCCATCTCGTAACTTCGCGCGCACGGGGGTTTTTGGCGAGCGTTTACGCGACTGCCCAAATCACCGCCGTCATCGTTCGTCGTCTTCTTCCTCGAGTTGCCGGCGACATCGTCTTCATCTTTCTCACGAGTGGACTTCATCATCTTCCTGGAGGTATGACGCTGGAAGTTGGACAAGGATCCGGATCACCGGAGTGCATGGGAGGGTATGATCTTTTCATCTCCTTTCTGTTTTCCGTTCTACAGTTTTTTTATATTTTGTTAGTTCCTTCATGTCGTTTCATATGTTGTCCTGAGTCTGTTTCATCAGTTCTGTTATATCGTTTCATAATCTGCCTGTTGTCTGTCCCTGCTAAATTCATGTTATGTCTTTCTGTCTCTGCTGTAAGTTTTATGCTATGTCTGCATGTTTCAGTGGTTCAGTTATATTGCTTCATATACTGTTGCTCTTATGTTTCACCTGTTCTGTTATATTGTTTCTCATGCTGTTCTGAGTATGATGCTGTTATGAGATATGTATCATGTTTTTATGTTTTTAATATGCATATGGTTCACATGTTTATTGTTATCATGTTCCATATTATTATGGATATATTTGTTATCATGTTTTTAATGATTAAATATCTCTTATATGTCGTCATCATAATGTTAATTTACGGAATTAAAATGACATGAAAATTGCCTAATTATCTAACATTTCAAAAAACCTAATTATATGCATTTTTCTGTCAGAAGTTTTGCCGCTGTGTTAAAGTCTGATCCTTTTGATGGTAAAAACTTCTTGATTTGTAAAGTTAAGATGGAATTGTGGCTCACTAATATGTCTTGTTTTATGCCTCTGAGGGCAAGCCTACTAACTTACCTCCTGAGGATGAGGCTAAGTTTAAGGCTAATGACAACCTCTTTCGAGGAGCAGTGATTAGCGCACTTGATGCTAAATTACTGAAAAACTATATCATCCTTCCTACAGGGAAAGAGCTGTGTGATGCACTTGTGGGAAAGTTTGGAGTTACTAATGCTGGTAGCGAGCTGTATCTCATGCAGCAACTGTATGACTACAAGATGGTTGAGAACCGATCTGTAGTGGAACAGCCTCATGAGTTTCAGGCACTAGCTAAGGAACTTGAGCTTTTTCCTTGTCCTTTGTCTGACAAGTTTGTGGCTGGCGGTATAATCACCAAGTTGCCACCTTCTTGGAAGGACTTTGCTATCTCTCTCAAACATAAGAGACTCGAGTTTAATGTAGAAGAGCTCATTGGTACTCTTGATGTTGAGGAGAGGGCAAGAACAAAGGACAATGGAAAGAGTGCTGAGATCTCAATTGCTAATGTGGTGCAGAAGAGAAATTTCTGCAAGTTTAACAAGAAGAAAAACCAAAACAAACAAGAGAACACAAACAAATCTGTTCAAATAGCACAGTTTAAAAGAAGAGCAGCAGCAGCAACAACAACAACAACAATAACAAGAGAAATGGTGGCTGCTTTGTGTGTGGCAGTGAACAACACTGGGCAAGTGAGTGCCCTGATCGCAAGTTCAAATAGGAAAAGAAATCAGCTAATGTTATCACTACTGAAACTAGAGAAGGAACATCTGGGTATGGTAATTCTTTACCATTTGTTCTTTCAGTTTGTAATTCACCTGAGTGGTGGATGGACAGTGGTGCAAATATACATGTGTGTGCTGATGTTTTTTTGTTTTCTTCCTACCAGCTCGGGAGGTCTGGCGCCTTATTGATGGGAAATGGGTCGCGTGCTCATGTTCTTGGTGTTGGTACAGTCATTCTGAAGTTTACTTCGGGGAAGACGGTGCCATTGAAGAGCGTGCAGCATGTGTCCTCTATCAAGAAAAATCTTGTTAGTGCTTCCATGCTATGTCGAGATGGCTACAAAGTTGTTCTTGAGCCAAATAAATTTGTTGTGTCGAAACATGGTACCTTTGTTGGTAAAGGATATGATTGCGAAGACTTGTTCCGCTTATCACTACATGATATGTGTAATAAGATGGTGAATTCTCTGAATATTTCTGATGAGTCGGATTTATGGCATTCACGCTTTTGTCATGTAAGTTTTGGCTGTCTTATGCGGATAGCAAATATGAATTTAATTCCTAAATTTAATTTGGTCAAAAATTCTAAGTGCCATATATGTGTTGAATCAAAACAACCCCGCAGGCCACACAAGGCTGCTGAGGCGAGAAAACTGGCACCTCGAACTTGTTCATTCTGATCTGTGCGAGATGAATGGAATTTTGACTAAAGGTGGCAAAAGATACTTTGTCACTTTTATAGATGACTCCACCAGATTTTGCTATGTGTATCTATTAGAAACTAAAGATGAAGCGTTTAATTACTTTAAGGCCTATAAAGCTGAAGTTAAGAAACAACTTGAAAGGAAAATAAAACGGTTAAGATCGGATCGAGGTGGAGAATATTTCTCTACTATGTTCGATGAGTTCTGCGTGGAACATGGCATTGTTCATGAGAGGACACCGCCATTCTCACCACAATCCAATGGGATTGCCGAACGGAAAAATCGCACTCTAACAAATTTGGTGAATGCCATGTTGAGTACAGCGGGATTATCCAAGGAATGGTAGGGTGAGGCGATTTTGACAGCGTGTCATGTCCTGAACAGAGTTCCAACAAAGAACAAAGAGATCACTCCATTTGAGGAATGGGAAAAGAGAAGATTAAATCTCTCGTATTTAGGCACTTGGGGTTGCTTGGCTAAGGTAAATGTGCCAATCAACAAGAAGGGTAAACTTGGGCCTAAAACTATTGATTGTGTATTTCTTGGCTATTCCTTTCACAGCACAGGATATAGGTTCTTAATTATAAAATCTGATGTGCCTGATATGTATGTTGATACTATCGTGGAGTCAAGAGATGCTACATTCTTTGAAAATGAGTTTCCCATGAAGAATACACCAAGTGAAACAAGTCATGAAACTATAATTCTCTATAAGCACGAACTGTCTATTTCTATAGATCATGCTGAGGATTCTTACGTTCACATCCCTGAGGTGGATGACACTATAGTCACTCGAAAGAGCAAGAGACCGAGGGTTACAAAATCCTTTGATGATGACTTTATAGTGTATCTTGTGGAAGACATACCAACCACCATTAGAGAGGCATATTCCTCTCCTGATGCTGACTTGTGGAAGGAAGCAGTAAGAAGTGAGATGGATTCTATTATGTCTAATGGAACTTGGGAGGTCATTGACCGTCCTTATGGTTGTCAACCTATAGGGTGCAAGTGGATCTTCAAGAAAAAACTTAGGCCTGACGGTACAACTAAGAGGTACAAGGCAAGGCTTGTGGCCAAAGGATATACCCAAAAATAGGGGGAAGATTTCTTTAACACATACTCACCAGTTGCTCGATTGACCACAATTCGCACGTTGATTGCCGTGGCAGCCTCGTATGGTCTTGTCATTCATCAGATGGATGTTAAGACAGCTTTCCTAAATGGAGAGTTGGATGAGGAGATCTATATGGATCAGCCAGAAGGATTCATTGCGGATGGCCAAGAGAACAAGGTGTGCAGGTTGCTGAAGTCGTTGTATGGCATGAGACAAGCACCTAAGTAATGGCATGAAAAATTTGAGAACACTCTTACAACTGCTGGTTTTGCTGTGAATGAGGCACATACGTGTGTGTATTATCGGTATGGTGGGGGTGAGGCTATTATGCTCTGCCTATATATTGATGATATTTTGATCTTTGGATCAAATCTCAATATGATTGAGGAAGTAAAGAAACTACTATCGACCAATTTCGAAATGAAAGATTTGGGAGAAGCTGATGTCATTCTAAACATCAAGCTTATTAAAGAAGGTGATGGTGGGGTAACTTTGTTACAATCCCATTATGTGAAAAAGGTGTTAAGTCGCTTTGGTTTTAGTGACTGTGATCCTGCTCCCGCACCGTATGACCCTAGTGTGCTGTTGAGGAAAAATTAGAGAATAGCAAGGGATCAATTAACATACTCTCAGATCATAGGCTCACTTATGTACCTTGCGAGTGCAACAAGACCTGACATCTCATATGCTGTGATCAAATTGAGCCGGTTTGTGTCAAACCCGGGAGATGATCATTGGCGTGCTCTTGAAAGAGTGTTGCGCTATCTTAAAGGTACTATGACATACGGTATTCATTATACTGGGAACCATATAGTGCTGGAAGGCTACAGTGATGCCAATTGGATCTCTGATGCTGATGAGCTTTATGCCACGAGTGGATATGTGTTTCTGCTTGGAGGTGGCGCTGTTTCCTAGAAGTCTTGCAAGCAGATTATCCTAACGAAGTCTAAAATGGAAGCAGAGCTCATAGTATTAGACACTGCTGGGGCTGAGGCCGAGTGGCTACGTGATTTCCTATTGGATTTACCGGTAGCTGAAAAACCGATACTGGCTATTTCTATGAACTGTGATAACCAAACTGTGATTACCAAGGTTAACAGTTCTAAGGACAACATGAAGTCCTCAAGACATGTAAAGAGGCATTTGAAATCTGTCAGAAAACTAAGAAGCTCCGGAGTTATAACGGTGGATTATGTCCACACGTCGAATAATCTGGCAGATCAATTCACTAAGGGTTTGTCACGCAATGTGATAGAAAGTGCATCGAGAGAGATGGGTACGAGACCCACGTGAAATCTACTGTAGTGGTAACCTGCTCTATGTGATCGGAGATCCCGTGAAGTAGAGTGGTGAAACAAGTTAGGAGTAGATTGAGAGGAAAGATCCCTTCCTTGACTCATCTCTGATGCACATCTTTCCTATCTGTAAGGCAGGATGGTATTTACCTTAATGTATTCCAAGAGTCTTATAAAGGTGAGACGTTGTCCTACAGAATATCTTTTGAGGAGTACACCTATATGAGTTAGACTGCTAGTCACAATCTATGGGACTTGAGTAATCTCTAAATACTCATGACAGGCACTGAAGTGTGATTTATATGCTTCAAATAGCGGGGATGCTTGTTGCAGCCTAGTATCAGCAAAGGACTTGAGTGAATCTCACCTCACACAAAACTGTCAATTCAAGGCATAATCCATTGTTGAGTTGTGACTGAGTGAAACTCTTGCTCTAAGTGGATGTTCAACTTAATAGTCTCTATCGAAATACTGGTATATCAAAGAATTATGATTCTGGAACTACACGGTTACAAACCCTAGAGTTTGGTGGGGATTGTTGGATTTATTATGGGCTGAGCCCATTTATATATTCAATAAATCAATAACTCTATGGTGTGTAACCGTGAGTATTATTAATTGTACTGGATTGAAATTTCTAAGGTCCTTGACTTAACTTATATGATGAGAAATATTCCACTTAATTTGAGAAGTTAAGGAGGGACCAAGGCGTGCCACACGCGGGCGCGCGCGCCGCCGCCGCCGCCGTCGGCTGGCCGGGCCGTGGGCGTGGGCGTGGGTGTGGGGGTGGCGTGGCGTGGCGAGGCGAGGCAAGGCAAGGCAGGCATGCGGGCGTGGCGTGCGTGCGTGTAAAATTTTTAGCACTCACTAATCATGGGAGTTACAACTCCGCATGCTTGACTGTTGGACTGCCTTGAGACCGTTCTCCACCTCTCCTCTCCACCAGCGCAGGAAGGATATAGGGGAGAGCCCCTGTCCCTTTGGTAAAAAAACACGAGACGAACACCAGAAGAATAAATTCCGCAGCAAAGAAAGTGATCCCCATCTCGTAACTCCGCGCGCACGGGGAAGCGAGAGGGCAGGTGCCTCCGAAGCCCTTGCCGTTCGAGACCTTGCACGGGGGATTAGCAATTAGGTTTTTGGGGAGCGTCTACGCGACTACCCAAATCACCGTCGCCGTCGTTCGTCGTCTTCTTCCTCAAGTTGCCGGCGACATCGTCTTCATCTTCCACACGGGTAGACTTCATCATCTTCCTGGAAGTATGACGCTGGAAGTTGGACAAGGATCCGGATCATCGGAGCACATGGGAGGGTATGATCTTTTCATCTCCTTTCTGTTTTCCGTTCTGCAGTTCTTTTATGTTTCATTAGTTCCTTCATGTCGTTTCATATGCTGTCCTGAGTCTGTTTCATCAGTTCTGTTATATCGTTTCATAATCTGCCTGTTGTCTGTCCTTGCTAAATTCATATTATGCTTTTCTGTCTCTGCTGTAAGTTTTATGCTATGTCTGCATGTTTCAGTGGTTCAGTTATATTGTTTCATATATTGTTGCTCTTATATTTTACCTGTTCAGTTATATTGTTTCTCATGCTGTCCTGAGTATGATGCTGTTACGAGATATGTATCATGTTTTTATGTTTTCAATATGCATATGCTTCACATGTTTATTGTTCTCATGTTCTATATTATTATGGATATATTTGTTATCATGTTTTCAATGATTAAATATCTCTTATACGTCGTCATCATAATGTTAATTTACGGAATTAAAATGATATGAAAATTGCCTAATTATCTAACAGGGGACAGCTCAGTCAGCCCAACAGTATTAAACTGGATGGAAAAGGCAGAACCGAATACATACCAATACCATCACTCATCAGTGCCAATGCAACTGCATGCAAGTAGGAAGAACCATCGTCAGCGCTTCCTTGAACTTTCCACCTCCACTTGTTTCTGCAGGTTCACACTACTGTACACAGCCCAAGAAAGTTCCCTCCATACATTTTTTGCTTCTATATAAACGCACAGTTCGTCGACTCTCAGTAATAAGGAACACAACAGTGTGTGCGGCTTCAGTTGGTGCTGCAGCAGCCTCCAGGGAGGCCCACGCTTGATCTAGAGGAGAGTTAAGGTAATTAGAAGGATTATATTCATGCATATGCCTCGGCCGGTAACAACCCAATTAAGCATGAAAATCATGCACTCCTCCATTCATATTACAGATTTACAGCTAGTATATACTAGTCCAACAACCCGTGCTCTCGCATGGGTTAGAGTTTTTAGACATATATTGCGTAGATAATTCATCTAATTAATAAAGAAGGTTTTATATTAAAATGAATGATTTCATCGTTATTTACTTCTACAAAATAGACATAATAGATATTGCATATAGTCTAATCCAATTATCATAAACTTATTAATTACTTCAAGGGACTGATTTACAGGATTTTAATCTATTTTCATATTTTTGCATTGCATGACATGTTTTTAAAAATATATAATTAGTTTGAAATAATGCCATTAACTATGGTGGTCCTCATTGCTGCATCACATATCTTGTGAAGTCATGAATCTCAATTTACTTTTTTTAAATTTTATTCTTGTTGGGTGCTACAGTTTTTTTGCTTTCAAATTGAAATCCTTGTGATTATTGTATTTTTTAATTAACTCTACCTTTTGCACTTGCTAACAATAATGATTTTTGGTTTTAGAGTACGTTCTTAAATACTACAATAGCAAAAGCAATCATTTAAAACATGCACCATATCATTTAAGATGAGTAATAGAGTTTGAAGTGAGATCTCAGAAGGAGGTAGTGATGCTAAGCTTAAGAGATTTTTAATACTTATAATGATCGAGTGTAATCTTTAAGGGTTGAGAAAATATAGTCACCAAGAGACACTCATACTTCATGCCAAATATTTAGTTTATTGTCTATGTTATTTTAATAATTTTTTAAAAAGATGTTGGTAATTTTAGATGTAGATTTTAGAGGATTTTTATTTTTAAAATAATAGGATAAAGATTGGGTTACGTAAATTATCTATCATATGAAGAGTACATGGATAATTAAATACACTTTAGACCATGTTTCTTAGTGGCATGCATGGGTAGTTTGAACATAGAGTCATGTGTTGTGTTATGTTGTTTTACACAATAGCAGAGGTGATTGATTATTTATAGAATGGATCCAATAACTATTATTATCAATTATAATTAAATTATATCAAATTTATAGTAAAATATTTTAGATTTGTGTGAGAATTTTTAGGATCTATCATCTTTTTCTCGTGTCTCATGAGGATTAAAATGTCTCATGAGGATTAATACATGAAGGCTCCATTATTAATATGTAGATAATGAACTCTAGTTGCATCCTTTTTTATGACTTCATAAATCATAGTTTAGCTTTTGACATTTAATCAAGTTGTGCAATTTTTGCACATGTTAGGTATTCAAAATATATTTTTTTGTTAAAAGAGTTTAAGTCCTAATGGTATTTTTTTACACATATTAATTAAGTTAAAGTTCAGATTGTACCTTAGCACCTAACTTGTTGAATTTGTTATATCACAGACCTATATGTGTATAGCATTCTTTTAATATCATAGAGTGCTCAAAATTTAATTTCCAATACTAATATGACATAATATTTTAATTAAAATATTTAAACTTATTTAGAGTAGCAACTTATTCAATTTCATGATTGTAGAATCTTATGATTTAGAAATATGTACTCGAATCTTATGAATTTTATTTTTTGTAATAGTACACTTTACTATGCACATGTATATTTTAGAAACATTTTTTATTTTTTATAATGACCGAGGCAGATACAAATATAAATATAATGATTTATATTCTTCCATATCAACATATATGGTAGGTCGAATGTAAATTTAGGAGTTTATTTTTCTTGATCTTTCAAAGGTGAAAATTTACAAAATAATTATCGTTTATTTCAAATTATCTTTTAAAATGATATATGTGAGTAATCTGATACAAATTTAGTGGGTCATATTTTAAGTTTTCTCTCATAATGACATATGTGGTTAATCCAAATGCAAATGTATTTCCAATTATCTTTCGTAGTGATAGATATGAATAATCTTGATACAAAATTAGTGGGTAATATTTTAAGTTATCTCGTAATGATAGATATGGGTAATCTAGATACAAATGTATTTTGAAATATCTTTCATATTGATAATGTGATTAATCTAGATATAAAATTTGTGGGTTATATTTTTAAATTATCTCTCGTAGTGACAGATGTGGGTAATCTAGATACAAAGTTAAACGGTTATTTTAATTATCTTTCGTAATAGAAATAGTGGATAATTTAGGTGCAATGTGAGGGTGTTATTTTGAATTATGTTTTATAATGACAGTTGCGGGTAAAATAGATATATAAATTTAGGGGGTTATTCTGAATTATGTTTCGTAATGGCAAAGGTGGGTAATTTATATGTAAAATTAGGGGGTTACTTTATGTCTTTTTCATAATTGCAGGGTGGGTAATTTTTAAATTTAAATTATAATAGATCCAATAGTTGTTATTGATAATGATGATTGGAGTCTACCAAAATTAATGGCTAGATGTTTCTGATTATTGTGAGAATTTCTAAGATTTATTTTTTTTCTTAGCACATCTAATGAGAATTAACGTGGTGTCTCCATTAAGGCCCTCTAATTAGTAATAGTAAGATAAGATAATACACACACACACACACACACACACATATATATATATATATATATATATATATATATATATATATATATATATATATATATATATAAGAGAGAGAGAGACTATTTATCTAGGAGTACGTACTAAGGACTAAGGTACTTGTGTGCGTCAAATTGAAGTATAACCCCCCTGCTGTTGTTTTGTGTCCTGATCAGCAGGCGGTTGATCGAATCATAATATCCCTACAGTACAGCCAGCGATCGGGTAGCGACTTGATGGCAGAGATGGTGTGTTCAGCACTTGTTCAGGAGACCGTGAACCGAGGCGTCTCCTTTGCGTTGGGCAGACGCGAGGAGAAGGCGTCCCAAGGGCGCTTGACGGAGAGGCTCGAGATGGCGGCCAGCGAGCTGGAGTTTGCACTTGAGAGGGCCATGGAGCTGCCCATCAGACACCTCTCCTTGCTCCAGCGCAGGAAGATCATCAAGCGTGCATACGTCGAGGCCATGGAGCTGCTCGACAAGCACAAGCCGCAAGCAGCGATGCCTCCTGGCCAGGAAGAAGAGAAGAAGAGCTACCACAAGTGGTAAATAATAAGCGCAAGCGATGGTTTAATTGTGCTAAGAAGAACAACATGCCCACCATCCCACCTTCCGCTGGCGTGACCACATGTGATGTTGCAAGATTTGAATGGTATGCAGGTTGTGCCGGAAGATTTGTGAGGGACTTGGAGTCTGGCTGTTCACTTCATCACTACACCTTTTGCGACCCTATTGTTAGGCATCTCCTTGAAGGGAAAACCCTCACTTACTATTCGGAGCAAGGAAACCTGCTGCGACACCTCTACATCAAGCCCACGTACACTGATGAGCGTGGCGTGGAGGCATTGCTTGCATACCGTTACCAAGATAACGCAGTGGCTGAGAAAAGCTTCTTTCTAGGGTTGATCCTACGACTGACAGAAAGCACAGACTTAGTTGAGATTGCTATCAAAGGCTTGCAGTTACTAGCACCTCAGTTCAAACTTGCTGTTGAATATGTAATGGGAGAACTCACCCTGCTATCTAATTTACAAGGCATTGCCCATTTGAATGGGCCCCTGTGGGTGGGCGTTCAAGAATGGCACATCAAGCACACACAAGCTTCTCGCCCAGACCCAGCATGCTGCAAAGGAAGCAGTCACGGAGAGTTAGCAGGTATATTCCCAGACGAAATCATTGGTTTGGGTTTCCAGTGCAACATATCTTTAGTTGATCTAGAGTCCAAAACACGTAGTAGCAGCTCCTTATTTCATGAGTGCGGAAGAAGAAGCAAAAACAGGAGAGGTTGGAAGCCACCTCTGGTGCTGACAGCTGTCTTCGTGCCTCATACTGTGGCTCAGACACAAGATTGTTATGCACTCGAAACCATCGGAGACGCTAGAGAGTATAAAGGAAACTAGTATAGAGCGCGCGCCCTCGCGCGCGTCGAAGGGCACACAAGAAACACAATTGCCTTAGTTGACAGGTCTCTGTTCCCGGAACGCAAGGAATTTGAGAAATTGTTTGGATATTTAGAACCGAATTAGTGAAGCTAAAATAATAAAACAATTTCATGGTTAAGCATAATAGTTATGTAATACAAAGCTACATCTAAACTGGAAAAAAAGAGTATTTTGGCAGGGGTTTTGGTGAATCCATATCCAGATTCAAGGTTTCAGTGAGTCTGAATCCAATCCAAACAGGCCCTTTGATTGGATTCAGATTCGCCGAAACAGCGAATCTGGATGCGGATTCACCAAAACCCTGCCAAACAGTATAAATTCACTTGGATTCGGATTCACCAAAACAGTGGATCTAGAGGTTGAATTCATTGTTTTGGTGAATCTCCTCAAAGGGTGTTTCACTGAGCTATGATTTGGTGAATCCAAAGTATTTACTCAGCATGCCACTGATTACACAGGTAACGGTTCGTTACTTTTTCTTTCTTGGTGCTTCTTTCTTCCTCGCATGTGGGGGCAGCAGGTGGAGCTCACCTCGTCCATGCATTTCTTCCTCCTGCTTCGACAGCCGCACCCCCTGCTCCGGCGACGAGGGCTCCGAGTGGCGCAACTTTGCGGACGACGGCGGCGGTGAGCACCACGCACGATGAAGCACCCCTGGTCATCCAGAAACTCAAATATGATAAAAGTACTAGTCCTAGGAGGCTAGCACACACATTTATTACATTCAGATAGGTCTCATAGCAGTAGTTCAGATGGAAGCGGGCGATGAAGCCACGCTATAAAGTACAATAACCATAATACAATAATGGTCCAGCAAACCCATGAAGCATCTAGGCCCTAGTGGTTTCGGTGATTAATGACAACAAGACGGTTATTATGACTAACGTGTGTTTTGCAGGATAACCTAGAGGTTAGGTCATAATAACATGTAGGTTCAAGCCCCTAGCGATGGAATTCGTTTCGGTTTTCAAAGTATGGAAGACAAGACGGTGATAGCCTAGTGTCAAGTGTCGTTTGGAGTTGAGAGACACTTGGCATAGTCTTAGGTTTTGTTTTTCTCTTTGACCGTACTATTAAGAGGGGTTTGGATGGGTAGCTTGACTTAGAGCAAGATTAGAGAGTGTAGATGTGATGCACACTTGTCCAACATAACTCTAGACAGCCCAGGGAGACTCATGAGAGGGAGAGAGGATCAAACTTCGTTTTGCAAAGTTTTTGATTCGGCGAAGTTTTGATCAAATTAGAGACGTCGGACTCTACCTAGTATGGGCGTCGGACCAATAGCTAGAGTCCGACGACACGTGGCAGCCCCTGGATGTTTCTCAGCGTGCCAGGGAGTGTCGGACCCCGGCTGGATGGTCGTCGGACTATTGGCCAGAGTCCGACGGTGCCTCTGGGTGTTCAGCGAGCGTCGGACCGTCGAGAGAGTGAGCGTCGGACTAATGGTTCTTAGCGTCCGACGCTTCCAGAGAGGTTCCCGCAGCATAAAAGAGCGTCAGACTTGGTCCGACGGTGTGCGTCGGACAATTGATCCGCGTTATAGCCGTTGAGAGGCACTGTGCCAACTGTTCAAAAGCGTCGGACTGAGGAGCGTCGGACCATCGAGTTCGGTCCGACGCCCCTCTGGCATAGGTCTGAGTACAGTGCGACTGTGAGAGTCGGACCATGGTGAATGGTCCGACGGTCGAGTCTCGGTAGCATCCGACGGTTCGCAGGAAAGTGAGAAACGGCTAGTTTTGGAGAGGGTGAGTATTTATACTCTACCAAAGCCTCCATTCTATCTCTCTTGCCACTTCTAACAGCTGAAGGAACCCTTGTTGATCTTGTGAGAGAGCAAGAGCCCTAGGGAGCATTGAGTGAACTCCATTGCTTGTGAGCTTCTTCCCTAGAGAGATCAAGAGTGACTTGTGTGCATCCATCACCCTCTTTGGCCTTGTTCTTGGTCAAGTGAGAGTTTAGGCTTGTTACTCTTGGTGATCGGCATTACCTAGACGGTTTGGTGGCGATCGGTGGCTTGGTGACCGCTTGGAGAGCTTGTGGGCGGCCCAAGTCGAAGCTGTGAGCGGTTGTGGGCGATCCACCGCGCCGGAGAGGCAAAGGATCAGCCCGTAGAGAGCACTTGGTCTTTGCGAAGATCAAGAGGGAGCTACACCCTTGTGCGGGTGCTCCAACGAGGACTAGTGGAGAGTGCCGACTCTCCAATACCTCGGGAAAAATCGGATTTGTCTTTCTAACTCTTTACATTCCCGCATTTCCTTTGTGTTCTCTACTTTTCTAGAGTAGTATACTTGTGTTAGGACTTGGCTCTAGGTTGCATAACTTGTTTTAGGTATAGAATTGACACAAGCACTTGTGGGGTGACATTGGGCAAATTGCGATAGGTTGAATTGATTTGCGAAAAATTTATTAGTTGTCCAATTCACCCCCCTCTTGGGCATCCTTGATCCTTTCAACCCAGAACAAACACGGATCGCAACACATCTAGCAAATCCCAATGCCACAGGCTTAGTTGGGTGCAGACACGACCTTATTCGAACGCAGTTTCAGGGTTGAAGTCTGGATCTTCCTCTGTACAACAAAGCAAGGGTGAGTACAAAAGTACTCAGCAAATCCAATCTTACCCTACGGAATGGAATATCAGTATATGCATATGGATAAATCAAGGATAAGGCTTGGTTTTATTTGCGGAAAGCTATCTTTTTAACACATGCAGGGTTTCCTTTTATAAATACCATTTTACAAAAGACATATACTTTTCATATATCAGATTGTTTCTGAAAAGGTGTTTGTCATAATTTTCAAGTGTTGCTGAACACCTTTGTTCCCACAACACATGGCCGGCAACCATTCATTTCAAAAATCATACTCGCTCATTTTTCCACTCATCCCAGCCCATCTATTGTTGAAACCAAACCATAACCCATCCATGACCGTGGGAACGGTTATCATGATAGATTTTACACTCTGCAGAGGTTGTACACTTTCCCCACAAGTAGGGTACCGTAACTTAACACCTTAGTGCAAGCACAGATCCATCAAAGCCATTACCCTCCTAGCTGAGTACTGGCGCTCACCACGAGAACACTAAGTCCACCATCTCATAATACAATAATTCATAGAGCTCATAGCATTTCATACAATTTCTTAATTCTCATCATACACCTCTTAGTGTCCCGTTGCACCCTTTCTCCAGGTGATTGCCATACCAACTAGAGGGATTTAGACTAAGCCCCGCCGCATACAGGGTCGAGTGGTTGTACGAAAAATGAGTTAGGCAAGATGAATCAACTCAGTCCTAAATAGACAGGACGGATATCTCCACGCTTAACCACAGAGGTACAAGCCACAACACCAAGGCACCCCACAAAGGGGCACGATCCGCCCCATCTCATGGGTAATCACCATCTCTATTTGTTCATTAATCCCTTTCATAATACCCACAATTCCTTCTTACAACTCACACAGTTTTTCTTTGAAATCATTGTATTTGAGAAAATATAGTGATGAGTAACCATGGCGAGTGCAGTGCTAAGCATACTAAATAACGATATTTCGTCACGTCATAATATTTATTCCTAAGTTTGAACAAGCTAATTATCAGGTCATATCAACTCAAGGAGGGTTATTCAAGAGGGATTTAACTAAGCAGCAAAATAATTCATGCAATATTTAAATCGGCTTCTACGGGATGTGTTTAAAAATAGGAGCAATATGCATCAAGGGGGAATAGGTTGGACTTGCCTTCGTCGGCATCCTCGTGAAACTCCTGCTGACAGTCCGAGTCTTCGGGTATGGCCTCGAACTCACGGTACTAGCCTCCGGCGTTGCCGTCCTCGGGTCCGTTCACTCCGTCCACTAAAAATACGTAACGAACAAAACAGGCAAACAAGCACAAATAAATATTCACATATATTCAAATGAGCTCCAAAAATTATGAAATTTATATGGAAGGTAGAGTTTGATTTTAGATGATTTTAGGAAGAAGAATCGGTAGAATCGGATTTAGCATTTGGCTCTACGACGTGGCCGAAATTTAATCACGTGAAGAAAGACTAATGCACGATTAGGGAATTGTTTCTGGTTTCCTTTACGTGCTTGGGTTTGGCTGGTAGTGCATGGCGTATGGTGTGTATGCAATAATTGCTAACAAGGCCCACATGCATACACACATGCATGGAAAGGAGAGAAGCTAGTATATGGTGTTCCTGCTTGTGAGGTTGTCAATATTTAGCAGTGAGTTGGCTCAGAGAGAGATGGAAAATGCTTATTAGCTACTCACTCTGGTCTTACTGCAACTTGAGAAGGAAGATCAAGTGTGCGGCCCTTCTCTGTGTGAGAACACTGAAGGGAGAGAGACAGAGGTGTTGGGGAGGAAGAAATTGAGCAGCAGCAGAACAAGCTCAGTGTGGTGAAGGAGAGCAGCCCAGCGTCGCCTTTTATAGGTAGGGGAAGGTCGCTGTGTCACCGGTGCCAAGATTCTCCATTAATGATGATTCTGTGGATGGGTACGAGCGTTTGCATGCATGCAATTGGACGGTGCGGCGTTTTGCGGAGCAGTGAAACGATGGAAAAGTGTCGGCATGCAAACTAGTACGAATGCTTGCATGCATACAAATGGATGGTGGTTAATTAACGTTTGCATGCATGCAACTGAGGCCTTGCATGCGTATCTCAGTGAGTGTGCGTATGTGCTGTACATTTTAACCATTGCACCATGTGGGTGTGCATGTGCATGCATGCACATTTATGTGGAGAGAGAAACGTGTTGCTCTGTAATTGTTGAGATGCGTTGCTGTGTGGCTAATAATTACCGGTGTTCTTCGCTCTGCTGTGTGCTGCGTTTTGCTGTTCCATAAAGGAAAAAGGAGAGAGAGTGGAAAGATAGGAGGTGGAGCCCACATGGCATGCGAGCTGCCGCAGTCGGCGAGGGGGTCCGGGCGCGAGTGCGCCGAGGCGACGATGGTGGTGGGGTGAGCACGCGCTGTGCGCAGATGCTGTCGGGCGAGGGCGAGCAGAGCGGGAGAGAGAGAGGTGGGTGATGGGCGGGAAATGCTGGTGGCATGGTGAGAAGAATATATGTTTGGGAGGAAACTGAGAGAAATATATGAGATGAAATGAGATAAATTAGAGCTCATATAATTTATAGTTTTTGAAATAAATTTTAAAAATAATTTTATGTGAGTGATTTTTAGATACGAAATCTTAGGACGTTACAGAGGAGCTCCGCCCGACGGCTACGAGCTCCCTGCGCTGGCGAGCCACTGCCCACCTCCGGCCTAGATAGAGTGCCTCCGCGCTTCAGATCGTCGGCGCGCTCCAATCCATGGCCCAGACGCGCGGACGCACAGCAAGCATGTGGCCGCCGCTGCTCGCGCCCTCGGCCGCGCAGCCGCCTGCTCGCGAGGAAGCCCCATGCGCGCGCTTCGCCACCGCCCCCACGCGTGCGCGGACACGGCGTTGGCTGTTTTGATATATAGCCTTGAGCATTCCTGTTTACGAAAAAAAACTCACCCGCGTGGATAAGACAGCCGGCCCTCAAACCATTGTAGCTCCTGTGTAATTATGTTGGCCTTAGGGCCTGTTTGATACTTCCGGATTATGAAATCTGGCTTCCAGAAGCTACTTGGAGATCCAAACAAGTCCAGCTTGGAACTAGCTTATACAATCTACACACTCCCAGATTGTGGAATCCAGGAAGCTGAACGAACCCAGCTTTTCATAGCTTTTGGATGTAAAAAGACTATTCTACCCATCTCCCACCACAAATAACGTATTGATAAAAAAACAAATATAAGGGCATTTTGGAAATTTTACTCTATGCAAGGCTAAAAGCTAGCTTTTAGAAGCTAGGAATCCAAACACTCTCTCCTTTTAGCTTTTATAATCCAGCTTATACGAATCTAGCTTTTATAAGCTAGTTTCAATAATCCCAGGTGGATCAAATACAGCCTTAGACCTATGCTTTAAATTGGGGCAGACGAGGAGCGAAACCAGGATAAAATATCACCGGGGTCAATCAAAACACACAGTACTAGTACCTTTTAGCGTGATAATAATACTTTAAATTATATTAGTTAACAATAGGAATATAATACTATCGGTACTATTATAAGCTCGAACATTATCAATATAAATATTATTCTTACAACTAAAATCAAAAGGTATGCCTAAGCCAACATTTGCTAGAATTTTTTAGCTCTACTAAATTTTTAAGATTGAAAGCGGCAATAATAATATTGCTCTTAATTTTCTAGAAGTCTAAAACACAAGGAACAACATACATGTTTGTTGTATCCTTCTTCGTCAAATGGAGATTAGGGAACTCAAAAAAAAATCAACAAAAGTATGATGTACATCTGAAATGCAAGCAGCAAATTGGGGATTGGCGAACTCTATAGAAGAGAAACGGATCCCTATTCATCAATTGCAATTGTAAAATCTGGGATTTAGCCTTTGGGGTTACCTCTCATCTAGGCGCTCGTTACAGGAGATGAGAACCTCCTCAAGTCGATCGCATGCAGTTGCCGCTACCTGCTAGCCGCCAGATGATGCGACGGGCGGCGCTTCGACTCGCGAGCTGAGAAATCCAAAACGAGGACATGGAATGGACTTGGACCGTGAGAGAGGAGCCGTCGATTAGTGCAAAGGCTAGCCTGCTGCTACACTTCAATCAATTGGGCTACTACGTATTGCGTGGGTGGCAAGCATCGATTTGGCGTCAACGCAACCCCCGGGGGGGGGGGGGGGGGGGGGGGGGGGGGGGGTGGGTTGGGAATATTTTGAAGCAATCGTACTGGTCGTACGTACCTTATAGCACGAGATTCCCTACAGCCGGTATGTACGTGTCCAAAGACACTGGCCGGGATCTTGCGGTGGTGTGCATAATGTACATGTGGATGTGAATGATGAACAGTGAGTACCCTCGGATATGCATGTGAATAGTGAGTACCTTTGGTCTTTGGATGTGCATGCTAGACTGTTATCATGAAAGGTTACCCTTGGATTTGCATGCCATTTAAGGCCCTGTTTAAATACTCTCAAATTTCCAATTGCAACTAGTTACATCAATATTACGGCAAATGCATAGAACATTAAATATAGACGAAATGTTTGCACGTTTGTACAGTTTATATGTACATCAAAAGACGAATCTTTTAAGTCTAATTAGACCATGATTGGACACTTATTAAAAAAGATTCTTCGTTATTATAATGTGAAAATTCTAAATTTCAAATATATCTAAACACAGCCATAAGTAACCGAGGTTAGAATGAGGCATGCATTCACATCTTGGCAGTCTCGCTTGGCGCTGTTCTACTCGTGAAGCTTTCTCTCTTCCCGAGTTCAAACACTGCCAGTCACAGTACAGTGTCCGCTATGCATCATGCATGCCATCTCTCAGCCCTGTATTTTTTTAAAAAATATTTTTTTTTTTTAAGGCCAGGCATGTTGGGCTGTTGGCACACACAGGATCCATGCATGCATGTGCGAAGAAGTCACCCAGTACACACATTGCCATGGCTCCGGTCCCACTCCCAAACGGTCCCTGAGTTCCTGACCGGCTGACCCCTGCTACATTTTTGCAAGCTACCACTAACATGTACTCACTCCATAAAAAAAAAAGTTCTATAAAGGCATGTTTGTTTTCTTAGAATTGGAGAAATTAAAATATACATGATAAGTAAAACTATTTAGCTTAAAATTTGAAATTCCACACCTTTCCCAAATTCACAAATAAGTCTATCTTTAATTCATAAGGTGGGAAATAGAATTGGATTCTATAGATCATTATGCTACAATTCTATTCTCCAATTTAGAACACATTTTTTAACTCACTTCTATACAATAAAAAGTGCAATATATAAGTGTGTCCCTTGTATACCTAATCATAAATATACAAATATATTTCATATACAATTACATTAGCCTAATTAATCTATACATAAATTGTAATTCTTAAAATGAATTCAATTCCAAAGAAACAAACGGGCCCTAAGGATTTTTGCATATTAAATTTGATAAATTATAAATAAAAAATATCAATACTTATGATTAAGTTATGAAATATATTTTTATAATAGAATAATTTAGAGTCATAAATATGAATAGCATTTACTACAGATTTAGTTTTTTTTATCGTTGTTGCGTTCTTTCAGCAAGTCAGCAACTCAGCAAGCTACAGCAGCTGCTCATCACTCATCAGCATGCACGCATCGATTAGCAGGGCAGGGCATGCACCGCCGAATTGGGTGAAAGAATCTCTCTCTCAAAAGAAGTCAAAAAAAAATGCCAAGAAAGGTAGAGCAACAAAGGGAAGGCGATGTGCCGCGATGTTCACAAAAGAAGGGAAAGAAAGCGCAAGCATGTTTTCCTACAGTACTAGCTATAATTTGATCCTCCCCTTCCTCAATTTGATTTTCCTTGGCACACAATATCAAAAAACGATTGATTTCAATTCATTTGTTTTTCTTACCAATTCGCTGCCTAGCTAGTAGGTATAGAAATACAGGAACACAAGATGGATGCGTACTGTGTGTCGTTGGTGTTGGTCACCAAAAGAAAAACAAAAAAAAAACACCTCCTACCTAGTACCTACAATTACAAGGCCACAATTAGTAGCAAAAACAAAAATAAATCGATGCCCAAATCTTCCCTTTTTTTTTTATCCTTTGGCGTGACTTGCAAGCCAAGATCGGATCGTGTGGTCGGCCGGTGACTGTTCTGGAGGACGCAAACGCAACAATGGATGTCCGCACGGGTAGCTAGAGACGACGGCGGCGAGACGACGGCCTCCTCTTGCGGAGGATGACCTGGGTGTCGAGCCCGAAAGCGTCGACCTTGGACACCCTCACGACGTCGCAGCGCGGGAAGAGCCCGACGAGGCCGCGCACGTCGAGCAGGTCATTGGCGGAGTACTTGTCGCCACGGCGGTGCACGGCGACGTGGAGCACGGCGACGCCGCCGGGGCGCAGCGTGCGCTCGATCTCGGCGGCGAACCGGTCCGGGTACAGCGCGTGGTCGAAGACGTTGGAGAACTCGAAGTCGAAGGTGTCGTTGGCGAACGGCTGCGCGTGGAAGTCGCCTCGCGCGACGAGCGGCGGCGCCGGGGCTAGGTCGATGCCGAGCGCGCGGGACACGCCCACCTGCCGCAGCGCCGCCACCTCCTGCCCCAGCCGCGCGCCCACGCAGAGCGCGCGGGAGGCGTTGGTGAGGAGGGGGACTCCGTCGTTGTCGTCGTCGTCGCTGTGGAGGAGGCCCGCGAAGAGGGAAGCGAAGGCGTCCACCTTCCGCTTCCAGTCCCGCGTCGCCCACACCCGGCGGAGGCGCGGGTCCAGCGTCTTGTTTAGCTGGTGCTTGAGGTAGTCGTCGTAGGAGGCGTACCGGGAACGCCGCATCCGGATGTGCGGCGACGCCGGGGTCGGGGTCAGCGGCAAGGTGACGGCGACGGTGGTGGTGGCAGTGGTGGTGGAGAGGACAGGGCGTGGGGAGGTGGAGTAGACGTAGAGGAGGAGGAGGAGAAAAGAGAGGAAGGGCAGCGCGAGGAGGAGCGGGCGGGCGGGGAGCGCCGCCGCGCGCTGGGGCTTGGAGGAGTCCGCGGCGGTGGCCATGGCCGCGGCGCGGCGCCGTGGTTAGCAGCAAGGCGGCCGCATGGCGTGCGGTGGTGGCCGGTGCGGTGGGGTGCGTGATTTGCTTGCTCTTTTCGAGAGAGATGTGGACGCGTGCTGTCGTGAGCTGTGCTGTTGGGGACGGATCTGGAATCTGGGATAGCTATGCGGTGGGCCCGGTCGCCGCCCCCAAATTTTGGCCGGCCAACCAGCACATGGAACGGAAGTGGGCCTGTCCGGCCGCCTGGGTAGCCTCCTCTACTCTGGTGAAAGAACCAAACATACCCTCTGATGTTCACGTGGCCACTTGCTTTTGTACCCCTCTGGTATATTATAGCAAAGCCTATATACTATATATATGTTCACCAATTTATGAAAACCAATTCCTCTAATCATGCCAAGTGCCAATTGAGTGTAGCCACCATGTTGGTTCCCTTCATAGCCACTTATTACTTACTACTACCTTTAATTGTTGCCGTGAGTGCAGTAGTAGTACTGTAGTAGTAAAGTGTAAATTAGCATCCATTTATAACAAAACTATTTCGATTAATCATGCCATGTCTCCAAAGGCTCAAAGCATCCTAGCTACACATAAATACTATCAACATAATATGTGATATGATATGATATGTTCGAAAAGAATAAGACATGTTAAGAGAGTATGCAAAAGATATATGTGCCCTCACTTCATTGTCTAACCGGACAAGATCATTAGTGTGACTAATGGATATTGGTCATAATAACAATCATTGATACAATGCATACCAAATTTATTATAACACATACCAAACTTGTGCAGCTATTAAATACAAAATAGTTCTGTTTTGAATGACAGAATATAGTATGTTCTAGAATCGAGGGTTTCTATCTTCTGGTTCATTCATATTTTGTCAGCACACAATCTAGAAACGTCTATGTAGTATGTCGTTCTTGTTTACATGTACCTCTTGTTCAAACCGTCCTAGTAATAACATGGTTTAAAATGCGGTAACTTTTTTTTTTTCAAAAGCTATACAGCTATAGCCGCACTATATCACAAATAGCGCTTTTTTAAAAAAAACATGAAAACACCATTAATTGATGCAAAAAACATGGCAAATATGAAATTTGATTAACATAAATATATTTCACAAATCTTTGTAATACTATGATGTTACATCATGGTATATGAAAATTTAATTGTCCTAAATACCAAATTAGCAGCAAATAACGCCTCTATAACGCTATTTAAAACGCTAAGCTATGCAAATAGCGCCGCAATAGCGGAAAAAAGACGAATAGCTTAGTGTCTAAGCCTCTTCCACCGCTATAGCGTCGTTATGGCCTGCTATTTTTTTTCCGTGAGTAATAATGAATACAATTTGATGTCGACAGAGAATCGTTGAGAAGGGACGACACAGGACAATTACAGTTATGGACCAAACCAGTACGCGGGTCCGTGCACCGTAGAGTGAGTGCTCGCTCACTCCCAGCAGTATACAATTTGTGCGGTGCATGAGCATTGCATTCAAAGTGATCGTACTCATATGTCATATCCCACACCGCTGATCGCTGCAACAAAACCAGGAAAGCTGTACGCAACGAATCTGCTATGCTGTAAGCTGGGCATCTAGTACTGACTACTGAATGAGTCCAGTGAATCGAGGAGACACAAATAGTAGACCTAGCATGATGAAACACGATAGGAATAGTATGGAGAGAAAACAAAACTATCCCTAGTCATCACACAAGGGCTTCAGATAAGGATAGTCTTCTAGTAGCCTCTCTTCCGAAAGAACGTCGTTCTCATCTTGGGGAGTCCACAAAACTTGAATGCCCTGAAATAGCAGGCGCAGTCAGGAACCCAATATACATACAACGGTATCAGCAGGAATGCAGGATGATGAATCACTTGAGATATACTAGTAAATAAATAGGTTTTCGCAATAATTGTGTCATATTTATTTCCATGCATGTCAGACTCGCGGTTATGAACCTGAAAAAAGCAAAGCACTTGAGAAGCTGAAAGGGGGAAAACAATCATCTGCGACACTATACCTGAATCTGTCTTGCCGGTATAGAGTTGAGCTTTTCCACAACTGCTTCCAGATCTCCATAGTTTCTGACTTCAGAGAATTTTAATGCTTCATCGGCAGCAACCAGTACGGTTAACTGAAGATTTGGAAATTATCAAAAGGAAAATATCATTTTGCAGTATGAAGCTTGACATGCTTGATGCTTCAACAGAAAAAAAAAATACATCGGTTCAAAGTAGTCTAAACCAGTTCACAGTGAACAAAAAACATGGATAAAAATTGTCCTTTTGGTAGAATTTGGTCGTGTAAGAAGTACACGTACCACAATGTATTCGTTCCTAAAGCCATCAGGTTTTCTGGAGTAAGTTTTCTTTCTCTTGATTCCTTCCAGGTTGTAGAGAGTTTCTTCATCAAATTTACTCCGTTCCTCGATAGAAATTTTGTCAAAATGCTGCTCCCAAGAGTCAACTCTATCTTTGACATCAACCTAAAAATAAATGCAATGGAAAAACAAGAGATTCATAGAGGCATGAAGACCATCTGTCACCAAAGAATTTTTCATGTCATATATATCTCTCTTACTGATAAACTAGAAGATATACAGCAATTGTTGTGACGGTGCAGGGAACATATGGTCTCTGCATAAATGTTGGTTCATCAGAGTATGTAAAACAAGCTACTATATAGTATGGATATATTCATGTGCAAGCTAAACAGATATTGATGGAAAAGCATGGATATATTCAATCAAATATTTTATATACAAGTCATCTTGATCTTGTATATACATATACTATATTGCAACTGTATTAGAGATACTGTTACAATTACATCGGTTTTTATTGATAAACAAGACAGTTTCTACAAATGCACAAATGCCAATATTCCTGAAATGACTTGTAGTACAATATCATGGTTATAGATATTTGTTAACTTCAGTCTTCACTGCAACTGAAATAAAAGTACAACTATGTGCTACCTGTTCCTAATTATCCATGTTTGCTTGCAAAAACTACAACAAACTCAGTTTAGAGTTTCCTTTGTATTCTAAAGAAACCTAACATTAACACACTGTCCAAGCTTAAAATTTCATCTAGTGCTGGGAAGGATTGGTTGCACATTAATTATTTATGAAAGCATGAACTTGACAAAAGAAACGGGTACAGTATATGAATATCATAAACTACATGAAACTCCTAGTTATTATTTAAGAATGCCATCTATACCTTCTATCCAAGTTTCACAAGTTATCAATAAAAAGGGTGATACAGAATGAAACTAATATTGTAAGGAGGAGCAGAGTGTTAGTACATAAGCACTTGAGAATCTAGAATCTGCATTACCTGTCAAAATGAACTTATACCATCGTTGATTAGAAGCCTCCACCTTCTCAGCAATCTCGTTCAGATCTTTCTGGAATGACTTTGCCAAGCCCAGCAATGCAACCTGAATCACGAAAAATTCCCAATTACTCCATCGATTTGTACAGTGAGCAGTCAGGATTAATGTATTAATTAGTGATCACGGTTCAAAAAAAATGGATACGGCAAAAAAATGAGCAGGACCTGGAATTTGATGACGGTCGTCCTGGGCCGGGTGTAGTGCCGCACGGCGAGAAACAGTGCAGCGGCGCTGACGGAAGCAGCAGCTAGACGGGTCCACAACAGTATCGGCGCGTCGTGCCCGGCGGCCGTAAGCACAGGGGGCGGCTGCGCCGTACCTACGGATACGTGAGTCGTCTCCGTCTGCTGCTCCGGCAAGGAGGAAGTGGAGGAGGAGGGCCACGAAGTCGATGATGACGAGGTGGAGGACGATGAGGAGGAGGGACTCGACCATGACGAGGATGAAGATGAGGAGTAAGAAGAGGATGAGGATGTCCGGGAGGAGGAGGAGCGCGAGGACGAGGAGTAGGAGCGCCCTCCCATGGCGCCGCCGGACGCGGCGAGCGCGGCATGCGGGCTGGCGGCCGCGGCCGCTGCGGCGATAGAAGCAAGTAGCAGCGCTGGATCGAGCGGGCTCTTGCGGAGCTCGTCGTCGTCGAGGGGAGCGGGCGGCGTGGCCAAGGTCGCGCCGCAGGGGCGGATGCTGCGTGGGCGTGGCTCGCCCGTAAGGCATAAGCAGGGGTCGTGGGGCGGCGCGCCGCGGCGCGTTCTCGAGAGGGGGAGCGTCAAGTGCCCCAAGCCGACGGTGATCGCCATTGGAGGCGAGCGGCGGATGACCAGGGACGGCGGGAGGGTACAGCAAGAGAGGTTTCGCAAAATTTGGTTGATGTCCAAAATTTGCCGCCATAAATTTGGTAAGCCGAAATTTGGGGAAAAAAAATTATCATAGGTTTAGCAAGCCAATTATGAGACTTTGGCAAGTTTTAGTAAGAAGCCAAACCCTAACCAAAATCATGGCTTACCGAATCTTTGGCATGATAGATTTTGGCATTGACCCAAGCATGCCCTATTGGAATGATTTGGCAACAATTTTGCATAAATTTCGTACAGATCAAATTCAAAATTCTCGCTGAATCAGAAAAATACCCGCACCAAACGGGATGCAATGCAATTAATAATGAAGTTATATTATACCATACGTAATTATTTCCTAGTACAAGTAATATACAATCACCTTTATATAAAAACACACTAATATTTCTTAGACTAGATTAACAATCGCTGTAGCTTAAATTTAGCTCAAACGAACAGTCATATCTGTTTAGAGTCAGATAGTTTGACCTTAGTAAGACCAAGGATTGTATTTCTTTTAGCAGAAACAGTACATACACTAGTCGCTAGTGTTTACATTAAGTACGGAATATTTGTACAAATATGAACTGCACGAGAAAATGTATTATCACTAGGCCACGCTCAACTTCAGTTGGTACAAATACTGAACATTGTGCGCAATCCTTACAAGATAAGGAACCTGGAAGAACGTATTGGTATCAAGGAGATTACGTGATAATTTGCAATGTTGGTCAAACTCTACCGAGCAAAATAATTTAGAATCGAAATATTGATCCGGAATTGAGGGAGAAATATGCTATCAACAGCAAGCACTTGCAGATTAAAGCTACGATCAATTTCACTGACTGAATAGCAGTATCTGCCTTCTCCACAGACCCATTCTTTAAACCAGAATTTACAGCGTTTCAATTTTCAAAAGCCATTGATCGATCAAACTAATGATAACTTTAGGGAATGGCTACTACGTTGATATGATCGTACCAGAATCACATAAGCCTCAGATCAACTCAAAAATACTTGTGTGGAACAGACTCGAAGTCATCGTAGTCGAATCTTGTATCGAATCTTCCACGGTCCCTTCCCGTCTGCACCAAATCCCGAACTTAGCAAACCACAAGGCAGGGGCGAGAGAAAAATAAATAAAAATCTCCATGAAACTCTGAACTGACCTTCAACAAATATGTAGGATCGCATGCCATGTTCTCATCAATTGAAGCCAACTTCTTGGACAATGCCGTCAATCTGGGGGGAGATTATGGAACGAATCAGTTCAAATAACATGTGTGCTCTGTCTAACAATAGCTCAATGGCATCAAAATCAACTATACGTGTCAACTTCTCTAAGAGGCTACGGCAATGCGCATGGCTGCCAAGAATGGAACGACAATTCTAGAACTAGGATGGCTTCATAACTTTTGAGGTTATAATGATTATAAGCGCCAAGAGCGTCAGTAATGCACACACCTCTGGATAGACGAGTCAATATGCTCCACCATCTCAACACTTTTATATTGTTCAGGATCTTCATGAAAGCTGACCATTCCATCCTTCTGGTTTATGGTTGCATGGATCTCTCCATCTTCGATCTGTATAAATGTGCCATTTTTTAGTGTCTACTACTTGACATGGCCACATAATGCAAACAGAATGTAGAAAGAACACCTACCATGCGAAGTACATGCATTTCAGCATCCCTTGGTGTTTCAAGTTGAACAGACCTGGCAATATCTTCAAGTGAAAGAGTTAAGTAAGTCTGGGTCAGCCTTTGGATGTTCCGTTTGTACATCGAGGAGAGCACTTGCTTCACCAGCCCTAGGTTGTTGTCCTGTCAGAAAAGAAAGGTGCTCATAATCAGGGATGTTAACAAATGCATCATTTTGCCAATTGAATTTTACAATCATATAAAATCTGACACAAAGTCAACAAGTAGTTTCGAACAAGGCAGTAGCTACCATTGCAGGTAAAAAGAAAATAACAGTAGAGAATGGCAACAGAAGTGGGCGGAAAAATACTCACAGATTGAAATGTTGCTGAACATGCTTGGACAAATGACTCTAAATCATTATAGCGACCGTTGCTATAGTTTGTAGATAGCTCAACATAAAACTGAAAAAGGGTAATAAAGAGAAAATATATAAGATCATAACAGTTATATACCACACAAAAAAGGACATGCAGGCAATCAAAAGGTTGAGATTCTATCACCATCATACATATGTTAAAGCACAGCAATATTGCCAGTGGTTAAACCTAGGAGAAATGTCAACAATGTTATACAGCTTTCAAAATAGCAGTTCATAACAAAAAGTGATTTGTTAAAAATATAAAGGTAACCATTTTCCAATGTTTCGCAAGGCAAAGAAACAGTCACTACGAAGTACAAACTAACTTACGAAAAAAATATACAATAAAACCAAAACAAAAACTAGGAAGAGCAGCTGCCTTCAACACTACATTCAAGTGTTCCAACAACTCATTGATATCATAGCATAAGCCATAGTTTATAATTTGGTGCTTTTCAAATCAAAACTCAGCGGAATATGACCTGGGCATGATTTTTCATACTCCTTTGAGCTGAGACGGATGTATACTTAGGAAATTGTGGGACCTGTTACACAAAATAAATCAAAATGTTAGCCAAATACTCTTATAGCAACGATTTCCCAGGGATGTTCAGAAATAAATTACAATGAGTTTGTATTAGATATCTATCAGCACAGTGAAATTTAGAATATCAACTTCACGCCATCAGGAATCTTTATTTGGGATAAAACCCCACCAAGCAAAACAAAGATATAAATTGAGTGGGCAGAAACAATTATACAAGATAAAAAAGGAGTAATACGTTGAATCTATCAAAATAGAAATTTATTAATCACCCATACCGTTATCAATTCCGCCTGTTTTTTGCACCAATTTTATTTTTCCTGAACAATAGACCTAACTTAATCTAGCAAGTGGTAACAGGAACAATATTAAGTTCAATAAATTCATGGAGAACTGGTTTTTAGATTGCTCAAGTTGTCCAATATAATGAAGTCAACCAAGAATTTGTTACTTAAATTAATCATATTTGTATTTGGCCTGTATAAACCTATAATAAATGATGCAGATTGCTAATTGAATACTATCAGTTCATCTCTTCACTTTATTATTAAGAAGACAAACTGATGTGCTATTCATTTCTGATTCTGATGGGAGAAAAGTACTAGCTACATCAACAAATATAGGCAGTGATGGTTCATTTAAAAAAGGTCATAGGTACTGATAGTGTCAAATTTACATCTGTTTAGACACTACTACCACATGATGCTAGTGGAGAATAAAGCTTCTATATAACTAAACATTAGGTAAAGTTTCCTGAAAAATTTACTCATGTAGGTCAGCATTAGACAACAGTGGAGAGTGCAGAGCGGAAGTGTACCTGTCCATTCACAATGAGTGAGACTAGGATATACTTCTTGTAAGCTTCTACAGCGATTGCGTTCAACATTGACATTGGGGCAGTAACAGCCTGAAAATAATACCTCAGTAAACATCAGATTCAATCAAATATCTAAAACAGAGACGCGTCATAGGTCAAGGCCTCACGTTGTGAAGAAGCTCCAAAGCTTTAGGAAATTTCTTGAGCCCAATGTAAATCATCCCTCTGCAGCAGAAGGCAAACTAGTAAGCAAGAGCCACATGGACTCCAAAACCATAAATAAAATGTATCACAGAGCGCAATCCGATCCATACCCATAGTAGCAGTAGAGGAACAGGTCCTTTGGCTGATCCACTTCGAATATGTCATCTTCAAGGATGCTGAGTCCAGCCTTGTACTGCTTCGCCAGCAGGCACAGGAGAAGGTAATCCGCGTGGACCGGCGTCAGCTGCTCGGGCGAGGACTGGATCTTACGGACCGCCGCCCGCAGCGGGACGATCCCCCTGATGGGCATGTTGAGCTGCATCACCTGATCCTTGAGCACCCTACACACATTCAGGACTACAAAACAACAACACCACCACACGACGAGGTGGAAAGTCTGTCAGATTAATTAACAACTGCTGCAAAGCCAATCGTGACGGGGTACAGCGCATTGGGATTGGAATCGATCCGGAGATCGAAACAGCACGCACATTTGTCGGGCGCCAGGCGTATCTGGTCCGCGGAGCACGCGGTGAGGAAGCCGGCGATGGTGACCAGGAAGTCCCCGCCGCCGAAGTCGCTCAGATTGGAACCGGACGTCGCGCACGCCTCCCTGCAGCAAACAAACAACGAGAGGGGGAAGTTAGGAGCAGATTAGAGTTAATGACAGAGAGGAAGCGGCGATGGGTTCGAAGAAGCGGGGTTAGGGTTGAGGCGAAGCAGGGGTCGGGGGGGAAGGGCGCGGGGGCGTACAGGAGGTAGAGGTAGCCGAGGGAGTGGGTCTCCGGGCTGAGGTGCGCGAGGAAGGGGACCAGCGCGGCGGCGTGGGCGCGCAGGGGCTCGCCGTCCGCCTGCTTGAGGAGGCTATGGAGGTGCGCCACCTCCTCGGGGCTGCCCGAGAGGCCCTGGATGTGCGCCACGAGCGCCTCCAGAGACTCCATCAGTGCCGTCGCCCTCGCTGCCGCCTCCGCCTCCGCCGTCGTTGCCGCTTTTTCCTTCACCGCGGCGGCCGCCGAGAGGCTTTTCTCGCTGGGGTTCGGGGGGGTTTGGGATGCGTTTGCGCTTGCGCCTGCGGGCCGCGGCGATTCGCCTCGGGTTCGTTTGGGTTGGGATTGTGGGATCTTTGGGGAGGGAGGATTTGCCGTGCTCGTCTCGTGCAGGGCTGAGATCGATCTAGGACGTACGGCTACGTTCGGTTGAGGGTATAAGCGCTTATAAGCGCTTATTTTTCAGCACTTCAGCAGTATTTTTCTCTCATAAGATTTCAGCATTTCTACAGCACTTCAGCGCTTATCTACAGCACTTTAGCTTCACCGAACACAGCCTACGTCGATTAACTTGGGGGCTAATCTGCACCCTTGATAAATTCGTGCCGCTCTGCTTCATTTTATATATCATAAGTAAGTATACGTTTTATAAATTTATTTATGCATTTTAAAAATAAATAAATATAGTAATGGCACATGTATGCAATCTGTAGAGGAGATTGAAGTTTTTTTTAGAAATCTGTATCTGTAACATACAAACAGCTCATACAATAGTATGTACTACCTCCTTATTCTTGATCTACTGTGTCGACGGCGACGGCGAGTTACAGATGATTCACCATCGATGTTGGCCATCAACTCATCACCCAGCTTCCTTAATTCCTCTAAGATTGCGTCTTCAATTTCTCCTAACATGGCGTCTTCTTCCATGAAGTCTTCCATGGTGTACAGCTCCATTGGATCGAAGTCATCGACGACGTCATCTTCTGGTTGCTGCGACATGAGAGGACTAGATAGAGGAAATGGCAATTCCGGCACTAGATCAGGTGGCAGCACCGCTTCCCTTCTTATATTGTGCACGTAATTACTCGTTCACACTGCACGTAATTACTCGTTCACACTACTGTCGGCGCCATGTTCACACTATTAGCAATACGTTCACACTACCAGCATACTCCCACCATACTCAGTTTTTATTGTCGTTTTAGAGGGAGGGGGTGTTTTCACTTTTCTTGTCGTTCTCATGTCCATGGAGGTGCAGTGGATGACGATGCCCCCGGCACTTTGTTCGCCCACGCACGGCTCGAGATGGAATTAAGGCCTGTTTAGTTACACTTTAAAATTCTAAGATTCTCATCACATCGAATTTTGTAGCATATGCATGGAACATTAAATGTAGATAAAATTTTTACATGTAAGGCTCTGTTTAGATACACTGTAAATTGCAATTGTAACTAGTCACATCAACGTTACGGCACATGTATAGAGCACTAAATGTAGACGAAATGTTTATATGTTTGTACTTTTTACATGTACATCACGAGACGAATCTTTTAAGTCTACTTGGAACATGATTGGACAAAAGTTGTCAAATACAAACGAAAGTGCTACAGTGCAAAATTGCAAATGCAACTTGGATCTAAATACAGTCTAAATCACGAGACGAATCTTTTAAACCTAACTAGGCTATAATTAGACACTTATTATAAAAAATTCTCTTTCTAAGTTCCAAAACCTTTTGCCTTCTAAACGGGCCCTAAGTGCGGCCACGCACGGTTGGAGATGGAATTATCTATACCGTTTTGTTTTTCCATGCAAATTGCAAAACCTCTCTTTCTTAAATATCCGGTACAGGCCGGTATATCTCTGCAACAGATAGTAGAATTCGATCCTGTCGTCCTCCCCGCCCGGATTAAAAAAAAAAAGGAAAGGCCCCTTCCCCATGCGACAATCACGGGCCTGAGCAAAGAAATCGCAATTCCCTCCCCACATGCTCCTCCTTCCCAGCCACGACCCTCGACGTGACGCATCTCGTGCGCCGCCGCCGCCGCCGCTCCAGCCCCCGCTTCCCTTCCCGTCTCTCACTCCATCTCTCCCGGCGTCGTCTCGTACCGGCCGGCCCCAACTGCGGCCGCCTCACCGAGTGGTGCATTACAGGGGCGACGATGCCCCCTGTTCGCGGTGCGGCGGCACACGCATGCCCGGCGGTGCTCGTCCTCGAGCACGTCGCGGAGGAGCGGCGATCGGGCTCCTCCGGTGGCCGCCGCTCACCTGTGCCAAAAGGAAAGAAATAAAAAAAACTCCGTAAGCCAAAATCTCGTGTTGCCCTCGCCGCCGCCGCCTCCCTTGCCCTCGCCATCACCATTTGCCATGCGGCGCCCTCGCTCTCACTCTCCCAGCGGTGTGCGCTCCCCGTCGTCATCTCTCCTGCGACGGTGTATGCATTGCTGGGGCTGTTTTGATGCAACAAAAACCTCGAGCGGAAGCTGGAATACATGACGGTGCCCGCCGCCTCCACGCCGCCGGACTCGCTGGACGCCACGACGCCTCCCCAACCTATACTGAGCCCTCATCCGCTTCCGCTGTCCTCGCCGTTGTGGGCGTTCCTCGCCGCCGCGCGGCCGGGCGCTCCTCGCCTTTAGGCGGCCTGCGTCCGTGGCTGTTGAGCGACCGCTGTCCTCGCTTTCGAGTGGCTCCCCCGTCGTCCTTCTCACCCGATTCGTCGATTTGAGGCGGTTTTAGTCCGTTTCTTTTGGTTTGATTCGTGCAGGGACATGTATTGATGTTGCACTATGAGTGATTTTGGTTTAATCAACTCGAGCACGAAGAATCAAATCAATTTTGTTTTCGTGGAGAAAATTTCGTTCTTGCACACGATCTGATTTTTCCGGAGGTAGGATTCAAATTGGGTCCTAATTTCTTGGAGATAGTATACCTCCTCCGTGGTGATTGCCTGTGCAAGTTTTGGGATCAAATCATAGTGATTTGATCAGGCTTTTGGTGGATTTTTGTGGCCGCACCTTTTCTGTTCTTGCGTCCAGCTTCTCGATGCGTGCACAGATACCTCAATCTGTTGCTGATGCTGAGTACTACTTCATGTAATCATTGGCTCAAGTTAGAAGCATTAAATAATTTCACTTTGCTTGAGATGTAGTACTTGCGTTGAGGAGTAAATCAGGTCAGTTCTTCCTTGAGCTCATCTGCTCTCTTCCTTTCTCTGTTGTCTGCGTTTCTTTTTCTTCAGTGCTCTACTCTCAGGTGTGGTCGATTAGCACTTAGGCTGTTTGGTTAGCAGCAGTAGTGATTGAGAATAACTCATAAATTAAATAGCCTTTTCAAGTTAATTTGATTATAATATGTAAAAAAATACATATGGTACCTACTAATTTTAAAGTATATATGGTTTGAAATTATAACGTTGTAGTATAATGGCTTGATTTAAAAAGAAATATCAGCTGCCTTATAGTATCAATTTGTTCCTCCTATTTAGTATTTAACTATTTATAGTATCCATTGTGCTGCTGCTGCCTGTAGATCACCCTTTGTTCCTATATTGTTCAATAGGTCATGAAGACTACACTTGCTGGCAACGGCAAAGGCGACTGAATATTGCTATTACTCTCGACTGATGTAAGGTGATTTTTTTGCTTTTCTTATATTAAACATTGAAGCCTTGGGAAGTCCATGACTGGGCATGGGAACTCCTAACCAAGCTATCTGACATGTTCTGCTACCAGTGGCTTCCCTCTTTAATTAACAGGATATATGTGTCAAAGACTAATTGAGGGAATTTGCTTAATTAGAAATCACACTGTAACTAAAGTGAAATATGGATTAATTTCAGTTTGCAGTAGACTTATTTCAGTTAGACATATTGGACCAAACTATAACAAAGTGCGTCTTTTTTCCCAACATATGTAGCTCTGCAATTTAGGTGATATTATTAAAATAGATTATTCCCATAAGCTTATTATATCATAACATTCATCAAGTGCAAATAGAATTCTCAAACTATTATATCTAAGCTATGTTTGGTGAACCCCTAATGTCTGTTTAGGAATTTTAATCTTTGGCTGAGCATTTACTCTATGATTTGGCATTATACGTTGAGATCAGGTGCATTACTGGTTTGAGTTAATATACACCACACCTTGTATTATCTCATCATGCTAGGATTAAGATATGAAAGCAGTTTTTCAGTCACAGTTAGTGTGGTTACACCAAGGCATGTAACCATCAATTCATTGTCGTCTGATACTGGCAATTCCAATTGCCAAAAATGGCCATTATGTTCTGCAGTCTACTTGGAATTTATGTCATTGATTCGATTAAACTTTCTGATCTGTTGGAGCAGGTGCGCAGAAGGCATGGGAAGTGTCTCCTGACTCTTGATTAGCGGACAAGGTTGGGCGAATTATGCAGGTTTGGCTCTAGATCATCGTCCTCTCCAAAGAAGAGGCCAGCTTGTGCAGGTCAGCTCTCGAGAACACGCTGCTTGCTCTTACATCTTCGATTGGTTTGTATGTATTAGACTTTTTGAAGGTGCTTTAGTAATTAGTTTGCTTGGTCCAAGGCATATTAGCCTTTAAAGTTCAAATTTTCTGTTGATTTGCATGTGAAAAAAGTGGGTACAGAAGTATATTTGTTGTACAGAAGTGGCTATGCCTCCTGTTGCCTTCGTTTTGTTGGACTCTTTTCTCCCTCTTTCTGAAATTACATGGTGCACTCTGACAAAACAATAGCAGACAAGTTTTTAAATTCTAAAGTAGTAAACAATTTAAGTGTCAGTGTCTGCTGAGTTTATTTCAGATCAACTATAGTTATATTACATGGCGCACGCAGTCCTCTTCTCCGGCTAGCGGCGCTCGATTGGACATGCGGTGGCATGGGCAGCACTCTCCTTCCGAGGCCTCCCTTCCTGGCCAGTGGCGCTCAGATCTGTGAGGGTAAGCAGCCCGATTCGAGCTGCAGCCTGCAGGCCCTCGATGCGTAGTTGTGTACGGTGCGCTTGCAGGGAGGATCTTTATTGGAGTAGCGAAGAGTACAACTGCATGGAGAGATGTGGAGCCGTGGAGGAGTAGGAGGTCGATTACGAGGATCACTGCCGAGAAAGATCTCGGTCATATGTTGGGTTTGCCCCTACTTGTGGTATCTTTTCCACCTTACAAGATCAATGCAAATAGTAGACTTAGCTATGCATGGTCCTACTACCCTTGATTTATTTGTCAATTTTTCTGTTTATTTACATAGCAAGTTCAAGTAGTATATTTAACAATGTGTCTTGTGTGTATGCGTCTTGACTAGGACACGATGTTCCTGCCGCCGCCATGACCTGTTGGCCCCATCCTGAGGATCGGTTGGCGTCTTGCCTTGCTGGTAAGGAAGCCCTGCCTTCCATTGATCAATTTGCAGCGTGATGTGTAAATTATATTACTATGTTAATTTAAATGAGATGTCCAATTATTTCGTATTATGGTGCTCAAGTAGTCTTTTGAATGATCTTCTTGCCTTGTATTATGAGGCATTCTGTAAACATATTTAGTGCAGTATCTTAACTGCCATTATGGTACACATAATTGATAGATGCTAGGCCAGAAACCTCAGTAGTACATGCCATAATTAGCATAAATGAATTTTAGATAATCTTATGGTTGGTTTTGTGGTGGAAACCAGTTTGAGTTATGGTCATCATGTCCAAGATGTTCTTTGAGGTAATCCATGTATCATTAATTCATTTCTCCTCCATCTATCTATCCCTATATCCCATCGACAGTGGAAAATCATGGACATATGCATCTTGGCATTTATGAAGTGCGATTAATTTTCTTCTTGTGTAGTAGAATTATATTGAGGACACGTTGAAATTTTTACTGGTAGAAATTGTCAGAGAAAATTTTAGAAACAGCCTTAGTGAAACATTGTTTTGTGGTATCTGTTATTGTCTTATTGGTAGGTAATGATTTCAAGCACATGCTCACCACAACAAATGTGTTTTCGATGGTGCAGCTTCAAGTGTTGCAGGTGCACTTGCTGTAGCTGAATATCAATGAAGGTTGTGGTCTATGTCTAGGCTCGAGGACTGTCGTGCTTAGTTTTTGTCATGGGCGCTTTAGTTCCGGAGCAGTCGATCGGGTGTTGAGTTTTGAGTTGTGTATGGTATTTCTGTACAAACTAAAACTAATTCTGTATTCTACACACCTTATACAGATTGGCTATGTGACTACTATATGCTTTTCTTGTTCCTTGATCAGATGCGTCATGGTAACCGATATAAAATATTATCTTAACCGCATCATGCAAATGTCAGTATAGTAGATTTTGTGAGACTGACACCACGCTCTTGGTGAATGTTAATTTCACAAACTTTGTTTTTGGATCAATGTCAATGTTATCTTTGGTATTTATCATTATCTTATCAGCAATATATGAAGTGATTTTGACTCGTATATTTCATATTTTATTAAATTTCAAGAACAAAGTCGTGTGTAATGTCTTTATATTTACGGAGTGTTGCCGACCTTATTTCATATGAGATAAATACATGTGGACTCAATTAAAGTTTTGGCTTAGAATGATTATTTTTTGAGATTTTGTGCAACTTAGGATTGGAGCATTGTTGGCATTATTTCATAATAATAGAGAATTGTTGACGTCTTGATTGTTAGTCTTGAAATTTGGTATTCATGATTGAACCATGTATTGACGAACTTTACCTTTTAGATTAAGTATAAAGTACTAAATTTTACATTATCATTATCTTATCATGCGCTCTACTTGTTTAGTATAAAAGTTTAGTTGCCTGTAGCAATGTACGGACATGCTACCTAGCATTAATAAGAAAAGGAGAGAGTTAGGGCAGTCCTGATAGAAATCACGTATGGTTTCCATAGCAGCCATGTCAGAAAAAAAATCATCTATAGAAATCATCTTTCGCAATGCAAGTTTCTTTCTCTAATAAATGTTCATACTTTTTTTCTCTCTCTCTCCTAAAGTCCATCGCCGTCTTGCTCAGGCCAGAGCCCAAAGGAGTCTCGGCTGGCTCACGAAACTGCATGCACAATTAGCAAAGAGCGCTCTGGCCACCGAAGATGAGGGTTCGTGCTCACAGAGCTTGCACGGACAACTAGCAAACAATACAGGATTCTCGGCTGGCCTCCACCTGAGGCAGTGGCAGTCCGCGCGACGAAGAAACAGCCTTCACGGCGACAGCCTGCACAGCAGCGGGGGCGCGCTTGCAGAACGCCAGCATGACAGCGCAGGCGAGCTCCCTGCTGCGGCTTGGGTGAGCGCGGATGCGTGTTCGAGATCTGGCAGCGGCACGCGAGCGCGACGGCCGGGCCAGCGCGGAGGCGCCCGCGCAGCGCTCCAGCTCGACGTGAGCTAGCGTGCCGGCGCAGGCGAGCTCCCGATGCGGCTTCGGCGAGCGCGGATACTCGTTCGCGCTCTGGCGGCGGCACGCGAGCGCGACGGCGCCGGTGGGTGAGAGCAGGGCGGAGGCGCGGGCAAGCGCCGCCGCGGCGCTGGTAGGCGAGCAGGAGGCTGGTGGCAGTGGTAGGCGAGCATGGACGGTGGGCGAGCGCGTGTGCCAAGTGGAGCGAGCACGCGTGGCGGCCTCCTTGAGCGAGCGCAACGGCGGCACGGGCGGGCGCGGTGGCCGTCGGTGAGTTCGCAGCGGCGGCGCGGAGAAAGTCACATCGCGGGCCCGTGCCGGTAGAAACCACTCGTTTCCTCCCAACGCAGAAGTAGCGATTTCTTCGTACCTAGATTCACGAGTAGACGTCGTTTGTCTCCTGAGAAAGGGTTTCCTCAAATTTTTTTCTCTTTCTTCGTTAATTAAACTGTCATGTCACCATTTAGTCTATGTGGTATTCTCATTTAAGAGAGATAGAAACTATCATAAATACTCATTGAGACTGCGCAAGGAACGCAAAAGAACTTCTCAGGTTTGACAGACCGTCAAACTGGACGCTAGTTCATAAAAGATTACTCACATACGGATACAACATGTGACCATCTCCCACTATCATGGGATCTCCATCTCGGCCACTCCTGACTCTGCAGCCACTGCAGTAAGAGCCTTGCAAAGATCTTTGTCGTTCAACTTCGTCGCGACCTTAATTGCCTCGATCGCCTACTCCGGAAGATCTTGACCACACATGTCGACGTACACTGTGATTGCTGCATTTGGCGCCGCCGATTTCCGGTTAAGGAAGTCCATCTCGCGCATCAGCTTGTGTTGGGCGCGCTGTGCCACCGGCATGGTGGATGGACGAGCTGCCAAACGCTGATTAGAGCGGGTAGGAGCCATCATCTTTCTGCGTCTTCTGATACTCGGCTCGCCGACCCACTTCTGAACATCACCCCCTGGAGGTGAGGCTTGCCTCAGTAGCAGCGGATCAGGGATCGGTTTGAACATTTGCATGCAGAAGGAAGCGCAAGCATCCATGTCCTCCATCCCGTCACTGCAGTGACCATTGTTCCTTATCCCCTGCAAAGCAACATCCTCATCGACGATGCTATCAACGGCACTAGCCGTTGCAGCGAGGTCGATATTTGTCGAGGCCGAGGTACCCTTCTGGTCTCCATCAGTCTCCAACTCACATCCGTGGTGTCGACGTCCTTGAGTGAAGCGGCAATCTCGTCCAGCATCAGAACAATGGAGGATGAGTGATGCGGCAAGCTTGTCCAGAGAGTTGCGGCAAGCTCGTCCAGCATCGGGTCGAATAAGACGAAACGCACCGCTGGCACAACGCACAAGCACATCACCTCTGCGAGCAAATCAGGCTCGAGGGAGCACCCTGTAGTAGTGGAGGCGGTGGTGTTGTCTGCGTGGTCGGCAGGCAATCCCGTGCAATCGTCCATCGTCGGCTCAGTCCGGCGCCGGCGCTGGTGCCGCCATCGCCGTCTCCTGCGTCCACAGGACCCGTCCGTGCCTCCCACGGCCCTCTGTGCAGCCCCGTCTGATGTCGGATGATTGTCGAGGGAAGTGTTTTGAACGGGCCGTCGACACGAGTAGGGTGGCGATGCAAGCCCCCACCCGTCGCCATTGATTTATAGGGTCTGCAGTCCCTGGCGATGTGACGGAAACCATGGCAGCGTAGGCAACGCCGTGGCAACCGACAAGACACCACGCGGTATGAGTAGGAGAGGCAGTTGAAGCATCTGTCGCGGAGCTGTGCAAGAATCTTCTGAACCTTGGCGTGCAGCTCAGAGCCGTGGCGAGGCTCAGTCAAGGTATCTGGAGGTCCTGGCTCCTGTTGGGCCAAGATCTCCCTCCACCCATCGACGTCGGGGAGAGAGACCCATCCGCGAGCACCGAGACGTTGCCGGGCAGGGACCCGACCATCTACAGGTCGAGCGTGCAGACCATGCACCAGCTGAGGGCGTGGACAGTCGCGCTTTCTCCGCGGTCGAGCGTCCACCCTGCCGCTCCCCGGAGCCACGGTCGGACGGGCTTGGCCACGCAAGGGGGCGTCAGGCGACGACCTCTAGGGGTCGCATGGCCCGGTCAGCAGTGGCACTGCCATGAGAACCACCAACGAGAGGCGAAGCCCGAACCGACGACCCCAGTCGAACTGCGTTGAGGTATGAGGTCGGAAAGCTCCCCGGCGACCCCTCCACCTCGGAGTCCTCATTCACCCAACGTCGAGCCTTGGATCGCCCCGACGAACCGTCCCCAGGGTGAAAGGGAGGCGCGAAGGGGGAAAGAGAGGTCGACGGTCTGGGCGCAGAAGGGTGGACGAGGAAGATATCGACGCCCGGCATGTGGGCAGCCCGCCACGGCGAGCTAGTCTCCGAGGCATCGTCGTCCTTCAGGACATCCTCAATGACAACCTCCAATCTGTCCTGCATCAACCCCGACTCAGGCTTGGCAGCAGCCGCGCCCGACGGCGTCACAGGCCCTGCGTCGGTCCCAGGCTCCGGAGACTGGTGCGCGACCGGATCTGGAAGCAGGGGGCCATCCACGGCCGTTTTAGGTTTCAACGCGGCGACGACGTCTGGCCCAGGCGGTGTCGCGGGCCCCCGCGCGGCTAGGGCCGTCCCAGCCAAGGGGTAGGCCACAGGTGCCGGCGGGTCGGCACCTTGCCCCGACGCAGCAGCGCAGGCGATGTCCGTCGCGGCCTCCGCGCGGCTGCCTCGGAGGTGCTCGCCGCCGACAATGGCTGCATTGTCTGTGGTGCTACATCCACGCAGGAAGGGAGGGGGGACAAGGAGATGGAGGTGGAGGGTGCTGGCGCTGCCAGCGACGACGAAGGAGAGGAGGGAGGGGCAGAGGAGGTCGTCGAGGAAGGGGCAGGCAGGTAGGACCTCCATGAATTGGAGATGGAGGCCCGCGGGGCAGGGGAGGAGGGGGTGGGGACGGAGAGGGGGAGGCAGGGGAGCCCCTCATTTGTGTACGAGTTTCTGTCAATAGCATGGTTAAATTGCAAAACCTCTCACCGTGAAAAATAAAGCCCACGCCAGGAATCGAACCCAGCATCCAGAATTGTATTGTGCTAATTTTCTTCCGCAACCTATTTAATAGGGGCAAGACAGGAAAACTAAACACTCTTTGATAACCACAATTCATATCCTAAACGACAATTAAAACAGGCATGGAGAGAGTACAATTCACACAATTAGAATGCAGTTGGCACTACTACTCTCTCCGTTCTAAATTATAAGATGTTCCAACTTTCTTGAGAATTGTCATGCATTTTCAGTTTGATAAAAAAAATTATAAAAGCAAATTTTAAAAATTTGTGACATCAAATAAGTTTTACTTAAAAAATATAATTAACAAAAAAAATAATGATACTTATTTAGTCTCATATTTAGTATCATAAATATTAGTATTTTATTTAACAAATATAGTAAGTTAAAATTCATTTTAATTAAAGCTAAAATGAGTTACACACTGGCATATTTCTGAATTCCATGTCTGAGGCTTTGAACATTAATAAAGATCTGATAGTACTAACACTTGTAGAAAAAAGACCTTTGATCCCACTCAAGTTTTGGCTTTAGTCTCGGTATATTTTGAGTTCGGGAGTAAAGACCTTTAGTCCGGGTTGATAACACCAATCGGGACTAAAGGGTCAACATTAGTCCCGGTTCGTATTATTAACCGTAACTAAAGGCCTAAACCCTTTAGTCCCAGTTGGTAACATCAACCCGGACTAAAGATAGACCCTTTAGTTACCAACCGGGACTAAAGGGTCTATTTTTAGTCTTGATTGGTGTTACCTACCGGGACTAAAGAGCCATCTACGAGTTAATTCAAAAGAGAAACATCCTGTCTGCGCTCACATATGTTGTGTAGGTGGGGTGGTAAGTCACACTTGAGGCTATGCATGAGGTCTTGGGTTTGAATCTCACAAGATGCATTTATTTTTTAGCGCGAGAAGACATTTACTCCCGTTTATTCAACTGGGAGTAAAGGGGGCCCTTTACTCCCGGAATCTTAGTCCCGGTTGGAATAACCGGGACTAAAGCCTCTTCCCAACCGGGACTAAATCCCATTTCTCTACTAGTGTAAGCATTGGAAAGCCTCTATGCCCATCTATCTATCTTGTCTTCTTTTCCTTCTATCAAATCAAGCTTCTGCTCGGCTTGTTTGGTTGAGCTGTGATTTCTGGAAAAAAAAACTGGTGTAAGCTTGGGCTATGGAAAAGCTACTGTGAGCTGAGGGCTATGGGAAAAGCTGAAAGTCATTTAGTTGGAGCAGCTATGAAATTGTATGATGTGTAAAAAAATATCTACAATGCCCCTGAATGGAGCCAAAAAATGGCCGCCTTGCAAAATCAGTTAATGGAGGTGGTTGGTTTATTTTCGGAGACGGTCAAAAAATAACCGCCTTCTAAAATCTATTTACGGAGATAGGCCTTCTAAGACATCCGCCTATGAAAATAGAGGCCATTTTTGGAGGCGGACCTTCTAAGAGACCCGTCTCGTAAAATTGTCATTAGGCTCAACCGAATTGACGTCCTTGTTTAGTTTTAGTAACTGAATGACAAATTAGGTGGACTAATATGTGTTTATGTGAGATACATAGGTGCTTAGTCCATATTTACACTAGTGTGAGCAGCATACGCCATGGAGGTGAAAAGGCTTTGATTTGTTGCAAGGCTCACACATGTGATCAAGGAGCTTATTAGATGAGACACAATATTGAGTCATTTGGCAAGGTGGAGAAAATCAAGATAAGGCTTGGTGTCAATAGGCCGATTGCAAGGGTGAAGGGCAAGGTAGTGGGATTGACGCCAATGGATCAAGACAATGGTGAAGAGTAGATAAGGTCAAGATCGATGAACCAATAAAATCACATGATGATATGAAATGGATCGTAGCATTCAATGAAGATCAAGCCAAGTGTTGACTCATGATGATTATCAAGAAGGCTTGATGGAGCTGGTGCATGCGTTTCATCAACATTAGAGGAGATGGAATAGAATGTATAAGGCAAAGATATAGCCTACGACATTTCATTTCACCGGTCTAAAGTTGAGTAGAGAAGAGCATGGCCGGGATTATGATAGGTGGTCGTACTATCAAGATTCAAGAGTAGCAAACTTATTTGCATATCGGATATATCTAGTTCCACTTTAGCGATCTAACTTCGCATATGTGTTAGGATCAAGTGGTGTGGTGAAAAGAATAAAAAACCATTAAAATTAATTGTGAAAAATACCAATTCACCCACACACTTGTTGGTACACTTGTGAAGTTCGCACATTTGGTAAAGGGTTGAAGAAAAGGTTTTTCAATTGGCTTGTTGCTTATCATATCCTTGGGTCTTTGTGACCTTGCATAGGAGTGCTTGGAGCAGGGGTGGACGTTCGGTTCTTCGATTTGTTCTGTTCTTTTGTTTTTGACTAGTATGAAGCCGTAGGAGTAGAAATCATAGCGACTAGTATGATGATGCTTGAAAAATAGAAAAGTTTCTTTTTGTCTACTTAGTTATGAAAACTCATTCAAAAGTTGATGATCTGAA